>BGZK01000322.1:0-483699 GCA_005406025.1 Eumeta japonica
ATTAAATTGACAGCGAACTACAAGGGTTAAACAAACAACAATGCTCATATAACTACATAAAATTCACAAAACTGACATTTAAAAGATTGATTATGAATAGATATTCTAATTTTAGATCATCCACTATCGCCTTCCGATAATACTAAAAAATAGAAATGTGATCTCAATAGTTGTAGGCGTAGCAACAATTTCCGAATAGTATTTATTATTACTTGATATTAAAGCTTATTGATAACCCTTTTCCTCTTTTTTGGAAAATTCGCATAGTATATTGTACAATCAACCCAATTTGCTTTTGTCCGTGACTGCACCCGTGCGGAACATTGAATTAGAATTTAAGTT
The DNA here is from genome assembly GCA_005406025.1 of Eumeta japonica. Taxonomy (NCBI): domain Eukaryota; kingdom Metazoa; phylum Arthropoda; class Insecta; order Lepidoptera; family Psychidae; genus Eumeta; species Eumeta japonica. Next base: position 343 of record BGZK01000322.1, read on the forward strand.
GGATCCCAAAGTGACAAATCGTGAAAGGTCCACAGAACACCGTTCAGACTTTGTGTGATGCAAACGAGACAGACAAAAAATGGACTACCCCAAATCGTATTTATACAATATATCTAATGAAGAGACACAACCTGCTTACAGTTATATATCAATCATCAGATAGTTGTATATCAATCATATCAAATATTAAGATTGCGCCGCTTCGTGTGATCGAACTCTTAGACAGTATTTCGCCGGCGGCCGCTTTGGACGTCCCTATTGTTCGTACGTTCCCTAGTGTTCTTAGGACTTATAATCCCTCAGCAGCGCCCCCCGCGGCCGACCCCGAGCGCGTGATGAAAACAAGTTTGTTTTGTCACGAAACAACGTCGCGAGCGGTCAAATATTGTATGAAAGGAAATCCCTTTACACGCCGCCCTTCGCCGGCCTACTGTATTGTGGCTGCGGTTTTAATTAATCCGCATTCTTAAGAGTTGAATGAGCTCTTATATTCCTGAGTGTTTATGAACGTCTTAGGGTGGATTTGAAGAACCAGTATAGTATTGTATTTTAAAGAATATTCATTCATATAACTTTATTATTTTCTGGCTAAATCACTTACGATAATAATTACGGACGTTAATCGTTAAATGCAAAATAACGGCGCGGAGATCAGAATCAAACGCAGCGTTTGACGTGTTCCAAATCTGAACCTGTAATGAGGAAACTGTAATGACAGTTTCCTCATTACGAGTTCAGTTCAGATGAAAGGCTTACAGTCCTAGTCCAAGGCAATGGTCTGGGACTAGGACTATAAGCCTTTCATCTAACTTACAAATGGAATTCAACTTTCCTTTACGTTTCTTTTTGATATGCCGAAAATACAAATGATGGGATCAGTACAATAACTTGAGAAATTGATAAGATATAACGAAAACTTAAGAAAATTTGGGAACGTAACGTCTACCTGCTTCTTGGCCCAAGTTCACATTACCCGTTTAGTGTTAAAATACCCGTTATTAGTCATTAACTACAAAACTAAATTCATCCAAAACAAACTAAACACAAAGTTATAAATAACCTCATTTCAGTCTCTAATAATCTCAAAACGCAGTGCACCGTAATGAAACAATAATTTTCGCCAAACATGTACATAGGGGAAGTTCCTTCCCTAATCGTGAGCGGTCACCGTAGAATGGTGCAGTAAATGCTATTAATGATGAATTTTCACGGTCGACTTGAGATAAAGGGTTGAGGGTGGTTCATAGGCACAAAGAAGGGTTGCCGGCGAGGGGTGATAAGCTGCACCGCTTAAATACACCGGGAGTAAGTTTATTACAGCTATTTGTGTTATCTAAAAGATAGATATGTATTGTGATTTCCAGAAGTTAAATGCAATTTTGCCAAGTAACATAACCGACTACTCATGTTTTTGAATGAAACAAGAGATAGTAGTTTTATCTACGATGGCATTAAAACGCTAAATGCGTTTAACGTTAGATGTTGGGCGAACGTGTCAACTCGTGTGCACACATGTGATACATGTGTGTGTTGATTTCTAAGTCCTAAAAACTCCACATTTATTAAAAAATATCATATAATAAAACAATCTCTTTGAATGGTTATCGTAAATTAAAGTTTGAAATATACTTTTCGTACTCCTAAGAGTAATTAATTCAAATTACTTAACCCGTCAATTCAAAATTATATCAGGTCTAAAATTTGAAATTGTATTGATTGTCTTAACGAGGATCTCAATAGGTACGTTCATGAAGAGATATCGCTAGTGTAAGAAAATGTACGGTCTAATCTCTATCAGATTGGTACTCGTATTTATAGAGGTTTAAAAACAAAAACAAAAACCTATTTTTAACCTTCTAGTACTCGATGGAATTTTGAGTAAGAGAATCGATTCGCACTTCGCTCGCACATCAGCGATCATCGCAAAATTTCCATTAGCGAATTAAATGTAAATAATTACGTTTCAGTAATGTTGAAATGGAAATTTGTATGAGGAAATATTTCGATGTATTTCATAAGGTTCAATTTTATTATTTCAATATAATTGTTACTTTATACAAATATCGTTTTACACCATTCCTCAATACCACTGCCGTGTCGTGAGCGCCACGATCGCCGCCACGGCGAGCTACCAAGGACCCACGACGCATTACGACAACTTAAATGTTAGCAGGAGCTAGTAGGAGAAAATTGGGCATTTCATGTTATCATCTGTTGGTTAAATTATTTGTTCTTCTAGTTTTCATTAGTTTAATTTCTATGTTTAAAATGCTTTGTCTATCAAATATAAATTTCATTATCATTTATTTATTTTTCCTTTATATTAATCGTACAAATGAAAAAATCCGCAATGATTTATTAGCGCCGGGCATCATTATGCGCGGACAAAATGTATGACCAACCAGTCAGTCGAACAGATTATCTAGCCCTCGTGCAACTCGCCTTTGGCAATATCCAATCCTAATTTGATTACTTGAGGTATCGGACTACGTGTCAAACACGCAACATGGATCGATCAACAAAACAAACCTTTCGCAACAGATTTCACAACGTAGCAACGGCCTCCTCGTGAGTAAATGAAGAATCGATATCTATATTATTCAGTGCTCGTTAGCCGGGACCCGCCGGCGCTACGTGCGTCGAATCCGAAGGTTCAAGGTTCGATACTCACGTTAATTCTATTAATGAACCGACCCTAAACCCCGTGCGACCTTATAACATTAGGGTCCCGTTGATCCATTAGCCTGCGTGTTAAATTTTATGAGTTTATATACGGTACTGCCAGTAAAAGTAACTAGCTAATTATGATTGTGAGTTTTGGAATAAATCTTCATTCAGTGTTAGGATTAGTTATACAGTTACTTAGATCAGAGAGACGTAAAATTCTAAAAATATAGTCGGTTGATCAAATTTTTGTCACCCTACCCAACTTATCGAGACATAAACTCTCTTAATCTCTGTAGGCTAGCCTAATGCAGGTTCCGGGCTGCAAACGAGTTGTCACTGATGGACCGACGTCATCGTCAGCGACGACCAACAACAATAGCACACCCGGCCCCGACGTGCTCTTCGAGGCACGTAACGAGTCCTTACGTTGGTTTAAAGTAAAAATTCGTCACTCAATTTACCCATGATAAATATTCCAACCCGGAATTTTCTCGTCCAAAAGCAACGTTTTTAACTACTCCATCACCATCACTACGTCATTACTAACTTAATTTTTTGAAAACAGAAAACAATTTCTTCTCTTTAATCACCATGTAACAACATTTATGTAGCGATTAAGGTGTTAACTATTTTCAAATTATTAAACCCACTACATAAACACATAAGCTGTATTTATCCACAACTGGTATCAACTTGGCAATACAAATAAAGGCATTTTCAATACCAGTATTTCTGTATTTTATACAGCTGGTAATGCAGATGAAAATTAAAACTGGCGTCATACGCAACTTTACATTTGACATTCCGACCCCTTCGCCTACAGCGGCCCCACTCCGACGCATTGGGAGACATTCCTAAGCGTAATAGACCTCTGAAATAATTTTCACTCCCTTCATATCCCCATCGAAGGAGCGTAAAGGGACTTACCGTTATGGCTTACGCTTGTGATCCGACTTCGTCCTTTTTAACAGATATAGCGATCGTCTTTAACGAATTTAGTGACTCCTCCATGATATCTTTTGAATTCATTTAAATAAAATTATTTTTACAAGTAAGATTTAAAGTGAAAATTAAATATACAATTGGATTTCGTTCAGAATCAATTCGAAAAGAAACTTCAACAGTTTATTTTGGCATAAAAGTAATTTTACCAATCTTAGATTTTGTTTATGATTAATGCTAAATGTGAATAAATAAGTCTTGTAGTCATCTAATGATTTAAATTCCCAAAAATTAACATGTACACTGTGCTAAGCATGTCGATTTAGTTGTACTTGTAAGCTGTATAATCACAAAGCTCGGACATGTAATAACAATAAAAATTAAATTGCAATTTTTAGAGTTCTGTATAATCAATGAAAAACCAAACGTTTACAGGATCACTGTCTATCAGTCTTTTTTTCCGTTTTAACCGATTTTTTTGGATATAAAATGTTGCACTTCGATAAATATACATAATCAAGCGTTCGAACCACGAACGTATAGCGTGAATTTCGATCTTGCAACAAAATAAAAAATAAAAGAAAATTCTAAGTGACTTGTATTAAATAAGCGAATTTATTATGAGAACAGACATATTGTTTTAATAATTTAAAAATTCATGTTTTAAAAAATATTAAATTAAGTATACAAAACAATTTTCGATATTCCCCCTCATCTCAGCAACTACTTAGGCTACAGTTTCGAAAACCACACAGAAGTAGTGCTTTTACCCGCGGCTCCGCCCGCATAGACAAATTTTATATATATATAGATAGATAGATATAAGGATTCGGTCATAGCTTAGAAAAAAATATGAACGAAAGTCTATCAATCCTTATGGAAAACTAAAAGTATCAGTGAAGTGTAGTGAATAATAAATAATGGCGGGAAGTGTGTAGAAGTAACTGTTGCTGAGGAACGACACGTCGGTCCATGTTAATAATAGTGTAATGAAATCTTGTATGACTCGAGTAAACTATTAATGTATTATCTGTTACGTGCGTCATTCGCTTCTGTTTTGAATTTTAAAATTATTTATAGGATTAACAATAAATTGAGAATAATTTCAGAAAAATTTGTGAGGAGCTCTGGATCTGTACGAAACTAAAAAACATTATTTTACATTTTTCTTCTTATATTTTTACGGACTTTAAAAGAGATAATTGTATTAATATACTTTCAATAACAAACGGACTTAAGTGAATTTTGGTAAATTTTATGAGCATGGGGTACTAGAAATTTTTATTTTTGAAATAATTTCCTTCAATAGCTTGATAAAGTATTAGAACTCGGAAATACCATGTAATAGTATTTGAAAAACTACTCTTTTCCGAACGCCGTCACGACGGTCAGAGCAATAAGTCGAAATATTCATTAAATATTCATATCGTACTTGCTGCGAAGTGCGTGTGTCAGCGGTAGCAGATCGCTGCATTATGCGAATATTTTCATTGTTTATGTATTGGGGTGAATATTTACATTTTTATAAGAGCTTCAGATAACCATATCTTATTATTACTGTCTTCAGTTGGTCTGCCTTTAATCTGTGCGAGGTACGTCGCAGAATTTGGTATTTATTAATTTTTATATAATACGCAAATAAAAAAATGGGTTATTGCTCAATTTTGGAGACGAAGCAAGTTAAAAATAAGTGGAAACTAGAAACATAAAAAAGATATGAAGCGTTTTTTGTTTCTCAATTGGTTCAACTACTCTCGCTGAAATTGTGATAAGACGTGGACAAAATAATGTTTCTTACATTTAATTAGCTTTTACTCGCGGCTCCGCCTGCGCAGACATAAAATGAATTTCTTCATATTTTATATCTCCCCATCATAACATCTAGATCCTAATCTATATCCCGTACTCGATTCTGATCACAGTCTTCCTTTCGATGTCAATTTCTTTTATTCCCGTTTCCGATCGCTGTACCATTTTCATCTTATAAAAAAGTTGTAGAAAAAATTTTTAGTTTAGAGCTAGGAATACCGCAAATGCATTCTTCGTATTCAAATATTGTGGCATAACAATTTTCATCGTGATCGGTTGAACAATGTAGAAGGTTCACCGAAGCGCCACCTGGTTTCAAATTGAAAAAAAGTGATTGTGAAAAAACCTACATGCCAAAAAAATACATATACATGACATTTTTCATTGTGATCGGATGAACGGTATGAAAGTTGATAAGCTACTGCGCCACCTCGTGGGGAATTGCTACAAAGTCAATGGTATAAAAACCTACTTGGTTTTATACGATTTTCTGCGATAGCTTATTTTCATTCTCGTTTTAATTCTCGATGGTCACATAGTGACTGCTGGTTGCCAGTACACATTATAATTATTATTAATTTCCATAAATCTATTATTTCAAAATTAAATTCGACACCATATAATAAAATATCATCAAAGCGTGTCTTCTTGTATGGCATTATTGCATTATTGTACGTACTTATCTTAATATATTTATCGGTTATTATGTATTTTTGTGTTTCATTTTTTCTTAATGTATCTTATCCCATGCTTCGTCTCTGGAGGGAGCCGATGCCCTAATGTTTACTCTATTTTGGACTGTTCTGTCATTTCTGGATGTGTCTAACTTCTTCCTACGCTAAGAGACATTGAAATACATATCATATGAGAATATCACCTAAATACCCTTTAATTGTATTGCAATAACTAAAAATCCACAGGAAATGCATAGTTTCATCTACTTACTATGTAAGCGTTAAGCTACATCGGTATCATTTTTTTTTATAAATTGTTTTTTAATATTTTAAACAAACAATTGTTACATTTTGTAACAATTTAGCAAAGTCAAACTGGCTTTACGTGGACAGTTAATTGACATTAGCATCAGTTCTAATACAAATGACAAGACCTTTTTTTCCTTTATTCTTGTAGCTAGTAGCAACAAAAAATAATTATATAATTTTTAATTGGCGCGTAAGTTGAAATGACAGTCATGGCGTAGCTCATCAAGATTCGAAATCGTCAACCGTTAGTTAGATTATCACCGTTTTTTATTTAAAATATAAGAATCTAGGATTTGTAATGTAATAATTTACGGAAATTTCACATAGAACTAAAACATCATAAGCTAAATCAACTCAAATCTACGACGTTAAGAATAAAGAAGTCAGTTTTTTTTGACAATAGATATGTGCCAAGTCCTTGGATGCATTTTCACTATTTATCTTTAGCGCCTAAGAATGTGATATGTCAATCAAATTGACTACTTGAACTGGGAAAAATTTATTAACACCAAGTAAACTATTATTTTTACGTGCTATTTATGGATTAGACTCCAATAGTAAATGGTATCCGAAACTTGTATTTCATAACCAAATCAAACAAATTGAGATTGATTTTCAAGTCTATTCTCAAATATTGTTTTCCGATTTTTAAATTATGAAAAACAATTATTTTTTAATCATATACATAATATATTTATTTAATTACATTATACAATAATTAGCAATGCGAAATATGCCAACCCTAAGAAATAATAATGAAGCATCGAAACGCACAACTACAAATGTGTAGAATAAAGATTATAACGTGCCAAATTTATAATAAATTTAACTTTGCGAGTGTTGCTTTTCACAAAAAAAAGAGATATACACTTCCTCTGCATTACACTATTTATTTACGTACCTTATTTACGCAGGTATTTTTTTACGTTCCATCATAAAATAATATTATCTAATCCGGCACAGGGTGGGCGTATCGAAGCCGCCGGGATGGAATCTCATGAAATACTTAGCGAAATGAAAATTCTCTTTTCTAAGGCTTTTTGCAATATCTTAGGCAAAGATAGGCGCCACGCACGCCTACTGTAAGCTTCTATCCGCCTCCCTGTAATATATCGCAACACCCATTAATTTAAGGGGATACGACCAGAGTAGAGAAAGAACCACCGACAAGTACACTCTGCTCGTATTTTCTGCGAGTTTACGCTTTTTTCCTTTTGCATACAAGAGCCTTTTAATAGTGAGCACGAGAGAAATTTGGTACTATTGGAATTAACACAATTACGACCTTTATTCGATTCTCTTCAGCACAACGTATTACAGTCCCTAATTATCGAAGAATAATCGTAATTCTGTATAATAAATGTATATATTTATCTCGTAGATAAGAGAATCACATTCGAAATAAATCATTATTGTATCTTTTTTACATTACTGCCCACTCCAGTTGATAGTTCGCCCTGAAAATAATAGGAAGGGAACATGAGGTTTATTCTTTTTGTACAGAGGTACAAAATATTAAATACTTATTAAAATTAGTACAACAGTTATGAAAGAAATTAAAAATGAACATTTTTTAATAAGAAATTCAAAATTTGCCATTTGTTGAGTTCAAACGTTTCGTTAAAAGAAAATTATATGGTAAGGGCTATTATACCATATTGGAATAACTTTATGAAAAAAGACCCTGGGATTGAGCTACTCGGCTATCAGGTTATTTCCCATTACTTTAAATGTCGACTAAATTATTAATTACTAAATCCTTTGTATTGATGAGTAAAAAGAGCAAGCCTTATGTTTCTTCATTCTCCTCAAGGTAAATCAGTATTTAAAATGGGTGGTAATGTCGAAAAGATTTTATTAATAAGTTATTTCAAGTTTAATTTTATTACCTACGAAAAAAAAATATTTTTGATTTGCTTTGATTTATATTTCATTATTATCTGATATCATTCCATCTACTCTTATCCGAGGCTTGTGAGGAGCCCTTAAAATCATAACGCCATCTAGGTCCTTTAGGTCCAGTCCGACCCTGTAAAACACTATGAAGAGTACGTTTGTTTTATGTTTGTGAACGATATTACAAATAAGATTGCATGTGAAAAACCGAGGTCTTAATTTTTTAACTACCCACTATGAAAATTGGAAAGTTAGTTTATTCAATCCCATTTTCAAAAATCGAATAAGTTATTTCAAGTTTAATTTTATTACCTACGAAAAAAAAATATTTTTGATTTGCTTTGATTTATATTTCATTATTATCTGATATCATTCCATCTACTCTTATCCGAGGCTTGTGAGGAGCCCTTAAAATCATAACGCCATCTAGGTCCTTTAGGTCCAGTCCGACCCTGTAAAACACTATGAAGAGTACGTTTGTTTTATGTTTGTGAACGATATTACAAATAAGATTGCATGTGAAAAACCGAGGTCTTAATTTTTTAACTACCCACTATGAAAATTGGAAAGTTAGTTTATTCAATCCCATTTTCAAAAATCGAATTTTCTAGAGTACTTGACATTTTAGAGTCCTAAAGGAAAGTGTAATATTTTGACTGTCACGACACATTTGCTATCGTATATGTGTTTACGAGCGTTTGCCCGTGTATAGGTATATTAATTTCTTTTTTCTAATATATTAAATATTTCACTTCAATAAATTATAGTTTATAAAATATTTATTAGAATGTTATTGCATTCCTTCATTTACTTTATATCTAATTTTTGATAATGACTATGGAGAACTTGTATCGAATGTGTTGTAATTTGAAAATGTATATAAACATGCGTTATATTTAATTAAATTTTTTTCAAGATTTCTGATAATTTGCAACATAAACAGAACATAGTTTAATAAAAAATAAACTTTTTTCCGATATAAACAATGCACAGCAAGAAATAAAATCAAAGCTGTTTATTTAATATTTTAGGAAAAATATTCTATTATATAGTTCACGAATGCAAATAGTTAACCAAAGATGTAAGTATACTTTCACTCTTGTTGATTCATTTTTTCAAATCACATTTCCGCCAATGTTGAGCTGACAACGCACACAAAACGCATTAAACTTCACGTCGACAAGAAGCCGCTGCACGTCACAGAATACAAACGTGTTTATCGTACGTAACCATATCGTACTGAAAACCACAATAAAACGCGTTGTCAAATATTGATGATACTAACTTAGTAGGAAAGTTTTTGTTTGATCGACACTGGCTGATTGCATGTCGATGACCACGGTAAAACTAAGATACGTAAGAGCGCTAAACATTTTAAAAAAAATCTAATGGGTTACGTTATCGAGATGTTGAAGTATAGACATACTAATAACAACTTATGGCCAGGAGAGTAACGAAAATTTAGTGTAACGTTATGTAATAAAGAAACAGGATTCGAAAATAGGGTTTTCATCAGTTCTTGACATTTTAGAGTCCTAGGAATCTATTTTAACTATTTTCCGCGTGGTGTCTGTATGCCTGCGTGTGTATAAGAGAGGTAGAATAAATTTTAAAAACGTATTTTTCTTAGAACATTTTCTAATCCGTTCTATTGATAAATTCGAAATTCTAATCTGATATTCTGCGTAGAAACCAAGGTTGCACACTGCATCAAAATCGGTTGATTGTTGGATTGATGTTCGGTGTCCGTTAACTTTCTGTGCTTATAAAACTGCGTCGAATGACGCAAAAGTAGATTAAAATCTTACAACACGTTCGATATTAATCTATTTTAATTTAAAATTAAAAAATATATGACGTTTTATTTAAATCAAGCAGGTTGAACTTGAAGAGCTGAAGAGCCTTAGTGAACCAACGTTATTGATGCTGTTCATAGCGATTTTAATAAATGGCCCCGTGTTCAGCAAGACATGAGTTCTTATTCAACGAATTTCATGAAAAACCTAGTTGTATCTAAGTGTTATAAGAGGCATGTATCACTGTGTATCTTCAGAAGGGCTACCTTCTGCAATAATAGGACACTAATACTTAACGCGCAGACTCCAATCTAATGTGCAGCTTATTTTATCTATATCAATTTTATTCTGATAGTAAACATTATACCTAACACCTATCTACCCTAACTGTCTGAAATTTAATTAAGTCGTTGTAGTGAACATTTTATATATCAAAGAAATCAAGAAATGGTGAAAAAAATATATACTTTTGCGATGCACGTATAATGCATGTGTTATTGCAATAAATAAAATATGCTTGTAACTTGGATGAATTTAATCTTAAAATGGATTGACTGATTTGTGTCGGGTAAGCCGAGCGAGTCGGTAGCTGCAGTGAGTGTCCCGTCCCGCGCACCGCACGCCCGCTGCAGCCTCCGCAACCGCTCGCCGTTGATTTATGCGTTAACAACTTGTATTTTTTTGGATAAAATTAAACATATATAATGTATCTACACGCGACAACTTATCATGTGACAATGTAATCCATAGTTATGAATATAATGAGAACTTATTAAAATAAATTCAAAAGCATTAAGAATTATTTAATTTAAGAATTGTTTTAAAAATTATGAAATGATTTATTTCTCATTTTCTCAACTTTTTTGTTTTTTTTTTATATCTCTATATTTTCCTTCAATCTAGAACAGGATAAAAATTCAACTACTGCTGAATTTGAGCCGGGACGATTACAGAGTACGTAAAAAAGAAAACAATATTCTCGATCTACCGCTACTATAGTGGATAAGGAATCAATTTAACTACTGTTTTACACGATCAATTACGCCTTTTAATAACTCACTCACGATTCAACAAAGTTACACGATTCAGTTCTGTTCTGATAATAATGTTTTCTACAGTAAATATCGACTTTCCTCTACACGCCAGAACTACAAGTAGAACCGCCCGATGCGTTAGCGTATACACATCGAACTTCGGTTACGTGTTTACGGCAAGATGTGCCGCCGAATTAACTACACTCCCAGCTTTCTCGCTAATCTAACAACACTTCGACCACTCAGACGCCACAGCCACGCGATATATGCAAACACGCACACGAACAATAACCTCTCTCGTAGCTGGATAACCGGCGTAGCTTTTTCGACGAGAAAGTGATGTTCAAATGAAGCAATTCGTGCCTCTTGATAAATATTATACTTAAGATTAATAAGACTTATTCTCTCACAATTAAACATTTGGTGCTATTGAGTACATAAGAATAATTTGACTGTGCCCAAAATGTTGAATAATCTAAAATGTTTTAAACATACATTCATTGATGATTTGTTAAGTTTAATATCATATACGAACAATAAACAAGTATTTACTGGTCATTTTGTGATGACTCAAATGTAATAGTTAATACAGATAATATAAGAAATAATCGGTCTAATATTAATTAAATCATTCATTTGGAAAGCACTCTTCTCATAGGAAATTTTCCGTGTTGTGTTCATTATGTGTCATATTTAAATTAAATATTTATATTTCATTTAAATAATACTCAAGTGATTTTCTCCAGTTATTTTCTTATTTCAGACTTTTTTCCTCGGGCTACTTACATATGGGTGCGATGTATACAATAATGTGTACAATATATCTTCATTAGTTACGCTCTTAGAACATTCAAGGGCGTGATGAAGACGCAATTTTTGTTCTATTAGAAAAACTGTAGTGTGTCTTAGAGCTTGTTTTTTTTTCCCACAGACCATCATTTAATATTTTTTTGTTTGTCCATTTCAAAGCCGATAGCGTTGCCATGACAATATCCGTACAAGCTTTATCAAACCTTGCGAGTTTATAAAAAAAATTCATACTGTATTACATTGTTGTAATTAATTCCTCTTTATAACATTGTTAGAATTGAATAATTAATAACCAATTATCAATTCTTCTTTAAACCTTTCAACATTTTTTTATTCAATTCTTAGATCTCTTGATTCTTTTTTAATATGGGCGCAATGTCGATAGACGATAATGGGAAATGCCTTCGTTTTCGGACCTCTTTGAACGCTTGGAAAGTGCAAGTTTTTGTAAAACTTAGAAAAGTAATAACTTTTGTGATTTTTTAAAAACTTTTCGTTGTTAATAATATTTAATATCAAATTAACTGCTTATGACACTCCTCTCTATTCGACTGAGATTTTGTATTCCAGAAATATTTAATCACTAGAGTCTAAAATCGATTGCAAAAATATGTTAAATTATTATTATTTAATTACTATCTTCTTCACAAGTGACTGCATGGTGGCATAATACAAATTCGTTTTGGGTGGCATCAGACAACGTAATTATTTTTTTTCACACGAGCTATGTCGACAACGCTGACGTCCGTTTCTCGCGCACTATGTCGAAACCAAGAATCTTACGACATGTATTTCTATAGGTATATAATAAGATGTTCGCTGCTTGTCCGTCGTTATTGTGCATCACAAAAAGAATACTGGATAAATTTCCATTAATTCTTTTTAGTATTACTTATTCGATATGTTTTGGTGTTTATCTGCAAAAAAAAAATATCAAATCATTTTTAAAATTGCATGGGGATTATTAAGAATCCTTTTACTTTAACAGATTTAACAAAATTTAGAATGAGGATATCTAGATCCTAATGAATATACGATATATTTCTTAAGCTTCTGTAGTATAGAATTCCATGAAAACTACTAAGAACTTTAATAGTTTGACTGATTTCGCTTAAATATTCACATTAAGTGGTTTTCATTAGCCTATAGTGTGTTTAGAATGATTTATGAAAATATGATCGTGTTCTATAAGTTTATTAGCACCCTTTCAATTTGCTCGAAGTCAATGAAAAGTGGTTTAAAGATAGCTCAAACCCAAAAAAAGTTTGAAAGCTACATTATTTTAGGATTACATGGCTAAAAATTCCAATAAGATTACTGAGAATTATTAGGATTCTGTCAATTTCAATGAATTTTTCACAGTTAGTAACAAGACTATTTAGCTAGTGGCTTAGGGTGCCGAAGGAATCATCTTAAACGATTATAATTCCCTTTAATTAATGAGAAGGGAACACATCAAGATCGAAAGTGAGGCTGCGGGTGCACTAGGGGCGGCCGCGGCAGTCGCGACGCGATAGCTGCTACTAACATAAAGCTATTGAAGCCGGCAAAACACCGGACAAAGTTCGAAGAAATAAGAAGTATATCTGCATATTTACTATATTTAATGTTTATGGCGCTGACCTAGTTTTGATGAGATTTCCCAGTGAGATCGTTTGCACTGTAAAGACAAGCGTCAATTACTATTTATTATAGAAAACGATCTCAAAAATGTAAGCGTTTAAATAATAAAATAGGAAGACACACCTATGCAATAATCGAAATAAAACAAGACCATACGAAATAAAATAAAAGATACGTGACTTCACACACACATAGCCATGGGCAATAGGTTTTTTTTTAATAAACGCTTATTAATGTTTTTAATTACGTCATTAAATTAAACTGTACTTTAGAATTCTTTCAAATACATAGTAATATTTGCATTCACAACATTAAACAGAACATTTTTTTTTCCTAAAATCGATGTTCTTATAATTACATCGTTAAATTGTAACACTTTATAATAATGTTTGTCATTCTTTTAAACAGAATTGAGCGATTTAGTCGATTTTCTCTGGTCTTTTCTGTTTAATTATTTTTTTTTATTAAAAAGTATGGCTACTAATAGGAACTGAACGAGATTCTTCGAAGCGCAGCTACTCTGGGTTCATTTTCCAGTCCGCGTAGCAGCACGTTTGCAAGCGAACTTTGTTAGCGTGCTTCTAGACTCAAAGCGCGCAGATTATATTCACAGTGTATGTTTGTGAGTGTTATACCTGCACAATAATAGAGGGAATGCTGATTTGCGAGAAATTCAATTAATTCGTATTTATATAGACATATACTCATTCGAAAACTGTAATCAGTAGTATATGAAAACTTTATGGTATCATTACGAAATAAATAACGGCCCATTTAGTATTTTTTGATCGACTAATTTTCTTAATTTTTATCATCATCACAACAGCGTACCCGGACCCTCGTGTTCTCGGTCTAGTGACTTATTTTAAGCACGATCGGGCGTTTTAGTATTCGCAGGTAGTCAAATATATTTAACTTCGAGATTTAGGTAATAAATGGGTGTGTCGTGCAGAAACCCGGTAATTGTGTTGCAAAGAAATAAGTTTCTACAAGTACAAAAAAAATCGCTTTGTGGCCAGCCACGACTTAGACGACATGTTTTAGGGCACAGAGAGATAATAATCCTAAAAGATATTTTATATCTCCACTAATATATTTATATCCCTTTGGAACGTAACGGGTAAGAAGCGAGGGTGAAGAAAAAGGCAAGGCCATACTTCTATCATTCCAGGCACCGCATCCAAACAATGCTCTAAATGTTTTAAAATTACATTATATATTCGAAATTTAAATTCAAAAATCTCTCTGTTTAATATGTTATACATAACTCTTGAAATGCGGCATTATAAAATGATTATATCATTATAATATGAATTTATCACTCGTTCGGAAGAATGTTTTTAATAGTTTTATAATAATTTTCGAAACTGCAGGAACTTTTTTTGGCGGTGACATAATCGTTCCATAAAGTCAAGAACCGAGAATTTTCACTCAGAAAAAACGCTATGTCCGGGAAAAAATGAAACTTATTTATTTTCAAAAAACATTTTAATAACTCTTCGCCAAGTCGAACCAGTGCCTTTTATTCGATTATAAATCAATTACAAAATTTAGAACGGACCGAGAACAAAAGAGAAATAAATCCTTCTTTATTTTTCATAATAAAACTCTCTGAAATAATCCGAACTGGATCCAACACCTTAATTTTTTGACCTCCACCTTTTAAGAGTTTTCCTTCTATAACTCGATTTTCTCTTTACAATTTTTCGCTCCGACAAAGGTTACGTTTTAACAAAGTTATAGTCGGAGCCCGGCTTCATTTTAACTTTAATTAGAGTTTATTGCGTGAAGTTTTTAACATTAAACAAAAAATGTTTTAAGAATAATATTTTGACCTTAAATACTGTACCACCACAAGCAATGCGAGCTTATTTATAAGTATTTATAAATTAATATTCGTATGTAATAATATTATATTAAGGAGCGTTCATTTATTACCTGAACTCGAACCAAATTTCGGTGAAATTTCACGAAATCTGGTTTAAGTGAAGTGGATCAATGATAAATCTCAAGTCAACTTTGCAATTTAGGGACATTTCATACTTTATTGCCTGTAGCATGAATACATTGACTAATTGTTTTATACATGTTAGAAGAAGCAAGGGGTCTATCCACCTTCTTAGCAAAAGTCACGAAAAAGTAGTCTGAATAAAAAAGATGCCTCACGTAATTAATGGACGTGTACATGCATATATCCAATATGCATCTGCTGTATTCAAAACCTCATAGTGTCTCAGTGTGTTTGCACCTTTCAATGGATGCTGGATCTCTTCGTAACGCCTGACCTTTAAGGCGTTAAATATATATATAGTTATTATAGAAAACTAAGTTGCGAGAACTCTAATTCGTCGTTTGGATTTACTGATTTTCCCTAAAGCTATCCCAAAGGCCTTAGAATCTCGGAATTTGCCACTTTCACTATCCTTTGAGCATCTTCATAAACTTCGGTACATGTCGCCTTAACTCTTTTACTTCTGTCCCACTTGGTTATTTGTTTCACACTATTGGAATCGACGATACTGTAAGGCGGACCGTTGAAAGTATCCTCAACATTGCTCTGCATGATTACCAGTCAGCACAAGCAACTTTGTCGATACGTTACGATGATCTGGGTATCCGACGGTTATGCGAGATTGGCCTACCTGCATTCCTAGAGTTTGCTCGAGAAGTGATGGAATTTGCTGCTTATATCCTCACGTGTGAAAGCACCAAGTTCCAAATTCCTTTTGAAAATGACGCATTTACTTCTTGGTCATTCAATTATCCAAAACATAACATTCCAGAAACTCCTGGTAGACAGCGCTCTTGAGATGCAATATATAGCAAAACCACTCTCGAGCGGCTATTAAAATAAGCACCCGACGCTACTAATAAAGTTAAGCTGAGGGCTGCTCTCACCTCTGAGCAATCTGAACAATCTGGAGCATGGTTGCATTCGCTGCCTTCACCCAACTGTGGCACATTACTGTACGACAACTCTCTTCGGATGGCTGTGGCACTTCAGTTGGTCTAAAATTTCTGCAAACCATACTTATGCATTTGTAGCGTAACGTAGAAGTTTATGGCCGTCATGGACTGAGTTGTCAATGCATTTCTTTTAGATTCAAGCGTTACCATATCCTCAACGACATAATCCGACGGACGCTGATTTCTTCCAATGTTTCATGTACGTCTGACCCTCCTGGTCTTAGTCGCTCGGATGGTAAGCGACCTAACGGATTAACGTTAATTCCCTAGCAAAGCGAGCGCTGTCTAATCTGAGATATCACATGTGTCAACACGTTGCCAGCGTCTCATCTCAATAATAACTTCAAGAGCAACAGCCTCTGAAGCCGAACCTACCGCTCAACAAAATATCTGAAATGCAGCGTTCCGAAAGATACGTACTTTTATATTCCGGTCGTCTCTGGAACAGCTGCATGAAGGTAGTGAGTCACAGTCCTTTTGGATAAGGGATTTGAGCAAAAGGCTCAAGGACAAAGGGGATAACCCCCGTTCTAAATCTTATCTGTTCAAAACCCTATCTCTCGCTAACCAAGATGGCAATCCTGCTATTGTGATGACTTTCGGACCAAGCCGGACCAGGGGCGGTATTTTTGTAAAATGAATTCAGTAAGTTTTAATCTGTTGTTGATTATTATAATTTTTATTATCTACACATGTCTTTTAACTAAGTCATTTAATGTGTAGCTTTATATTGTATATTACATTATTCTATCATTTGTTTATACAAATTAGTGGCAAAAAGAAAATGACTTGTCTAACGTCCACATGAATTTTACGCGAGAATTTTTCGTGTAATGATTTTTATAACTTTTGTTGCCATTTAACCCAACAAAAAAGTTATCGCAGATTTCGGTTGGCCTTTCACGATGAAGCTGTATCCCTTGCCACTGTTTGTAACTGGTTTGATTAGTTTAAACGTGGATGCACTAATGTGACTATCTACGTAGGAGACTTCCTTCTATGGTGACGACCGAAGGTTATATTATGTTGTGCAGCTCATAACAGAGACTAACAAAACAGTTACCTACCACTAGATTCTGACAAGTTTAAGCATTGATATGAGATAAGTGCACCAAATCCTTCATGAATATTTAGGGGTCAGGAGCTTTGTACTCGGCGGACACCTCATATTTCGATCAACGCTTAAAAACTTCGTCGTATTAATTAGTGCTACGAAATGTTGCAAATATTTGCCGGCAGTGACTTAAATGCTGTATACACCATGGTTACAGGTGACAAAAGCTGGATTAACAGTTACGATCCCAAAACCAACAGACAGTCTGCTCAGTGGATGTTTCGTTTCCAGGAGTTGGCTACTAAAGTCTGTCGAAATCGAAAAAAGGTCGAAGCGTTGGTAAGAGATGATTACCTGTTTCTTTGGACAGGTCATTTTGCAACAATTGCTTTAGAAGATAAGGAAATTCTCCACTGCAAACTGGTACACTAACAATCGTTTACCACTTTTTTTGGAAAAAGTTCGAGAAAAATGATCTCGCAGTAGAATTCTCGTTCATCATGACAACACCTCACGACGTACGGCTAGACCAACAATAAACAATGTAGGGATGTTAGGTATAGAAACACTTGTTCACCCATCTTTTATCCTCGACCTCGCCCGTACAATCTTTATTTTTTTCTTACAATGAAAAGAAAAACTTCGAGTATGGTGATATGCAGACACCGAAAAAGCAGTGGCTACATTTAAAAAGGCCGTCGAAACAAGCCCTAAGTGCGAGCGGACAAAGTGTTTCTCACAGTGGTTCCATCGATTGCAACGATGTATTGATCTCAACCGACACTACTTTGAAAAACGATAATGGTAAAAATAACTTGGTAATTTACTCAGTTTTCGATTTTCTAAGGACTTTCAGATCGATTCACGTATGTAGTCTAAATACTATATCCTAGAATATATTGTATTTAAATAATATGTGGAAATTTATAGTTATTGATTAATGTAATTTAAAGTTAATAAAGTAGATTACCCCAATTTTATGTACATATAATAATACATTATGGCATTTGTTCACCACAGGCTTGAACTGAAGAATTATCTTTAAAGGCCTGTAGTCAATGTCTGTACACCACCATACCTTTTCACTCCTTTAGTTTAATTTCCAAAAGCATTGATACATGTATATATTTATTTGCAACAGAGACATCGAATACAAAATTTAAAATTACGACTTAAAAAGTAATAGAATCCTTCTACATATTTTCAAACTCCATTTTACCCCCTTCAGAATTTAATTTTCAAACACTTTGAAATACGAGTCTCTTTACTTCAAGATATATGCCAAAATACCAATTTTCATGTCCACTTCCATATACTTTTACTCACCTTTTCACTTTTTCAGGGAAAGTATTATCTTGTATAATAGTAGTTTATAAATACCGTTTCGACTATACGTTGACCAGTCAGTCAGTCAGTCAGTCAGTTGCGCTTTTGTATACATAAATAATGATACCGTATATCATATTTTACGATCAATTATTTAAATGATTTAATGCAATGTCATAATACAATTAAGTCTAATCACACGACCGCGGATGAAAGTAAATTACATTTATCTTGAGAGCTTTATCCTTGATGAATTTGACAATCGTAATTTCTTTGGGAGTGTAATACGTAACCAGAACACGAGATCCTCGCCGGCCAAGTCGCGGGAAAATAATCAGATAATAAATATATTATAGCTCCGGAACGGGAAAACATGCACAGAACTTCCGAAAGAGAAATAATCACAACATTTCCGTTAGCATATCATGTTAATACAATGCTTCGCCCTTAATAACAGCGGCGCCGCCCGGGCGTTATTCGGTAAACACATCGGCGTAATACAAATCCACGAGCGTCGCTGTGGGCCCATTCTTCCCGGACTCCCGTCCGGGACGTCCCGTGGGACCACTACATCACTACGGGATCCGCCTTCTGATTTCGACCGCCGCTCATTAGCATTTAAATTAATTTCATTTCATTTTAATATCGGGACCGAAAGCTCGAGGCATTTCAGCCCGTTCGCCTGTAAACAGTTTGGGAGTGAGCCCGTCGTTAAATCGAGCGTGCGTTGTATTAACATAGTGACGAGTTAATAATGTAATTGAATCGCGTCCGGCTCTAAACTTGGGTCCGCTGTATAAAATGGCCCGCATGTAAAGTCGAAAGGATGGGTGACCTTTTTTTGTTCGTGTATGAAAATGTAGGTGACGCGTGATGGCCGGCGCCCACTCGCACGCAGCCCCGTCGTTCCATTTATGAATACCGACTTATGTGAACATATTTTTAACCAACTGAGGTGAAATCCAAAAAAAGGGTTATACGTTTGACCTGTAGGAGTGTATGTATGTAAATATATCCGTTCCTATATTCAAACCAATATTTTCATCATTTATTAATCTCATTGTTAGTAACTTAGATAAACTGTTTATGCATCAATTATCTACAAATATATGCGTCAAATTAAATGCTCGCCACGTATCTCGTTTTCAATGTTACAAGTACTTTCTTAACTGTTGAAAATTTACTATCACAAAATAGAAATAACTCTGAACTTTTTAGTCCGTTTTCAAAACATAGTAAATTGAAAAGAAATCTATTTTTGATTGCATTAACTTAGAGCCCGATTTTTTACGATTTCAAGGAACCATAGATTGGAGTATTCGATATTAAATTCAACTTGATACCTCCTCCACGCATCTTGAAAAAAAAAAGGTCTTGACAGACAAAATGGATCACCGAATACGAATTTGACGACAAAATGATCTTATAAGAGTTCTTTGATGATACTATAATAATCATTCAGGGTTCCTTTTGATATAGGAAACCCTAAATGATTATTATAGTGAGTAAACCAGAAAATACATCATCAAAAAAATTGATTGTCAAAGGGATTTTGTAGATCTTTTTGCAATACACAATTAAATAATACATCAATTTTATATGTTATGGTTCAGTCAGCGTAAACAGAACCGAAAACATAGGCATTAAAAAAAAATAGTCGGAAACTGAAATACCCGACTGCATAAAAGTGAAATAAAATTTAACAAATTTAACTGATAACAACAATTTTAATATTGGGACAATTCTATTTTACTATCAAAAAGACACTTTTTAATCTATAGCGAAAATATTTTGTTTGCAAGGTATTATAATTATTAACCTATTTACAGTTACGTCTTTATTGAACATTTTCTCAGAAGAATTATAATTTATTCAAAGAACCCGAAACTATAAAATTACTTGAACTCCCACTAACCAGCTACCCATTACCTAAAAGTCGCACATTTTTAAATTATCTAGTTACATTTCGTTTTTGAGAAAATTCAAGTTCTTACATGTATCAGACTGGAAAAGTCATCGACTAAATGCAGGCACCTCGGTAGCTCGTTGACAAAACTTGCTGACATACGGGAAACAGCAATACCTTCCAGTCTAAGATAGTTCAAACATATAATAATTTTGGGAACAATTAATTATCTACCTGCATTGTATTAAATACAACAATACTGTCTTCTGATTCTTATCCTAAAACAAAATGGCCAATTATATAGAATTTATAACGTTTATTCGTTAAACGGTGTGATCGCGACATGACGCTCCGCCGCGAGCGCCTCACTTTTATATCCTAACTATGCCTTTATACACTTTACTTTAATTCCAGAAAAATATATTATAGACCATTGTATAGTTAATGAAACTCCCCTTACTTATGTCACATATCAAACCAGCAATGGACAACGGTTTAAGTGAAAAAATCTTTTTTTTAAGTAAAGCCACTTGCGCAAATGTCCATTGTATGCATATTGGAAGAGATGATATCGCGCCATGACAGCAGCCGAGTTCGTTATGCTTCCATCGGATGGGACCTGGCGCCGATTCGATCTTCGCACGGGCTCTTGGCTCTTATTTAATGTGTTGGAAAATATGTGGTAGATAAGTACATCCAGATATCTAAAACTAAACTTCAGTAAGATGCACGTGTGTTTACGCGCGTGCGCGTGTATGTGTATGTGGTATGTGGGGGAATCTGCGTGAGAGCGCGTGCGCGCTCATATATGATGTATGCTTGCATTCGTGCATGTGTGTGTCCGTGTTTGCGTACGTGTTTTCATACGTTCATGCCTATTTAAATGCTTGCGCTCGTGTGTGTTTGGATGAGGATGTGCCTATTTACTTATAAGATAAGTAGATGAAAAGTTATACTCCTTTAGCACAACATTTACCATGTAAAATAACAATCTTCAGAAATTCGTATCTATAAATATTTATTTATTTAGTCTAAATATTAGTTATGTTTTAAAACACTTAATCGCATTGAATGACTAATTGAATTGGACACTACACGCCTGTACATTAGACTGTTACTGTACAAGAGAGCACGTATTCGCCATTGGCGCACCTCTTGGAATAATTTCAGACAGTATGAATTTCATTGAATGTTACATCGACGCATGTAACTCCCACCACATGCTGAATATACACTTTGATCTCTTTTACTTAACTTTCCAAAAAAAGTATGACTTATTCACCATCTGTGAGCAAGAAGAGAAACTAAACAAGAAGAAGTATTTATTTGATAGAGTGACTTCGTATTCGTATCCTATCAATCCAGGTAAAATAGCGATTTATACGTTAACTAATTCTTACGAAATTAATTCGAAAGTCACAATTATTTCACACAGATAGTACTGCTCTTTAATACTGGATACTAAGAAAAACAGATGACGTTTATAAAATAAGCATTTTACTTAAAAAAGAAGCCTATTTTCGTATTACCAAGTCTTTATCTCAGGTGGTGATCTATCTATAAAAAATAATAAAAAACGGTATGTTACAACGGTGCAGGCAACTTGATAGCAAACTAAAGCATCATTGACGAATATGTGTCTAAATCTATGAGTTCATAAATTCTGACATATATTTTTTCTTAATACTTTAATACTGAGCTCTGTAATCTTAAATATATGAATCACAATGCCTCTTAAAATTACTTTTATATTTAATATAAAAACTTTTAAACTCCACATTAGTAAAGAAAGCGTTCAAATATTTAGTAAAATGTAAACTGGATTGGGGTGTTCAATTTTTCCTTATTTTTTTACTAACTGGGTTATTTAAAACTTACATAAAGTAATAAAGTACAAAATATTGAACATGTTTTCAAAACAACATTTGCAATTGTTATTAGTAATTTTTTTTTCTTATGGTTATACTAAATTTCTTTTTATATATTTTAGTAACTTCCGTCCTCGGCTCATAGAATGAAATCCTTCATCTTATTTATTGACAGATTATGATCATAACCATAACCCTGATCACTAATCCGTTGTCAAATCCGATCACGGTGCCATTGTCTATGGCAATTTGTGTCACTCTCGATTCCGATTGCGATCCCGCTTTCAATTCCGAACCCCTAAATCTTATTTGAATCGGAATCTTAATTCCGGTTCAGATTCCGAACCCGATCCAGTTTTCGATCCCGGTCTCGCTCTCAATTCTCATCTTTGTACTGCTTCTTATTCCGATTCCAATCTTGATTTTAATTTTGCTCCAACGGTCGATTTCGATCTTGGTTCTGTTCTCGATTTTGAATCCTCCGGTTGTCAATTCTGCTTTTTGTCACTTGTGTAATTTCGATTCCGTTACTAGTCACAATTTTAATTCGGACGAAACTGCGGCAAATCCGAGTCTCAATATAACAATGAAAAATCAATATAAAATGTAGCCTAATCAAAAATTTTTGCGCTATATGTCTTGGAGTTAGAGTAGCTTTCCACGAGTTAAATATTTTTTTATATCTGTAATAACACAAATAAAATATACAAATAAAGCCAAAGCGAAATGTTAATTGTTTTTTTTACTCAGAAATTAAGTTATTAATTTATAATTAAAGTAATTCTTAGAATCGGTTCAGTAATTCGGTTCAATAGTACAAATACGCAAACGACATCAGATTAGATGTCTTTTTCAGAAATCTTCCCTTTTGCAAGTGCAACATATTGACAGTTTCGTAGTAATTGGATAAATAATTCAGACACGCAAAAAAAGGAAAAAAATAGCATTTATTTTCATATATTACCCCTCACCTGCTTCGGCAAGAAGCGTCTCACCGCTTTTAATAAGCAATATTTTTATCAAATTTTATAGTCGTAACTCACTCCATAAAAAAATTCATAATAAATTCAGTTCCATTTAATTCCGATAAAGGGCGAATTTCAAAAAAAATTTTAGTGGTACATTATAGAAATTGTACCAGTAAATCAAATCATATAATCTTCTCAAAAACTGGGCTATCAAATACAAAAAGAATTTTCAAATCCGCTTTGCAGCCCTGCGTTCAAACAAACAAAAAAAATATTCAATTATTTTGATATTCCTCAAGCGTTGGTGTATCAAATACAGAATAAAATCTGACTGGCTGCTCCAAAGATTAGCACGTTTAAACAAACAAAATGCTTTTCAGCTTTATATATTAGTTTAGGTTAAAGCCGACGTGCAATTTAAAAACACCCAGACGTAATTTTGATACACATTAAATATTTTGAAAAATTGTTACATGCTAAATGACGAGGGTTCACGGTCTTGTTATTATCGCTTACTCAGCGGGAGGAGAATCTAAAATTTACTTACGTCATACTTTAACGCCCCAAAAAAGGATAACACAAATATTTAAGTAACTCTGTCAATAGCGTCATATAAAGACATATACTAGTATAAGTACAGATTCCATTTTTAAAGATGAGTTTATTATTACAAATGTTAGTTTATTATCTTCTGATACACGAAAATTTATTCAACAACTTAGTCTTGCAAACTAATCAATCAGATAAACGACAATTTTATTTTAACGTATGAGATGTATTATTCTATTATTTTGCTGAAATTCATTATGAGATACGTTCCTGCAACCTGCACTAATCAATAGCATACGACCAACCGCAGACCCTCGAATTTGCTCTTCTGCTTCGAATTCCAATATAACTATTGAATTGTGTGATACGAGAGCAGAGATATATATTGGACACCTACAAAAATGTAAGTAATAATTTTGTAAATTTGTCACACCAGTAAATAACAAATATCGACATAAGTTTCGTGCCAGTACAGCACATCATCAGGATTATAGCGAGAACGACAATCATTTTTGGGAACGTATTACGAAGAAATATAATAATATAAAAAGGCAGACGGAGCATTGCGAAGCAAAGATTTACGTCCCCCGAAGTAAGTTAGCTCGCTATAATAGCCATAAATACAAATACACTCGTGTAAATCTACCAAATATAATCAGTTTGACTAGTTGTTGGCGTTGTGTCAAATATTTGTTTACTTTTCTTCATGAATTTAATTTTATAAACTATTGACTGTTGTGTATTATTGATATAAATAATATATCGTTTCATTTATTAAATTTGTTCATATTTTCTAAACACTAGATTGATAAGCCTAAAATTTGGCAAATATTCGTCCACCTGGACGGAGTAGGTATTATTAAGCAGCATTTTACATTTACCTAAGAAAGTCAGCTCATTATAATACGCAAAAGCCATAAACACATATTCAAACCTCAGTAAGTATGTCAACTGCCATTTCGTAGTCAATTTTCTTAGACTCACGTTGACGCTGTGTAGAACATTTTTTTCCACGAAGTAAATTACAGAAATTGGTGATCGTTGTCCAAAATTTGATTGTAGAAATAATATTCTATCGGGAAAATTGAGTAATACCAATGAGATTTATCATTTAATATTATACACGAAATGCGGGCAAATCGTGACCTTACAACACAGCACCTACAGGTAATAAGTCGCTCAATTTAGTGTGATACAACTAAGAATAACTAAGAAACAGCGATGCGTCAGATCAAAGTTTTTCTATACAAATATTGCCAATGTACACTCTATAACGATATTTATTTAAATTTTTTATTATTGTTACGGCGATTTCAGCCCTGCCGCATAAGCCCGCACTTCGGATTTCCTTCACAGTCGCCTCGGAGTACGAGTTCTTGGGGTGTGTGGGCAAAATGATGGACAGCGTTTCGATGTTCAGACTTGTTTATTGCAGCATGAGCTTCACAAATGGCGGCCGGAGTATAACTGTAACGTATGCGCCAATTTCGCTGCAATTTATAGATAACGCATCCCCTTGCACCTATGAGCTGCATACATTATAACCTAGGGGGCGTGGCCCTTCGTGTATTTCACGAATGAGCACCACATGCGCTCGGTACACCGATTCGCGGTCGTACCACATAGACCGCCACGGTTCTCGGCTTCTCATTGGTCCCCCCTGTCACAATTTTATATGCAACTCATATGCGCACCACAATGATTTCGTCATTAAAAACGACAAAATACAATAAAAACTAGACAAAAAATATTCCATTAAAAACACAATAAATATACAAACAGGCAAAATAGACGAATATTATACAATGAACGATTCCTAACATATAATCCCTACCCGGGTAATAAAGAGACAACTATTCAAATTATTTAATTAACACACACAAAATACTATAAAATAAATAATAATTCTTAACCTAATTCCATTTACAAGTCAAAATAATACATTTATTTACACATTATTACTAAGAGCACGGCTGTCCGTAACATTTAAAGAAAGTATACATATGGTCGTCTTCTTACTAGTTCAAAAACAAGTATTAATACCACGCACTGTCTTCGGCTGTAGCCTTCAAGCTTTTGCCACGCTTTTTGCAACGGTATTTAATTCTTAACTGACATGTTGAATTCTTTCATTTATTAAAATTGTTTCTAAGCAACATCGAAAAATATCAAACGAATACCTCGGTTTTGAATATTAAATTGTCGTTTTAAGATCTACGATAAAACGTACAAAATAAACGAACGTAAATAAATAACGTTCATTTCACAAGCCGCAATTTCGGCTTCGACGCGGTCGCGTAAGGGCGTGCAATATTTTTATTTTTATCAAACCACAAACACCACACCGCATCATAGCCCCAAAACAGCCATACGCTTTGTTCCAAAACTCTTATTAAGTGTAACGTACCCGGCTAGCGCGAGCTGCGAGCCGCCGGTGAAACTTCGACAATAGCACGCCCGTAATTATTGCCTTCGGGCCGACTCCGTGTTTATATTAACTGTACTGAATTTATGCGGGAAGTTCCCCGCTGAGAGCCGTCACGGCCCGCGTGTGTTATCTCGTATGTAAAACGCTGCTATGACTTGTGCAGTTCGCGTTGTGCGATAGGAAGGAGAACGTACTTGGAAAAAAAAAACTTTACCTAAGCAGAGGTTATTAGACTACAGCAAAATATAAATCTAATCACACGATGTGACAAGGTCTCTTAGTTCCTTTATCGGAATTCATTACATAAACGTGATGATTAGTCACATAGAGTAATATGCTTTTAGTCAGTGTTTCAACTCCGTGCGAGTTCCACGCGTAGTTGTACACCTCTCTAATAACAAGAAATATATAATAATGAAAACAAACTTAATTAAGTTTTACTTAACAAAGTACCCAATAACCTACTGATATAGCACAAAAACATCGAACCAGTGCAAATAGGACTCTCGCTCTGAACGTTCCGTACAAACTTCATTTTATCTGTAGATATTTCGTCTATAAAGAGACTCGACGAATTTTAACCGTTTTAGATGCCGTCACTAGCGACATATCTGTACGGTGAATTCGAACCTTTTATTATTTTTCTATTTTATAAAATACAATTTAAAATATAGTAATTTTGAAATTATTCAATTTTCATAGCGGAAATTGAATTAGTGTCATCCATATCAGCTACATCAAGTCTATACTTCAACTGCAAATTTCAGTTAACAATCGCAAAACAGTCATTTTTATCTTTTTGTTTTATTTACGAATAATGATTTTCATATTTTTCTCTTTATTTGCCCTTGCCTGTGAGACCATTCTCTTTTCTAAGTATCACGATTATAGGTCAATGGAAAGTACTTTTAAAGTTTTAGTTTATTGCGACAGAAATGACTTATGCTGAGGCGGTGATAACCTATTAATGTGACAAGCCGTAGCGCTTCGAAACCTGCGTACACTTCGGTACTGCATACTAAAACACGTGATGCGTTTGCTCATTTCTAATGATACTATAGCTACAAAACAGTTTTTTTCGTTCAAAATAAACACTAGAATAAATTTTAAAATTTCCAACTGACGTTTTAAAGTGCTTATATAAATTAATCTACAAACACAATGTACCACTATCAAATTAGATACTAATTCAGTACCAATATCAATTCTCCGTACCGAGGATTCGAGAGCTCTAGCATCGATTTTGGCAACTAAGTTCGCCCCCCATCACGCCTAATTCCCCGGAGGAGCGAAAGGTAAACTAAACAGGTCTACTTCGGTTGTCTGAATATGCGTGGGAACATAAGTGATGACATTGATGATATCTGAGAACTGATGAAAAACAGGCCATTCGATGTCCTGTACGTGTATTAGAAGAAAAGGAAAGGTGTGAGGAAAGAAAAGAAAAGTGGTGGAGCTATCAAACACGGATCTTTCGATACTCATTGGTCTGGATTTAATCGGAGCCAATGAGATTGTCGGGATGTTAGCTTCATCCTATCAGCAAGGTTATCTGAATATGTATACCGCTATGAATACGTAAATCCAAGGCTCGTCTGTCTGGCTTTGTTTTAAAATTGGCCTGACCAGGACTTTTATTTCTGACAAATACGCCCCGGATATGTCTAAATCGCTCCAAAAACGGCCCAAAAAGAAAGAATCATCATGTTAAGTAAATTTAATGATTAGGGGGGTGTAAGCGGGACAGATATGAGAAGAGCAAGTGAATGAGAATGATGATTGCTTTCTCCTACTGTTCTATTACGTGAGGTGTTAAATTGTAGGAATCCTTAATAGACGCTTACCTACAACATGCATTAACATGCAGCATGAAACCGACCAAACCCACTCTCGAATCTGACTATCCACTACGAATCTCTATTCAAAGAATTGAATATTCATTCGAGACGATTAACAGATATCGATCACCTAAATAAGTGTTATTTTTTATTTGTCTTAGTCCTCTAACCGTTATATTGTTAATTTTTACGTACATTTCATGCCAACTAGGCACATACTCCAACTGTTGCAAGAGTTTAACTTATATATGACTTTGTTTAACCACAAAAAACACACTCATATACTTAGGGACAGATATACTTTATAATTGTAGATGATTGGTTATTGGGATACGAGACTATACTGTGATGTCAACGTTGGTACAGACTAATTCTTACTGGTCTGTCGAATTAAAACATATGCCAACATTGGAAACACCATAAGAAAATGGTCACTACGCATCTAAGACGAATAGAAAGTTGATAAGCTTCAAGATCCGAAAATATGGAGGGGATGGATAAGTGTGATTGAAAGATAATCAGGGTGAAATCAAACAATATGAACGTCTAGACGCTTGCCTGAATTAACACCTCACACAATACAATATGAACGTCTAGATCTTTGATGTACTGTGAAAGGTAATAAAATCTAATTTGTAGATGAAACCGAAAAAGTATGTGGAGTGAATAAGAGAATAAATGTTAGTAAGAGAAATAATGAATTGTGGAATTACAATGGAAGGAAAGTAGTTAGTGAAAGAGAAAGAATGCATAACTAGATTTATTGTCTGCAAAAGCCAATTACAGAATGCAAAGATAAAAACAATTTGAAAAATAAATGAAAATAGGTTAAAAGTACATACAAGGACACAAAAATGAGAGCTAATAAATATGTAAAAGAAAGAAAGAATAAAATTAAAGACACTGTCATAGTCAATTCTCTGATAATTTCCAGGAAAATCATAAACTTTTCTAGAATATCATGAAAAAGAGATGAAAAAAACCCATGATATAGTGTCTGAATGTAATGACAATGGGGGTTAATCTATAAGATCATATAAAAAAACGGTAAATGTATTTTTTCAATAATGTTTTTGGATTTGAGAATACACTTGCAGATGCAAATTTTTACTGCTCTGAATGACGATAAAAATGAGAATCAAATTACAATCGATGGAATAGTGAAAGTACTAAAACTCATTAAAGCTAGCATATATAGTTTCATCAGAGATACTGAGTGATGGTGGGGATGACAAACCTACTCTACCAGCTCCTTTGTGAATGCTATAAAAGCAGTAGAGTATCTAATGATTGATGTAATGCCGTCATTGTATTTTTTTGTCAAAAGGAAAGCTGACAGCCGGTTTGCACAAATTACCGTCCTATAAACTTCTTCAGCGTCGTTGACAAAGTGTATAAAAAAATTATTATTGAAAGGGTTGGGAATAAGAATGAAAGTAGAAAGTAAGATCTGGAATGTACAAGCGAAATTCCGAGAAGAGATGGAATGTATGAACCAAATTTTTTTCCTGCGGAACGTTGTGGAAAATTTTCAGCTAAGGGCCAAAAAGTCATTTGAACTTTCGTAGATCTGGAAAAAGCTTATGGTTATTATAAGTTCATCCACGCATGGTGGGAGTAGTGGATTGATACGGACAATGCAATTTCTATACAGAGGCTCTAGTACCTACGTCAAAATAAATTATTGTACACTGTTGTACTGTACGCCGGTAAAGTGTAAATTCAAAAAAAATATGACGTATTTCAAGTGTTATTTTGTAACCTATGAAATAAAGATATTTTGCATTTGAATTTTGAATTTGAAAAAATTTGACTGTTTGACTTGACATCCGCAGGGATGTCAGACAGGGTTGTGTAGTTTTACCGTAGCTGTTAAACCTATTTATGAATAGCTATCTGTATGATTTAAAAAAGTATGAGTGTGGACTAAGAATGTATGAGCGGTCTGTCAAATGCCTTCTGTACGACCGACGACCTTCTGTAGCGCCGTTGGCGTGCGAGTTGCAAGAAATGATAACTAAAATGATTGATTCATATTCATATCGGTTTTTTTCTTTAGAGAAAAGAGATATGAATGTAAATATAAGTAAGAATAAGGTATGTTTGAAAGGTGTGTAAGCAAGACAATATGTATAAGTGAGAATGGCGAACAAGTGAAAATGTTTGTATACTTGGGTAGTCTGTTTACAAACGATGTCAAACATGATGGAGATATAGAAAAGAGATTTAAAGCTAGAAATAAAGTGAATTGGCCTTGTTGGCTATTGCAAACAAGGCCAATTCATAATAATGAATAGTAAAAGTATCTCCGACGAGCTAATTTGGCTATCCGTAATGGGGTCCTGATCTTTATTCTTAAGTACGGTAGTGAAACCGTGATACGTGTGAAGTAATAAAAAAATATACGCAAGAACAGTTATTTCAGAGAGTGGTCTGGTTTGAAAGAGATTGGGTCGTCTGGTATGTTATAGGAACTAAACTAGAAAAAGGGCATGTTGCCGAGGTTTGCCCGTCTCCGAAGGATGAATGAAAGAAAAATGACAAAAAAAAACTATAAAACGAATGTGTATGATGAAAACATTGGCAAGGATCGCACCAAAGTGGTGGCATATTAAAAAAGGAAAATTTTAAGAATCCAAAGCTGATAAATTTGCAAAAAAAGACTGATGGATGTCAGTGAACTAATAGAAATATTTGCAAATATCATACCATGTGGAAGTTTTTAGTCTCTGCCTACCATTCTGTGGAAATAAAAGTGAGTTTATAATATTAATAATTAATTATAATTTAATATTTTTACATGTTGTATTATTAATTTTATTACTGAAATTTGAACATATGTAACTCTATATGGGGTCACGTGTGTTTTTCCTACGGGATGCTAACAGATTGTTTTAAATCATTCATACTATTTATTCTATTTGATCCAATCAATTAGGTACCATATCTCTCTTAAATTATTGCTACCTGGGCAACAGGCATTTGCTCAGAAGTTAATTAAAAGATCCATGTAAATTTATTTCTTGTCTTCATCTATTTTAATTACGAAAATTGATATATCTCTTCTTATAAAGGTACGTCTCAACTCGTAACATTACCACTGTATAGTTTAAAAACATATATATATATATATAAGTACAAAAGCTTTGGTCAGTGTCTTTCTTCATTCATTTCTATACAGCAGGAGTTAAGAAAGTTATGTTATAACAAGCACAAGTGCCAGTATCGCGAAAATCTCCATATTTTCGTTTACCGCAGATGATAACAAATTCGAAGTCTCCCACAGAGTGTTATAAAAAAACCCTTATGCTGAGCAATATTCGAGTCACAGACGCCAATGAAAGCGTAAGACAATTTTAAAGATACACATAAGCCCACATGTTTACGCACCCACCGACCTACTTTCGGCAAGTTAACTCGGCGCCAAAAATTCCCTTTCTTCCATATTTTCCCTTGTGAACAAAAAAGCTACGTGCTTTGAATGCTACCGCGTAGACGGTGAATATTTAAATTATTAGCTGATATACTGGCAGGGTGCTAGTGAGAGGCGGAAGCTATTTGCACGAAGAGTGAAGCGGTTGTTACAGCGGGCGTAGCGAGAACATGCTACAAACTTTAAGCCGTCTGTTTCACTTTGGCGATTTAATTATTTAATTTATAATTTTATAAGAAACGAAAATATAATGGGGTTTTCACTTCTTCAAAAGATTTCTTTAAAGATTCATACCGAACAAAGATTTCTATAATTGTTCAAATGCTCATTAGGTAGAAAATGAATAGAATTTTATTTTCCATTTATTATATATTTCATTTCTTTTCAAGAATATGGAAAATAATGTCAGCATGCGTTTTGAAAAAAAATCATGTAAATATTTGCTGTGACACAATATAAAATTATAGTCAAACTAAAGAAATAGCCGACTTACTTGGTTTAGATGAAATAGACGACATTAATTGTTTAATGTTTTTGTTCATAAAAATAGATAATGACAACACATGTTTATAACGAAGAAATTTTAGTAAATTGATACACACTTGGTGTACTCTACACCAAAAAATAGAAAGTCAATTGTTTATTATCTTTTTGTGTTATGGTTTATTTAATATTACTTACTTTAATATTATTTTCTCTATTGTGACCCAAAAAAGAGTTCGTTGTACTTCGGGATGAACTTAAATTAACGCTGGCACCACTATTCAAAATTGTATCATAATTATAGTTATTTCTAAAGTTAATAGGAACATGTGGACAAAGTGGACAGAGCAGTTGGAAAATATAATGAATAATCTAAATTCAACAATACTTTTACCCGTTTACCGGAATTAGAATAAATCGTTAGCAATTCCATAAAACATGAATGACTTTTTGAAAACAATTTACACGGTTCTTATCATTAACGGTAAATTTACAACATAAAAAGCGAAATACCACTGACAGACACTAAATCTCCGAAACTGTAAGTCCGATCGACTTAAAATTTTTCATAGTTACTCTTTTTGGTCGAAAACACTCATTAAGGACGTATTATACTAAATATTATCTTAAAAAAATTTCATCACTTTATGTCCACGCGGGTGGAGCCACGGACAAAAGATAGTAACGTGTAAAACGAACATAGGATAAAATCCTTCACAAACTTTTAATTTATTATAATCAAAGTGAACATTTAGGACTTAATTTGATTACTTGTTATTGGATGATATTGTCATTATTCACATACCGAGTAAGTTTCGTTTCACTATTATACAGTACGGATGTTGCTCTTACATCACGAACGTTAATTTAACAGCAGTCAAGCGAACTTTTTGATTAAAACTCCGTCGACATAGGAAACTGGTTTAATTTCCTATGTTTTAACTATTCTCAGTATATCTATTTCATTCGCGCATTGCTTTAACGCGGCAGCCCGTCCTTTTCCGTCTTCGCTCGTCATGCCTCCTTCCTCCGAGTCAATTTAGTTCACAAACGTCTCAATTTCCCCCGTTGTTAGTCGTTACTTAGTGTCAGCCCTGCGGTTCTGTACATACATATAACTGCCGGAACACAACCCGGAGAGTTAAAGGTTGATCGTAAATTATAACAATATGGCAAAACAGCCATATTTTATCACAAACTAGGGCATTCTGTATTTTAGGGGTGATGTGAAGTTACTTGTTGTGTATAGGGGTATGCAAAATATTTGGAAATCGATGTAATAACGAAGTGTAAAGTATTTAATTGAAAACGGGATAAGCTATGTTATATACCCGGTCGCGGATGTTTTTAGCTAGCAACGTCTGTTTATCCCGGGAACAAACGCGATAAAAAATACTTTCGATATTTTATCGCAATGACTATTATACGAGACAAGGCAAACGTAATAATGTTGTTTTATTTCGTAATTATCACATCGCATAATTTTATTCACAAGCCATTATCATTTAGTAATACATTAATGGTTAAAGGAAAACATTTTTGTATTTTAAAGTTCACAGTCGCTTGTCTTCAAACTGTACTCTATATTCACTATTATTTTACTGATATTTGACAGACCGTTTATTTTCAAAAATGCCGGAGTCTCTTAAATCGTTCAACGCACCCACTCGTCATGAGGTATCCAACTGAAATGATCACGCGTTCATGGAATAAAACGCACGCACTACCTACAACCCCCCACTCAGGGTTTACAACAGTGCGTGAAATGTATAACGAGGGCATTTAATTGTTACCTTGAACTACCTTGTGTGATATGGATATGGTATTTATGATTTACATTTTGCCGACAACCTAGAAATGACACGGAAATTTTTATAACGTTGATTTATCGCACATACCTACTGAATGTGATATTGTGACGTTAAAAATGTTTTAGTTGTTAGTAATTTGCCTGTTATTCAGCCTTTTCATGAAATAGTTGACTTCTATAGTCATGATTGAATAGATATTTTATCCTTATGTAGTTACTAGTGGTAGAGAATAGACGGGGCATACCCTAACTGGTTTGATCCGCAAAGATGTCAAGCAGGAATGTGTAGCTTAATCGTGTCCATTCAACCTATTCGTGAATAGCTAGCTGTCTGTATGATTTGTAAAATTTGAGTTTTAACTAAGAATGGACGAGCTCTCAGTCAAATGCCTCTTGTATGCTGACAACTAAGTAATACTTAGGTAGTATATTTACAAATAATGGTAAATATTATAGAAATAGCGAAAGAAGCGTGAAGGCGGATAATAAAGTTAAAGGTGTCTTACTTGCTCGTTAAAAACGTCTCATGACAAGCGCCTTTGGCTATCCATAATAGGATCCTGAACCTTACGCTTACGTATGTTAGTGAAAGCTGGATAAAGCAGAAGAAAAATGAAAGTAGGATCAGTGCAGTGGAGATGAGATCTCCGCATAGTATGTGTGGAGTGTCTCGGAGAGATGGATGTAGAAATAATAATGTCAGAGAGCGGTGCAGTTTGAAAGAAGATGTGGTGACTAGAGCACAAAAAGGTATGTCACGGTGGTTTGGCCATCTGGATAGGATAACTGAAAGTAGACTGACAAAATAAATATACAGAGCAATGTGTGTGATGGAAAGGTCGGCAAGGGTCGCCCTAGAAAATCCTACATACCATATTGGTGGCTCATTAAAAAAAAGGACCAAATTTTAAGCACCTAATACCGATGAGCTTGCATAAAAAGACTGATGGATATCAGTGAGTTAAGAGAGACATACAAAGTTCGTTACATGTGGAAATCTATAGTCATTACTTACCCATTTAGGAAATAGGCATGATTTTATATTATTTTGCTAAAACAATATGAGAATAAGCTATGCAAGCTAAGGTTGAACTTAGAATAGCTCAGTATCATCACATTCGCATATCTGGGCACCTCACAAGGCACCTTATGAACACACAAAGCCTTTTTTTTGTTTTTATCCGATTTTTTGTATTAAAATTTAAAATTCCCTACATAATACAATTTATAAAAAAAAATGAAAAAGAATTATATACAATATTTAACCCACACATGTAGGCACTTGCATTGATTTGTGGGTTAACCATACTTAGTGTAAAAACTAGCGATTACTCACCCGCTTCACTGGGCGTCAATTAAAATTTAGCAATAATTGTCTATTTATAATTGATTACACCGACGGTTTCCTTCGCGTATACGTAGAAAAAAAAAAACACGTCTTCTATGTCGACCAGTCTCGCTGTGAATTCTGATCGCGATCACGCTCCTGTTCTCGATGTCAACTCTCATTTCACTGTCGGGTAGGATACTGGTGACGCACTCGATTTCAATGCGGGTCCTGACGCGCATCCTGATTCCCATTGGGCGCAGATGTTAGTGATAACAAATTATCGTTTTTACCAGTATTTATTCATTTTCCATATAAAATTACTCTTCGTTGCATTTGAGGAAATAATCTAATTCCATGTAAAATTTTATTATGATTCCATTAGCCGTTAGCACATGATTGAAGGACAACATCCAAACAGTCGTACTTTTATATTTATTATATGAACCCTGAAACCACCTCAAACGATTTTGTGTCGAATAACCAAAATCCCGTAACGATACGTTCAATAATTTTTAACTGAAGTTCGGTCAAAAAAAATCGTTTTAGTTTTATATGTATAAAAGACAAAATACGTAATATTGTGGTATATGTTGGCCGACCATGAGAAGTGAAAAAGTATGAGAAAAAAATATGCAAAAAAGCAGTTACGAAACCATCTGCTAGGCAGCCGAACTCCACAAATGAATCGCTTCTTTGTTATAAATATTTATAGCTGTCAAACTTAGTCCGCCCAACCATCTGACTTTTTCAGATTTAATTCAGAAGGGCCGCTTTTCATGCCTTTCCATCACCTTCGTTATGAAATCAATAAACTTCAATTTCCTACATTGTATTTAAGCTATCTATTCGTTAAATCTCTTTGATATAATTAATCCCTAATTGACAAAATTTTCATCCATCTGTAGACGTTTGCCTTATGTACGAAGTTAATTAAAATTCATCTACATATTTTTAATGTTACTTTTTTTGGAGGTTAGAATTTTTTGTATTGAAATTTTTCTTTTCCCTACATATGAAAGTGTACCACTTTCTCGAGTAGGAAAACATTGAACCATGTCTTTCGATGCTGTTTTCTTAGACATATAACTGCTAAACAAATTATGACAGGACTTTAAAAGCTGATTCCTAAAAATGCAATGATTTCTTACAGGTAAAAGTCAACTGTTATTATATAAGCATTTAAATAATTAAACTGTTCCTTGCCTAGTCCTACTAAACTGCTCATGACGAAGATCTGAGTTGTAAAACTGAATTCGCTACTGACTGCGTTGGCCATCTACTGTTGATATGAAAGAAAATAGTTAATTTTTCACAATAGATTTTGGATCGTATGCTATTTCACATCTTTTAAGTGAATTCAAATGTCATAAAACATATATTTTAAGGGTAATTTATTGGTAAGATGCTGCAAAACTATAAATTCTATATCATACACACACACACACACGTAACATCTTTCTGAACTATTAAATGAACAACAGAAAAAATAAACGCGGAACCTTATCACAAATATGCGGAAATTCACCATAACTCATGACCGTACGAAAGCTAAGCTCTTTAAGTGTATATTGAAGATTTTATCTGTTTGTATAAATCCAAGACATTTTCAAGGAAATGTGGGCGTGACATAAAACCTCATTTATTTTGTGGCCCCCTTGACGCCAATATTTAGCACATGCGCATGTTTTTTACAGCTAACGAGAATACGCGTCGTCACCGCGAGATTGACTTTTTGGGCGGTTTTAATCAATTTTATCAAACGCTATCGTGTAAAATTAAGCAAAAATCATATTGACTACTCCATCAGATTTGAAAAAATTTTGCAATATAGACAAATGAAACATCTCTAATCTGAAGTCTAATTTAATTTTAAGTGTATAAATGTGGCAATGTTAATTCACGACAACAATAACATGGGTTCATATAAGTGCTGTATCCTAAACCAATCATTGTAGATTGGATCCTTTTTAATCGTAGAAACCCGTCTGTTTTGGCTTCATAATTATTTTATTTTTACTATTGTTTTAGTATGTTTTTTTTTCAATATGTGGATAATTCTAATTTCTCTAAAGCTTACAATTATTATTTGTAGTCTATTAAACGACCTCAAAAATATAAAAAGCAGTACAATATTTTTTCAAAGTTATTAAATTAATGTTTAATAGTTAACAAAAATATTTGCAACTTGCTAGTTTCTAGGTAACGTCACCGAATAGCGCTCGACGTATCGAGTATAATATATTTTTACATTGTAAATATGCGTGAAAAATGTAGAGGACGATAAAAGGAAAATAATACAAGAAAACAACGATTTTTAATTTTTTGCCTGTCTGTTCGTCTATCTTTCTATTCAATCACATCTCTGAAATTACTGAAAGGATTTTAAAGGGAGTTTCGTGGGTACGTAAAACTTGGATTGGAATAAATTATAGGCTATATTTCATTTAAATCGTATTATAGGAAAAAGTTATCTTCACATAAAGATGATTTAGCCTGAAAAGATAAAGGCAAATAATAATTGCTAGAAAAGAAAGTCTATAGATTATAGACAAAAGAAAGAAAATGTAAACCTACACTTGACCTTCTGATCAAAGACGCGCTCTACTTATTGAAAGATAAAAGGAGGGAGTGGACCGGTGAATAGAAGAGGGAGTTGAATTGTGAACTTTACGTGACTAAAAACTTTATGTGACGGGCTGAAATTTACATGGTCGAAGCTATGAGCGTAAAGCTCATCATAGAAATAAAAATCATAGACATAAAATTTCGGTAATTGATATTTTTCCTTTCAAAGCTTCTCTTCATTAAAATTGTTTTTGGTAAATTCTTTAAGTTTTATAGTTTCTTAGTTATCTTCTGCAGTTGTTTATATACGAGTTAGAAGTTTTCGAATATTTTTCTAGATGTGATTGTAGAAGCTACCTATTGAAGCCTCAAACGTATTTTATTTGCAATAATAGATATCATTGATATTTGCATACATTTCTTTCTCTATTGAAATAACGATTCCAGTCAACTCACACTCTTTCGACCGCCATCCCACGATCAAAGTCCGATGTTAACACAATTTTCGTGCAGCAGAAGCGAGCTATTCGTGCTATTCATCAATTGAGACCAATGGCATCTCTCAGAGAAAAAAATTAAGGGTATTAATATTTTAACTCTAGCATCAGAATACATATATGAAAATTTGGTTTATATCAAGAGACATATAGAGTTGTTCCAAAAAAGGAGCGAGATCCATAACATTAACACTAGACATTAGAACGATCTGGCTGTTCTTAAAACCCCTCTAAGCAAAACTAACAAATCGTTTTAGGGGCTATATGTACCCATTAAACAAGTAAACCGAACAATACTAACTAGTACATTATTAGCCAAAAGTAAATGAAACAAATAATTTAAGATAGACTCATTATAGTATTAACCGATAACTTATGAATTTTAAAGGTTTAAATCTGTGAGTAATTGAAAAAAATATAGTGCAGTATTACCTCACTTCAGAATTTTCATCAAATTACTTTAATACAATAAGCTTGCATAAATTAAACTACGGTTTTTAAATAAACAAAGACAATGAAATGCAAATAACAAAACAACCATCAATTGCGAGAGCATGTACCAGTTTAGCTGGTTCTTTGATTTGATCAAGTCGAAACGACTAATGTCCCAAAACTTACTAATGCATGTGGTCATTTCAGCCGCAAAATTTATAGTGATAAACAATTTATTTATAATCTGTTTCGTCTTTATTTAGCGTTGAGACGTTTTGTTACAAGTTTTTGTTCCAAGTGAGTATTAAGCGAGACAAAAGGTTTTGAATTAAATGAAATGGAACGCACTCCTTAAGAATCGATTTACATATATGTATTGTGAATTCGAATGTTAACAAAAAGTGAAGTATTTTCGTTATGTCTACGCCGCTGTGCAACGTAGTAGCTCATCTTATACTGAACGCGTATATTTTTCTTTGATTACCGACTAATAGTTATTTTAACTCTAATGCAGATAAGTTTTCGACGTACGTGTTGTTAGACGTTATTTCCACTGTTAGCAATGGTTTAATGTGGATTTTTTGAGTTTTAAAGTTCTATTATGTAATGTGATTCATGTTAAATATTTTTTCAAATCGATATAAATAAATGTGAAGAAAAGTATGTTTTGGTTTGATGTTGATGAAAGGTACGCTCCTATCTTTCTATAACGTTCTTCTTGAATATGATAAGATTTTCTTCAGGTTATAATAGTATAATGACGGAAAAATATTAGATTCTCTATAAAATTAAAATAAATCGAAATATCGTTAAACAAAGAATTAAAAGTGAGTGACGTGTATGTTTGAGAGTTTGATCTACAGGTATAATTATAAAATTTTGCAGAACGATACCAAGGCTACAACCGCAGGCGCCACATTAACCTTAAGTGAATGATTTCGTTAGATAATGCAATTATGAATAAAATATCTACATGCATTCAATATTGTAAGAAATCCATTTATTAAACCCTTTACCTTTTGTATTTAGGTATATAACTATTCAAAGAAATTAGGATACTTATATATAAGTTAGTTTTATGATAATTTTTTAACAAGGTTGAACATAAATACGTGTCTAATATTGCTAAGGAAAGTAACACAATGTAATGAAAACTCGAACTTAGTTCATATAAATGTATGTGGACTTTCTTCGGAAAGTTCATTTATTGGATACAAAATGAATTGGTGAATGAAAGGCATGGAGAAAAACAGAAACCAACGTAGTTATTTTGATTGATTCCTAATTTAGTAATAAATCATACACAAAGTCTAGATGCAATTGTAAGCTAAACAACTAGACCTTGGGTACCTTGTGATACACCTCAACCATGTTAAAGTCGTTTGTTCCCCAAGTCCAATTTCTTCTTATACCACGTGATCACAGAGGCCCCCTAATTGCGCTAAACAATAATTTTTACATCAGCAACTCCTAATAACTAAAGTGAAAAATAACTGTATACAAATAAATGAAAATTCAGAAGTTGTGAAAAGAAAAAAGTGAAATTAATTGAGGGGTCATGCTCCAACAAATGGAATTATTATGTAATATTTTCATTTCTATAAATCATAATAATATAATATTAAGATTTAAGAGGTAGTACAGATAAAGAATTTTTTTTTGTTTTAGGTGTGAAAATAATACTTTAATTTTTTTGTCATTTTAATCATGTTAAGGTAAACTTAAATAAAAAATGAAAAAAAAAACAACCTCAACATCGAAAATTTATGTCTTTTATAGTGAAACAAAATTGTCGCAACAACATATATCACTCGTATAGTGATCTACGTGCTTAGTCATAGTCAATAACAGTATAAAAATTAATTTACAAATGCCTTGCCCTACTGAGAATCGAAATGAAAGTCCTACATCAGTACAGCTGAACAATCAATTAAAATAATTCTTATGTATACGATCAGCCTACAATAAAAGAAATAAACAGTCTGGATCCCGACTTTGCAATCAGCCGCAGGCGTGTCCGCATAGCAAGATAGCTATTACTGCGGCCGACCTGCCCATCGCCGCCCGCGAGCGCCATTGTTCCGCACTTAAGGTATTCTAAAACAACAGACTAAAAATTTCGCATCTCTACCGACGAGTATGTTTAACGCGACCATAAATTTTATATTGCTAGACGAGGTAGTTTTTGATAGAAAATCTACAGAAGCCTATTTGATTAACACGATTTTAATACCTTTTATATACTTACTTTCGAGTTCATCAGATATAAGAATTTTCAAAGAGGTATTAATATCTTCTCGCATTTTTCATTCTTAATACATTATAGCAACCAACTTATTTTCAAATTTAGGCATCCATCTACCGAATGCCAGCGCTTCTGTGAGAATCCTGCATCTGCAATGAAGCTGCATATTTCTACCTAAATTCGATGTTATGAAATTTGATTTCCCTGAACTTTGTCCCTTTTTATCCTTTATGGCCTATGGAAGAGCTACAGAGACAGTTCTGATACTCCAATGGATTCTCCTGGTGCTTCAGATGAAATACTCAATAGCTAATTTCAGCGTCATAAGAACTCTAAACGTGATATTATATGAACTAATAAGCAACATTAAATTCTCGCACCGATCTTACTTAGTTACTCTTCAACCATACTTACTTAAATATTCACTTTTTGGCACGTCGTTAATGTCCGTAAATATTTGTAATTCCTCGTGACATAGCATATTAAAATTATATGAAACTCGACGAAAATTATTCAGCGCATTAGATTGCTATTGCTTTCCTTGCCGGAGCTGTTCGTAGCATGTGTCCGAGGTACACGTATTCGTAAAACTTCCACGAGTTTTTCGTGGACTATAAATGATGTGACAATAAATGGTGGCTCCATTATTGAACAAAACTTTATATATAATACATCAAAGTTATTCCAAGCCCAACAAAGGGGAATTATTTAGGTAATTCTTGGAAATCGTTTAAGGATTTCTCTAATACAATGATAGTTTTCACATAGTATTAATATTAAATGTTTTTTTTTTATATCTCGTTTGTTTGGTTTGTGTCTTCTAGCTTCATTGCTCTGGGCAATCATACATATTTTATTTGCAGTTCTGTATTTTCCAGGTTAAGGTAGAATCATATTATTTTTTCTCTCAAACCTGTAATGTCTTCAATTCTCTCGGCTTAAAGAATTCGTATGTCAGCCCACGCCTTGTAAAATTTAAGTATTTTCATGGTCTACAGAAATAAGACACAGGAAATAATTATTTTCTTCTAAAGCACAGCTCAGAGCCAAAATAGACTTCAAATTTAAACATCATCGTGTCTCATATTTTGAATAAGAATTTTATACATATCAAAGCTTATATTTCATAAATATTGCATTCATTCATGTGTCAGTAACAAATTTACCATTTTCTAAAGTTCTCTCGATATAGATAAACCACGGTTTTTACGATCTCCGGAGTAAATTGGTTTTTCCTGGAGCTCCTTGTTGTTTTCGAGGTAGCCCGATTTTCCTGCACTGGATTGTTTATGTTCTAACTAAAACGTAACTGTTTCTCAATTCCCTTTTCAATCTCAATCTACTAATACACTATTTATAAAATTATCAACAGCATTACTAACCACATAGCATATTTCACAATATTATCCTTAACATTTTTTTTTCAAAAATATGTAATTATCTTGGAGCCCAACCCTAACAACGAAAAAGAATTGATGAACAACAGCGAGAATCATATATTTCGGCTACTTTCATAATATTGCTGTGGGGAAAAATTGCAGTTTTTAAAACAATGCATACCAAATAGAGTTATTCGTGTCATGCATAAATAAAATTCAGAAAATTTACTAAAAAAAATAATAAAAAATATAATATTTTTATAATAATACTAATATAAACTCACGCATATTTCCCAGAAGGGTAGATAGAGACTATAGATTTCGACGTGGTACGATGGTATCTTTGCATATCTCTCTTGCCTCACTGATATTCATCAATTCATCATCAAAATTAACGCGCATATATTGTTCAGACAGAAGGACAAGCGGTCCTTGTCCTTCTGACAAGCATCCTTAAAGCAGCCACAGACCACCACCAATGGACATGCCTGTCAAATGTCATAGACTAACCATCACCAACATTAACCAAATAGTTACAGGCAAGCGTCAATCAATATTCAGTCATTTGGATAGAGATTCGTAGTGGAGAGGCAGATTCGAGGGTCAGCAGTGGGTTGCATGCTGCATGTTAATGCATGTTGCAGGCAAGCGTCTACACATCTCTGTTTGACTCTCCTGCGGATGTCAAATTAATCAGTGTAT
Organism: Eumeta japonica; assembly: GCA_005406025.1. Taxonomy (NCBI): domain Eukaryota; kingdom Metazoa; phylum Arthropoda; class Insecta; order Lepidoptera; family Psychidae; genus Eumeta; species Eumeta japonica. The sequence continues at coordinate 43,683 of BGZK01000322.1, forward strand.
GACAATTTATTTTGACGCAGACACAGGAGCTTCTATATAGAGATTTCAGTGCCCATATCAATACGCTACTCACATCATGCTTGAATAGAATTTTCTCAATCATAAGCTTTTTCCTAATCTACGCAAGTTCAAAAGACTTTTTGGCCCTTGGCTAAAAACTGGGTACGTGAAAACTCTTCCAGATAAATTATATATCGCATGAGCATCTACAATTGCACGCCTCATAAGCTGTTGAGTTGTTGAGTCTTTTAGTAAAAAAAATTTTTTTTTTTTATTAAATCTTAATCTAGAGAACATAAGATACCCGAAGCGTGACTGTCTTTTTTATTCTCAATGTTTAAGTAAAAATTTTGACACCACGGTAAGTATTTTTTTTTAATTTATTTCAATTTAAAAAAAATGCCGATTACGATATAAATTTTTGTTAATATATAGAATTTAGAGTATTGAACAATGCATACCAAGTAATTTGTAATCATTCATAAAGAGTGAGCTCCAGTCATTCGTCGGAGCTGACATACACACTTTTCTTTAGTAAAAACGGAGTAACCGCTATGAGGCGTGCACTTTTGGATTTTCCAAATTTTTTATAAATGCATGCCATGCTAACCAGGTATATTGTTGATAATAGAAAGCGAAAAGTAGGATTATTATTGTCACCTGAAACTTCAAACGAAACCAAACTTGGCATGAATATCTTCAGGTATTTGTGAGTGAGATACACCGCCCTTTTAATTCTTCCATACTAATGGTAGAGGGTCCATATTTTGTTGATAAACTTTAGCTGGATGATTCTTCAATTGCGTCATGGATAGTCGATTTATACCTTTTGGTTTTGTTAAAACATCCATGATTGCTTTTGGTTTTAGACGAAGATCAAAAAAAAACTATTTCGCTACATGTCTCCACACTCATATTACGTTTTTACAGGAATTTAAAGGAAACATGGTGATGATTATCATCTGTACAATACAATAAAACATCGTCTGAAAAGAAATTAAATAACAAGTAAATTGCCGCCGAATTCTAAAATCCACGCAATTTAACTTTGTTACAACCGATAATACTTTTTTACGTCTTCTTCGGTCAAATAAGCTTCTTGGAAAGACCATATTCCTTCGTTTTTAACAAATGTTTCGCCGGCGCGCATGCTTCTTCCCTTGCTAAAGCTACATCGAGTTTTTGAAAAACATTTAAAAAAATACTTAACCCTTTCTCTAGTATAAAATAATTTTTAATATGTTACATACATCTCTAATTTTAAACTAAAGCCCGATTTTATTTTACACCGAGTATAATAATATTATTGTAGATTCTAGAATCTGCCTTGTTTTACGTCTTCGTTTTGACTGCAATCGATTAGTTTCTTGCTCCAAATCAGAATCGGAATGAAGTAAAGGATCTTCCACATTACTTGAACCAGCTGACGCTTCATCGGAAATTGTTTCGGAGTTAGCCTGTGCGGGTTGCAGGGTAAAGGGAAACGAATGTCTTTTTTGCTCGTCTCCAACATATTTTGGATACAGTCATAAATTTTGATCAAACATAAGTCACTAAAACTACAGATGTTGGTGTTATTATGTATTATTTTAGTAAAAAAAAATTTTGAGCATTTATTCGTTTTGCGACAAAAAATCATAAAAAGAATTTTGTGAGTTATAAAATTACGTAAAATTATGAAGGGCTTAAAATTAAAATTTATTGACGAGAAATAGAATTTTAAAAGAACATCACCCTGCACAGGCAGGACTAAACCTAATATCTTGTACTAAAATAATTGTATTTGGAATAATATGAAGTTTAATAAACTTCGAGTTACACTGACCAGCTGACATATCAAAAATTAATATGACGGAAGCTAATATCTCAACAACCAATCAAATGTTGTAAACTATGAAAGCGTCTTAAGCATATAGAGCCCATGTTTGTTGGAGAGTTCGAAAGCTCAATGCGAACTTTGACTACGAAACAGCTTGCAACTCCCGGCTAACCTGAACTTTATGTTAATCTATAGCATGACAATAACTTTCCATAACGACTTTGGAGCATTATGAAATTCAAAATGATGGTAGCTTTAAATATCTTAATTCAAAAGTTATATAATTTTGAAAAATCTCTTAAGGAATTGTCTAATTATGACGCAATAAAATAAATTTCTTCATATAATCATATACAATTCATACACAACATATAAACACATCAAAATCCAAACGATTCCCTGATTGATCCAATAACTTATTTGTCAATAGATAGTCCGAATTAGATAGTCTTAAATTCGAAGTAGGTAGTATCGTAGTATAGTAGTAGGTAGTTGTAAAATATGTTACCAGCTTTAAAGTGTAAGAAGTAGCAAATGGCTACTATGCCGTGTATTGGTACTAAATATCGCTTTTAAACGTGCTTCTTTTTACTTGAACAAGACATATAGTATCACATCAGGATAGACATTTTCTCTTAGAATCGAGTGATACGTCATAAACTCCAAGTTGGTCCAATTCTTTTTAAGGTTATGACGGGGCATTAAAAATTATAATGAACCTTCTCAGTGTACAGAATTCATCACGATTATTTCACTTATCCATTATTTATTATCACTTACTTAGTATCATTAGAAAAATATTCGGAAGTAATTTTGTTTAGTGTATACGGACCTCTTGGGCGGTTCTCTGTCTTACCTGTCGAGATATGACTCGGGGGACTTGTTACAATTATGTTCAAACAAGCGAGACAGCACCGTGTTGTACAGTAACACGATAATGTACAAGTTTGTTTGAATAGCAATTAATTCGTTTAGCGGCAACGAAGCTATTTCTCTAACTCGAGGAGCCTGCAAACTCGACAAAGCTTGTGCCTTGTTTTGAGATAGTACAACTTTCCTGAAACAATTACCCGTCGGAAAGGATAGCGGCGCGGCCATAGCGCTCGGCATAGCTGCGTGTATCGGATTACCCACAGAGATGCTTTTTAACACTGTTTCAAGCAATTTTTTCCTCTTGAACGTCGTCCCCTATATAGATGTAATGTTTTATCGTCTCTCTCAGTAACAACTGCGTGTCTTTATTTGTTTCACCTTTTGTTCCTTGACCTTTCGTTTATTAAATTTTGCCTAGAATATCGTATTACATTCGAAATATGGTGCGAGAATAATTTTTGATATTATTGCTTGAGTTTTGGTGGTGGAAGTTAAATGTCGCTTTCGAAAAATAAGGTTCGACGTGCGATTTTTATTCATAATGGAATCGAAGATTGAATTTTTAACTTAAATAAAGCTGCTTCATGCCTCTCATTGTGAAAAGAAAACATAATACCTTTGAATTTGGGATATCCAAACTTTATACAATAACAACAGAATAAGACAATAAATTTCCAAAATAAAATTTTAGTTAGTCATATATTTTTGTTTGAATGTTGCATTTCAATTGAATTAAAAATTTTGAAATTTATCTGTTATTATATTTTCAACTTATCTTTCTTTTATTTTTGCTTGTTACTTGAATTATAATTGATATAAATATATTTGGCTTCGTAGGTTGTTATTGGTATTTTGCTTATTATATTATTCATACAAAATATTTTAATATGTGAATGCACAACAAAATACCTAACTGTAACGTAAATAAGTAAAGAGTTACTTATATTGAATTATTTTATATTCGCAGCATCTCTTTAATTTTACTAAACCGGTGAATAAACTTTAAATTCATAGAATAATTTAGAAAATAAAAATCATACCACTTGCACTTTTCCAATGCATTAGTTAGAATATAATGATGCAAAAGACGTTGAAATGCCACGTTATACATTGCGTTTTCTTTTTACATATATCTTCAAGAGAGCATTGTAACGAAAACTCTCCTAGCACGAATATGTCAATAGGAAAAAGGCGACGTCAATTGTTTTCATTATCGATGGCCGGCAGAAACATGACCACATCGAAAAAGTGAACTTTCAATGAACATCGTACTTGTTCTTAAAACAAAATTGAAACACAGGAATGGGACGTATTTGTATTCTTTACGGTCTGAACTTTGCAGCGTCCATAATCCCAATACAATTATAAACCAAACTTCCAACACCATCAAAAATTATGCGTACATCAAGTCAAACTCAAAAAGGAAGCAAAACAAACTCGTTAACACTCCCCCCTCGGCTGTGGACTACCGCCCCCCGCCCCGCTATAGCTAGGGCCGCCAGCGCGCGCGCCACTCAGACGAGCAGTTTGTTCCGAGCCGGTATTTATCTTCGAGATTATATCGTTTGAACGATTGTACTCATCGATTAGGAGCACTCCAATCATAAGAATTTAAATAATGCAAACTGAATCAGCAAACCAAATTTGCACAACGTGATTTATTCGCCGGGGCCCGCTCCGAATTCCACTGACAAAGTGAACAAATTAAATTGAAATTAAAGTCAACAGGAACGTCTCGTCTCGGCGCACTAATTTCAGTTTACATTCTTAACAATCGCGCCGGCGCGGCCCCCGGCCGCGCGCCGCCCGCCGCCCTTCACATCTACGCAATGCATTCTTGTAGGATTTTCGACGTAAACATATTGCGGATGAGAAAAGTTCCAGGCTCTTGTAATGTCAGGTTTAATCGCCCCGCTGCTAGAGATGTCCACGATCTGGTTATTTCGAATGTCTCGGATCTTCGACCCACCACGCTGACCTACTAGTGCGGCCGACAGCTTAACCGACTACGGAGCGTCATTAGTCAGTTCGTTCGCGGTCAGGATCGAATCGAAACATTTTCGTCGCTCCGATTTAGACGTTCCCAATTCCATTAGTGTTCACAACATTAAAAAAATTATTAATCCCAAAGCTTGTCCAGGGTAAGCGATGTTCGTGATTATGTATTATCTAGTGATATTATATGAACGTAATGAAATTCGAAGTTTTTAAACGAAGGTGTATTTCAGTTTATGTTGAAAAAACAGCCTGAAATATTCTTTCAAAATGTGTTTGTCGATTCGCCCGCGAAGTGCTTCAGCTGCGTCCCCGGAGCGCGTTACAGTCAATCCAGACGGACAAACAGACAGGCTGACGCACGCGCCTGTACGCGCTCCACATAGTTTTCACCGTGTTTGATCGCGACACCACCGCTTTAGCTTTTACTTACGACAACAAACCGACGTACGCTTTACGTGCGCCGGCGGATAACCCATGTTAGTGCTGCGGCATTATTTACTGGAGGTTGTTTATGGGAATATAAAAACTGAAATTTGGTAAATGAATACAATTTCATTGGAAATTTCAGAATGATTTATAAAATAAGCACTGTTTTATTTCATTTTCCTTACCTATCCATATTATGAAATTCATTCTCCCTTTCTCCCTGTGGGTTTATGTCCTTTTCACGTCAAACCATTAATCCAAATTATAGGTTATTTTTTTTTAAATTCGGATCTATGTTATCTGGTCAGATTGTATGGTATATTTTTATAAATGAACTGATATACCAAATGCAGGGGGACGATAATTATGAATAAAATCGTAAAAAGGGCGTTTTTGGAGCATTTAAATGCCTTACACTGAGTTAAAAATAAAATATATATCAAATTAATGTACTGCATAACTATAGAAATTAGAAATATCTACAAAACAGTGTATAATAGCGTACGTCTATCTTGTAATAATGACACACAATAAGCGTTTTTTTTTTTTATAATAACCACAGCCAATTAACGGGTGGAAACGAGAGAAGCACGATTCGTGAAATACTTTATTTATAAAATAAAAGTAAAAATAAATTAAAACAAGCCTTTATATTATTAAAAATGAACTAACAATTAAACTGGCCTAGGGCATATCGGACTATGCTTATTAGAAGTACCAGTCGGACCAGTTCTATGACATCATTATGTTGCATTGCCATTCAGCTTAGATTTGTATATAAAATTTTAACTCAAACGAACATCGGGAAGTGCGTTAAATTTAAACACCGAGACGGGTGTAACTAAACAGATGCTTGTAAAAAATATCATAGCAATAATTCTGACATCGCAAGAGTGTAGCCACGGGTACACCTAGTTTGGAATATTAACCGAAATTGCCTTAAGTGTACATATACTTTATTAAAATTATTTATGTATTAATATTTTCAAGATTCTAATAAGATAAAAATATTTTATTTAATGATGAGTAGCTTAACCGTGTCTGTTCAACTTATTCGAGGATAATTTTAAATGTATATCATGGATAATAAAATCTGTAAGATTTTAAAGAGTATAACTATGGATTAAAAATGAATGAGTTAACTGTCAAATACCTTCTGTACACCGCTAACCAGATACACTTCTTGTGCCATCGAAGTGTAAGTGTAAGGCGATGATAACGTAATATTTATTTGTATAGAAGCTTTAAAAAAACATTTTATACCATATTCAGTTCTCATATTCGTTGTGTCATTTACTTTAATCAAAATAATTCCACCAACATTCCACCTCAACTAGTTGTTTTGAAAAAAGGCAAAGCGTGGGCAGCAATTTTCTATATTTTTGTAATAACTCTAGATTACTTGTTGGACTTTCTATTGCTGTAACACAAACTCTTCAAAGGTAAAAATTATTTTCTCTTTTTTAGTTCTATTCTCTGAATTTCAGGTAAGTAAAATCAAGTTTTGAGTTAACGTTACGATTTCTTCTCATTATTTTATTGTGAAAATATTTTTTTTTGTTCTAATCTAACTAAATCCATCTTCATATCTGTGCCACCTCAATTCTAAACATTCTATAACTCATAGAAAGCTACTCTATCACGGAATAATAAAGCCCAACTTTTATTTTGATATAGCATTGGCTACATCTTCATCCAAATCAGAACTGGTAGTAGAATCGAAATGGTACATAAAACAGGAAGCACAACTGAAAATTGAGAACGAGACCAAGGTCAAAATTGAGGTTGGAACCTAAATTAAAATCAAGAGCGTGACCGTAATCGGAAAGGGGAGCGGTACCGAGACCGAAATCGTTAGCGGGATTAGGATCGAGAGTAGAATCCGGAATCTACTTAGATCAAAGCCGAGGTCGAAATAAAAAGTGGGACCGCCATCATAATGAGTATCCACTATTGATTCCAACACGGTCCGAATCGACACCAAGAACAGTACCAGAACAGGAATCGAGGGCGGATTAGCGATCGGAATCTCGATTGGGACGGTGATGGGTCGTCATACAAAGCGAAGGAATTAATTCTATGTCCACACGGGCGGAGCTGCGGGTAAGAGTTAGTAAATAATTTTCTTGTACAAAAGAGAGTATTCCCATTTCAAAGGCCGGCAACGCACACGTGACTCTTCTGCGGTTGTCGATGTCAACTGGCGGCAGTGACCATTTGCGTTCAGATGGCCCACATGCTCTTTTGCCCCTTATAAATCCTATAAATAAAAATATATATCTTTAAAATGTATTTGTGCGAGTAAAATTAAAAATTACTGTAGCCGAACGGTGATCGTACACAATGATTTATTATTTGCTGTTTTTTTTAGGTATAAATTGAAAAAGGATATATCTTTTAGGATTACGAATTTAGGATATCCAGAAAGTGACAACCGGACTCTATTACTAAGGATACGCTGTCTGTGCGTCCGTTCGTTTGTCTGTCAAAAGGCTGTATCTCTTGAATCGTAATAGGTAAGTGGGTTCCACACAAGAAATGTATTTGTTCGGCGTTTTTTCCCAAGATCTTAATAATTAGCAGTACACAAAAACGTCTTACTAGTATGACTATAATGTCATACTCTTAAGCAAAATAAATAATAAAAATAACTTATATAAAAATAAAATAATCCGATTTAGATAATTATTTAACAGACTCCAAAAACGACTAATTAGTTGTTTGTCGGTTCCAACTAACATTAAATATTACACAGATGTGTTTCCTTAGAAGAAGAAAATTTCCTTTATGTTTCATTGTTAAACGTTTTATATTCAAGTTTATAGATTATATGTTCTTTTGCATTGCTTTAAATAGAACCTCTAATTAGATGTTTTTGGAGTCTGTTTAAACAATGACATAAATAGTTTTATGAAGGTGGTTTTTATTTTTTTTTTTGAAAAGCTTATTTTATTCCACAGTTTTTAGTCATTGAGTAATTAAAACTTTAGAATTCATTTATAAAGCAATTCCGATGACGAATTCATTGTTTGCTGCTAATCATTTCAGGGTCTTTACATTCTTAGTTGCAGTGCAAATACCAAATTATTCTTATACAATTTATATAAATTATTCTTATTCTTTATAATACAAAAGTTCTAAAATTTTTACAGATCACATTATCATTCACTTTCACATTAAATATATTCACCCTATTTCTACTGTTAACGTTAAAATTACATAAATGAATGAAAATATGAAGGTAGATTAATAAGTAATTAACTTTAATTCATTGCAATGTATTACTAATAAACATCAAAGAGTAGTTTCTGGCGAGAAATCGCAGTATTATTCTCTAACACCTAACTTTCAAGTAGTACTATGAGTTCCATCATCAGCTCAGCAGCATGAAATGATGATTCCCAGTTGCCTAAATTAGAATAATTAAAAAAAAAGCTCAAATTAAGGCTTATAATATTTAAGGATATCCGCCGATTTCTCTGAGATCCCATCATTAGATCTTGACTTGGTGACTATGAGAGAATATACCCTTTCAAAGAAAATAATATTTTGAAATCGGTTCACAATTGACGAAATTATTGCTGTATATACAAAAAATACACATAGGCGAACATAGAACCTTTTTTTTTAAAGACGTTTAAAATCTAGGTAAATATGCATCAGACTAGCGGTATTTTATTCACATGTCTACTACTATACAAATTTTTCCGAATAGTCACACACTGCTGAAGTGCTTTGTTATTTAATTACCAAACTAATTTTAAAGTCATGCTTTGTTAAATATTGTACGGTGGCACGGAACGCTTCGTATGCGAGTCAGACTCGCACTTGCCCAGTTTTTTCTACGACCTGGCGTGCGAAGAATTATACAAAACAAAGATTATGTTAGGTAGTTATCGTCGGCTCCAATTTGAATAACTACAATTTCACATTTTAATCCCTCCTTTTATCACGTCTAAATTAGTCTAATTCAAACCGGAGAACTCGCTTATCTCCGCGTAGAAATCTATACGATCATTTTTCATTTTTTAATTAACTCGTAATGAAAAAAAAAACATTTTATTTAATAATTAATTTATGTCTAGATTAAATCTAACATCAGTGGAAGGGAGAGAATACATTGACGCGCGGAGTTCATGGTGTGTGAACAGATAACGTTGTTCAGGTCAAAGGGGAGCGCGGAGTAAACGTATCGGTTGACGTTTGAACCCTAGGTGCGAATGTATGGAAATAGTTGACCCTCCGTATTTAGGTTGAGTACGTAATGAGCATTTTTCTAAGCATTTCTGTTCGTACCCGCGCGTTGTTCGGGCGGCCTTGTTGCGAGACAAAAAACATCGCCTACTTAGCATATTTTTTTTTTTTTGAAACGAGAAAGGTCGGGATTTTTGGTCCGACGGAATTGTTTAATTTAATTTCTAGATAGGACCTTTTTATTCTTGCCTTTGTTGTATGTATTAAGTTGTATGAGTTGTATGAATATTAAACACGTGGACGTTCTATTGTGTGAATTGTGATAAACACTCAACGGCGCGAGATAAATTATTGTGCCTTAATACAAAGAACGAAATATTTTGAGTGTAATTACAGGAATATTTGTAAGGTTCTCTTCGATAATAGACTGAGAGCTTATTGAATTAAAAAAAAAGTCCATATTCAATCGATTGTTTAAAGACGGGTTAATAAAGTATTTCTTTGCGTTGAAGTGTACTTAGGACATAATAATAAAGTTTTTATATAAGACAAATGAACCCTTTTCATTGTTCTTTTTTCGCCTGTAGGTTTATTCAGAATCAACTGGAGGGCCGCCAATTTAGCAATTTCTGAGAAAGTTGGTAGAAAGCAAAAATTAATAAATTTGTATATTGTTTTAATTTTCAGACTTCATCTAATTAGGTTGTACCTTAATTAGAACATCTCTTCATCTTATCCTGGACGCGATTATGTACCTTATATATACCTAACAGATACACCTGGCCTGTCCTTATTATTGTCTCGAATACTGATTTAGTGACAAGTGAAATAACTAACAGGCCTTCATACTAATAAACACTAATACAAACCGCCTTGACTCATTAAATTTTTTCAGAAGTAATAATATACTGTACCATCAAAATTGCTTTTACATTTTCTTTTATATTTATATAAAGAAGTAAAACTAAATTTAGGAAAATCCGTCTCAATGCCTGACCGATATGTCAACAGCATTTTTCGACTCGAAAAGTAACATTTTCGTCCTTTGGAATAACGCTTTCTAATCACCCCTTAATGCACGGGAGTCGTGAGTTACCGAATCGGCAAGGGTCGGAGCGCGGCGCGAGATGGCCAGATAAGCCGAACGCATGACTGACCACTTCGTTATGTTAATTCGACCTTATCCGGGAGATCTACCCTCCCTGCACTCACTTATTACAATAAACATTTAATTCGTGTGCGTGAACGTCGCTGTACCCCGAGCGGACCTTTTTGTTTCGTCCGCATGTAAAATTAGGCGCGCGGATCGTTTTAATTCGAATTATTTTTGAATTGTGATTCGGTTTGTATTCACCGGCTCCTACTAATTGCGTACATAGATCGATCCGGATAATATCCTATTGTAGGATCTCTTCGGACAATATGTTCTTAAACCATTTTCTTAAATCATTTTCTCCACATCAGTGCACTACGAGTTTCATGACGAGTTAGGACTGTGGTGAACGGTATGGAACTCCGCATATGTCTGAAGAGAATCACCGTCAAAAAGAATATTACTTGATATTTATCAATTAATTAAATGATCTATTAACTCTTTTTCTTACATCAAAGTTTGGAGTCGAAATTGCGCCTACCATGTGGGGCGTACTGAGCTACAACAGGGCTTATTGAAAAGTTTATTGTACTTTAAATTGTATTACAAAATCAGAATAAAGAGTGCAAATGCATTTGATCTTTTTATCCTGATATCGAATAATAAATCTAAAATGCTATGCAATTCAGGTAAGTACTTAGAAATTGGTATTTGCAGTAAATTTGAAAATTTTTAAATGTTAATGAATAACGACAAACAAAACTAGTTCGATCAAACTGCACTACCTTCAGTCTCGATTTTTCGTTTCACTTTCTTTTTTCAAATTATTCCCCTGAAGAGAGGGGTGTGAGGTCAGACAAAACAACCGCCAAAACTTCCAAGAGCAAAGTGAGTAACAAGCGAGTTATTCGCCGATCTCGACCAAACAGTCTGACTGACACAGCAAACTCATCTTGGGAGCGTCTTGGGCAAACACCGCGGCCGTTCGTTACACGACGATTTGGAGAGTGTTGTCTCAAGACTCGTGCCCGCTGTCGGCTGCGGCACGAGGAGACGCGATCGTTATTTACAACTTTTATAAGATTTTGCTGTTTTAGTGATCGAATCTCCTTAACATAAAATTTTACTGACCCAATTATCTACATCATACAGTGTATCATTTTCATGTATGCATAGTTTGATGACGATTTTTTTCGTGTTAAAAGACTTTGTTTGTGAATCCGAACTATTCCGTAAGGCATCGAATTAATTTATTTATTCGACAAGAGTTTAAATATAAAATTCATTCATTTTCATAATTAAGATAAAAGCAGCAAAAATTCACTATTTATTTAATTTTAATTGTGATATTTTTATGGTTATAGAAATTTCACATTATATGTTATTATCATATTCGTTTTCTACTTATGTTGTAGAAAATTGAAATGATTGTATTACTTTTAAAAATTTTCTTTGATTTCTTACGTTATTAGAATAACGTAAATAAGAATATGCCATGAATGGCATACTCTTTATTTAAATCGCGGTTTTAAAATCAGTTGTACATAAAAAAATGAAATAAAGAAGATATGCAGGTGTCTGGGATATCCGAACGGGACGAAGTTCCTTTCGTTATATGTAAATATATTTTATAAATTGAACAATAACAACGATGTTAATTAAAAGATTTAATAGTAATTAAATATAATGATATTTAGATTCTTATAAAGTAATAAAAAAATTGAAATAATTAATAATATGTCTTTCTTTTGCATAGATATTTCTTCATTTGTGTTGGCAAATAAAGTATTTCAGCAAATAATATTTTTTGAAATCCTTCAAAAGTACTCCTATTTTTTCGATGTTACGTGTTAAAATTATTGTACCATTATTGCTGTTAATATAAAATTGCCACTAATTTTAATAAAAATAACAATTAAATTAATTAAAATGTTTGAAAGTAATAAAATAATTTAAAAAACAAATGCTCCGACAGATTCAAACCCGAGCATCCTACGCGTGCGACGAAAGGTAATCTAAACAGCTGAAATAAATCGCACAACTTATTGTCTGATGATTTTTTCATATTGTCTGATGATTTCGTCTGCCGAGCTCCTAAGTGTAACATTAGATAAGGAACTTCGTTTCAATGAGAGACTCGTGAGTATGAGTCTCTCATGGAACAACATCACGATGACGTCTATTTGTTTTTTAAAGAGAAGAAGAGTCGACTTTGGGTTCACGCGTGCTTTGTTCATTTCGTGCCGTGGCGTGTGGGATAACGGAGCCGGCGTGCATTCGGTGGCTGTTGGAGTGTTGTCTTAGGGAAATCGGTCCGAATCGCTACATCGCCGTAACACGCTGTCTGTTTGTTTTCCCACGCAAATAGGAGCCGCGTTGTGGGACCGCGCCGCGCTCTGCACTCGTCTATTGACGTTAAATTAATACGCGGTTATGCAATAACGGAAACGGCCGATTCCCCGTTTTAATTCGTATTAAGAAAATTCGACAACACGCCACCGGATGCCGTTGTGGGTGGGTGGTCGGCGCATTGTCTTCGTCCAAGACGTTGTCTCGAGCGCGAGGACGACGCGCCGTCGAAACCTCGACCAACCAGTCCTTTAGATAACAAAAAGTTTCTACTTCGTATTACATTAAACCTCTTACCTCGCATCATGGGTGACACGGTAAGCTACTTGCTCTGGACGTTGTCACCGTATAAACGACAACATTTCTTACCAGTTCCTAACCCGCGTTGGGTCAATGCGGAAAGCTTGAAATGAAAAGATTGATGAATATTTATGAAGTTCAAGATGAATATAATTATGGATAACCTACACTGTCTACTGAGCCATAAAAACCTGAAGCAACAAAATGCACTGCGGATATAAAGGTTCAATTTTCATAATGATTAATAGTACCCAAAAAATGTTTAGATTGTTTAATTAACCAAGTTTTAGCCAAAATAAATAATAAAACTGACTTCAAATAACCTTAAACTTAAAATGCATCAAAAATATAAAACCTATAAAAATTAAACGTGTGGCACTCGGGGACTGCCACGGTAAAACTATTGCATAGCATTTTTTATCAACTTATGCAATTATAATTATTTATTTATTTATGCAGTATTTTTTTTCTTTGATATTGATTTAAGTTTTTCATCACGTTCTTCATTAATAAATGCACTTTGTTTATTCATATTTAAAACACTTTATACACAAATTTTACGCGTATAGCTATTTACCAGCAACTGCTATTCACTGTTGTACACAGGTACACCTATGTATACATATATACCTACATATATACTTACGGGGCACATGCGATGAATGTGGCATTATAAAGATATGATAGATACCTATATACTTTCTCACAAACAGCTGCTTACGTATTCGTCCGATTTCGGAGCAGCTCGTCTCGATCCGTGCGAACTTCGTAGTCGTACTATATCATACACGTTAAGCGAACGCTCGGCCACGCAACGTTGTAGGCGGAGTGGAGGATGTTGGGTTTTATTTTCGTTACGGAATTTCTTGATTCGGTGGCCGCGCTCAAATCCCGCGATAAAAGCTATGCAATAGCTTAAAATTCACAATACGTATATATAACAGATTATTTTTTTTGAAATCTGTGCTAGTCAACAACAACAGCTAGGGAAAATAAGGGTATTCCTAGATTTCCCTGGGACCCCATCATCAGATCTAAAATAATTTTCAAAGTACCCGAAGGTTTGCAATTAACGAAGATATTGCGTAACATACACACAAAAAAATGCAGACGGATTAAAAACCTATTCCTTTTTTTGAAGACGGTTAAAAATCTTAATAATTTTTTTCTGAAATTTTTATTGCATCAACAGGTAAAATAACATATATTGATTATTAAAGTTTACGCAATAAACAGCGTTAAAATTATCTCAATACTAATGTAAACAAAAATCAAAATAAATTATATTACTATACAATAAGTTTATTTCTGTTTTAGTCTTGGACGTATATTCCATGTATCTAATTCAAAATTGTTATTTAAATATGGAAACAGTATTAACTCTAATTACATTATCCACCTATTTAAACAGTAAAACAAAATATAAGAAATATATTTGTAAAAACACCAAAATATGTAACTCTAATATAATGCCTTCGGTAAAGGTACTCATACGTACGCTGTACGCAGATAAAATCGTTTCTATTTTGATCAACTTGTGTGTTAGATAGCTTTGCTGGTACTGACGTCAAAAAAATGTAATTTGTTTTGTACCTACTTTCGATTTTGTTTTTGACGTGACAACGTCTTAAATTAGAGTCACTTTGAAAAGTAACGCTGGTAACGTATGAGTCACCGAACGAGATCCTTTCTACTCAACTATGATCGGTCTGCCGCGCGCAGCATAGCATAGCTTGCAAATGTATTGTTATTGTATGTATATTTGTATATAAATACGTATGTATGTGTAAAGGTAATAAAATTTTGTTAATATGAAATTCAGTGCGAGATTCTTTGTATAAATTAATGTTTTAAATATAATTCTTTGTATAAATAAATGTTTTAAATTGTTACTCATCCTTCTTCCTACTATACGAATGAATATTCACATTAAAATGATTTTTTCAAAGTCGTTGTCACGTAAAACTTTAATACCGACTTTACAGGCAACCAAATTTTTTTGTTTAATTATAAAATATTATTCCAAAAATATATTATAAAAATAAATTTTGAATTAATATTATATTGAGATCTACTGAATTTTTTTTAAAGTACTTTTTTCGCCGTTTGTTGAACGATTTCTCCCAATATTAAACGGAATTGCGTCATGTTTTATTGGAAAATTCTCATATTAGACTTAAACAAATATCAAACAGATGAAGTACTAATTCTAAAAATTATTTAATAAGGGCGCCTCTTCTAACCATAATAAGTATTTTTTAGTGACTGTCTTCTATACAGAACTTTCTCAGACTTCTTCTATTTACATTTTAACAAAGAGGAATCAAAATAAAATCTGATGCAGATTGAACATATTAATCAATAGTAGCAGGGGCATGTAAAAGCTACTCACTACATAAATTAGTATAACCAAAGAAAACACTATCGTAGGCTAAATTCAATATTATCATCCATACTAGTACGTATTATAAATGCGAAAGTGTCTCTCTATCTGTTACATTCTCACGCCCAAGCTGCTATATCGATTTTGATGAAATTTGGCACGCAGATAATTTGACACCAAGACATGGACATAAGCTGCCTTTTGAAAAATGTAAGTAGTTCTGTGTTCTAAGTTGTGAAATTACAATACTTAAAAAATATTTAGATCAACAGCGAACAGCACTAAAAAATGAGAAAAGTTTGATGTTGCGGCCGCCACACTTTGCCGCGATCTTCACTCAAGCTATGACGTGAATGACGACTTAGCATACCCACCGAGGCACACGGCGAGTGACTTAATTTGACTTAAGTTAAAAACTCATTCATCAACTCTTTACGTTCACATTCGAACCCGGCTCTAAGTACGAGCCACCACCCCCACATAAGTCCTTAGCGACGACAATACGAGTGATCATGAACTATCAGCAACGATGTCGCAATCATTTCATTTTTACTCCAAGCGATATCATTACAAGTGACTAGTAATATGGGCGCGGTTCGAAAGCCTCCGGCTCGTATCGCTTTCAATATAGCGGCGCGGGCGCGGATGTTTTTGACAAGTTCTGCCCCTTCGCGGAAAGGGCTGCGAGTGTCGAGTGCACGCGCCCGTGTAAAGGGGCTCCTGTCTTGATATTTGTTTACCGGTAAAACTATTGGGATTAGAGAAGTTATAGTACTTTAACTTTTCTTTGATTAATGTATAAAAACAATGTATCAATTGTTATACAAAATATTAGAGCAAAAACAATATATTCTTTTGCTCTTTTATCCTCAATTATTTTGAAACTTTGTTTGAAATATGTGTGGTTAGATAAAAAAGAATAGAAATCTAAGAGAAACGCGTTGTACATACCTATTTCTTGTTTTAATCTGATGATTTAGGGTTAGGTGATAAGGAACAAATTTTGTTCACAATAATTTTCTAAAATGTTGAAGATTAGTGTCATGAAATGAAATCCAATAAAATTTTCAGATTAGATTATTTTGTGGATTCAAAAAAATAAATCTAGGTCATGTATCATAAAAACCGATTCAATACAACTTGTTTAATATTTTATTATTCGATAAAATGACAAATTTCTACATACATGCTTGTAGAGGAACAAAAGATAAAAAAAACTAATATTTCTAATTTTTGATATAATTTTTTTCACTTTCACTGGAGTAAAGAACTAATTGACATATCGACACTAAATCAGAACATTGAAAGACCTCGACAACACATAATTTACTAGACGAAGTCTCATAGAAAGATGTTAAGAAGAACTGTAGAAAAATTAATGAAATGAAGAAAATGATAGTACTTTGCTATCTATTAAACATCTCAAAATGGAATCATAAATATATATAAATGCTTAAGGATTTTAAATCAATTGTAACAGTTATGTAATTTTGGTTCTAACCCAAAAAAAATCTCACAAAATACGAATAATTTCGAAATAAAATTAAGTAGGCGATGTTACGTTCTCTACTTTAAAATGCCAAAAAAAAAAACTTGTATTCATTTCAGCACTTTTTTCTCTTAGTGTAAATTTCGAGAATCTTTTTTTAAAGAAATTAAGAAATGATTGTAATGGATCCCATTACTTTCTTTGTATCATACCTACGGAATGAACTTCTGAGAAGTAACAAATGTTCCATAAAACTTGAAATATATCTTCAAAAGCTCGGAGCTCTAAATGGAACGCGAAGTTGTCGGCGACCGCAACCCACTTTGCCAGCAATTGTCCAATAGGTGTGACCACACTTTGCTACCAATTTTTCTCTAAGAAAAAGCGTTTTTCTGAGTAAAATATCTGAAGAAATATTGATTTTATTACAATCAGAAATTTCCTAACAAAACAGTAACTTGCATTTAATAATTTCGAAAGTAATAAAATAAGTGATATTATTATTTTCAAAAATATAAATATTGTATTTACAATTAAAAAGCGATATTTTCTAACCATAGGTATTTTTCATGAACATCCAGTTTTCGTTTCGATTTAGGGTTGAAAAATTAATTGCATATCAAAATCACTATTAAAAAACAGTATACCAAATTTATTATATGGTTGTAAACAGTGAACGGGAGATTCTTTCAAAGACACGATATTAGTGGATGTCTACACAGCCATCCTATGACCTAACCTAACCTGAAAAATATGACGTGACAGTGATACCAATTTCAACACGTAGGTGGAAAAAAAGAAAATGTTTCATGATATACCTACACCCGGATAAGCTCAGTGCTTGCGCTCAGTTAACCAAGCTTTTAACAGGAGCTTTCGGAATTACGTCGAGGGCGTACAAACAAATAGAGGTTTTCATAACCGACAGCAGTTATGAGAATTTTGTCACAACCACAAATCATGAACACTAACGAATTTGCTTTCTGACCACAAAATAGGCGAAAATTTTTGAACAAAGTGTAAAATGTTATTTTTTAAATTTACTTTGCTTAAAATACTTTTTCTTATAATCGTTAACATTTAAAACTCCTGCCTATTTCCCAAAAGTGTAATCAGAAACCACAAATATTTACATAGTATGATATTTTCATAACACTTACTTTACTGACGTCCAACTATCGCCTAAAGAAAATACAGTTTTTTTTTCTTTTTGTTTACAGATTTTTTTTTGTATAGTTCTTACTATACAGTAGACACATATACTAAATTACAATGATTTTGATATTGTCTTAGTTCCGTTATATTAACATGGAAACATTATTTAACATAATAGTGACGTTTTTTTTTCTGGGCGGATATATATTTGGGTGGCCCAAAAAAGGCGAGTACTTTTTTTTCCAGTCTCTTGCAAAAATATATTACATTATGATGTTTTATGAGCCTTCTTCAAAAATTTGCTCAAAAAAAAATTTTTAAAAGATCCTCAAAATTTTAAAGAATTTTAAAATCGTTGATAATTATTTTTTTATTTTACTTTTCTCGTTATTACATTATTTTTTTACAATAAAAATGATTATAATAATAATAAAAAGCTCTTACTCTGAATTACTAGTACAGATCATGACAATTTTCTGTTTTTATTATAATATGTCTTGTAATTCGGTGTGCCTCTTGGCATAGGCGTCCTCCAACAATTTCAATTGGGTTATATGCCTCCTTACCCTTTTCTAGTGATGTCCAGCTGTGAGCTTCAGATCGTCTTCCCATCTCGTTTGTTGTCGTCCCCTATTGCGCTTTCCATCTCTGGGGTACCAGTCAGTGACACTTTCGCTTCAATTTTCTTGGGAATTACGGATCATGTGGCCTATCCATCTCCAATTCTGCTGGTCTATTCGAGTGATTATATTTACAACTTTAGTTTTTTCTCTAATTACGCTACTTCTCACTTTGTCTAGTTTTCTTTTTCCTGTCATACTTCTCTCTATGGCTCTGTGACATCGTTCCAACTTTACTCAGTAGTGCTTGATGAGTTACCAGGTTCCGCATCCGCAGGTGTTGACTAGGAGTACACGTATGTCAAAGACGTTCCTTTCAGTTTCTTGGATTTTAATATCTCTTTGAGGGACCAGTACTTCCTCCATCCGCTTGCTATTCTTCTGATGATTTCCTTGGTAGTTTGGTCAACGTGAGACACTATCTGTCCTAGCCTACCTGTATTCTGTTACATATTCGAGTGGTTGATTATCAATTTTTATAGTTACTGGTTTGTAGTTTGTGAATAGTTTTGTTTTTTCTTTGTTCATGAATATACCTACTTTTGTACTTTCATCAGGCGATTCTATCATTCTCTTAAGGTGTGTCGGATTTTCTTCAAACAAGACTATATCATCCGTAAATCTGAGGTGGTTCAGTTTTACGCCTTGCACGTTGAGGCCAAAGTTGTCCCAGTATAACTTGCGGAAGATGTTCTCCAGAACGGCCGAGAACAATTTTGGTAACAGCGAGTCCCCTTGTCTTACTCCCTTTTCGATTCGATCCCCATTCGTTCTTAATTATGTTGATGTAGTATGATGGTATCCCTTGCTGTTCTAGGCTCTCCCAAGCCTTTGATAGCATGCCTTTGTGGCTTATGCTATCAAAGGCTTTGGAGTAGTCGATGGATGCCATGTAGATATTTTTATTGTACTAGTTGTATTTTTCAACTATTTGTTTTAATGTTTGAATGTGGTCTATAGTGGAATATTTTTGACTGAAGCCAGCTTGCTCCCATGGTTGGTTTTCCTCTAGCCTTTTTCTTATTCTTTCCAGGATGATTTTGGAGAATACTTTGTAGACAGTTGACATTAAGTTTATGGATCTATAGTTCCCAATATCTTCCTTTTGTCCTTTCTCAAAAATGAGTATGATGTGCGATGTTTTCCACTATGTAGGGATTAATTCAGTCTCTAACATTTCGTTCAATTGAAGTGAGTATAGGCAGTAATTCTTCGAGAGTGCCTTTTAGAAGTCCGTTTGTTACTTTGTCAGGGCCCGGAGCTTTTTCCATCTTCAGGCTATACATAGCCTCTTCCACTTCGCTAGGGATTATTTCTGGTTCAAGTTCCTTTTTGTGCTGACTTTCGTTGGGATCTCCCTTCGTGATTTTATTTAGCATCTACATTTGAGTATAGTTTTCGTAATATTTAGTTGTTGTTTCGTTTATATCTCATCTGTCTGACGCAATATTTTCTCTTTTGTTGAATTTTGGTATCCAGTCCTTGTTTGATTCTCTCAGTTCTTTGAGCGCTTTTTTGACTCCTCCTATTCTCTTTATATGTTCTTCTAGTGTTTGCAGCCTAGCGATCTTCCTGTCCTTTCTGACATTCTCTCTGATTTCCCTACTTAGTTCGGTAACATTTTTAATATAGTCTTTTTAGGGTGTTGCGTAAGCAGGTGTTTTCTCTTTTCAATAAGTTGTAGCGTTGTGTCTCTTAGCCTGTATTTGTTCTCTCAGCTGGTCTCAGTTTTAGCTTGAGTTAGTAGTTTTTCCAACTTTCTATATTTCGTGAGGGTATCAGTATTACTGTCTATTAATTTTATTTTTTCTTTTGATTCTATCAAGGGTTGGGCAATTTTCTTTAAAGTTTCTTTGGTGTATTATTCTGTTTTTTGTGGAACCAAAATTTTTCTAGATATCTTTTGTGGATCTGTGTTTAAAGCGCTTCTTACCATGCAATAGTTGAATGTGAATTTGGTTAAAACTGACGTATCTGTGAAAGCTTTCGGATAACTTGTTATTATGTAGTTGATTTCGTTTTTAATGCGGCCGTCAGGGGAGATCTATGTTAATTAATTCTTTTTGTTTTTCAATACGAGCTATTGAGTAGCGTTAAATTGTGTTCTAGTAAGAATTCAAGTAGGAGTTCCTCATTAGGTCTTCTTCTTCCCTGTCCAAAGTTTCCAAGAATATATTCTTCCTCGTTTTGTTTTGCTCCGACTTGAGTGTTAAAATCTTCCATTAATATAATGTGGTTGTGTAAGTCTTTTATAAGCGCTTATTCTAATACTTTATAAAAGAGTTTTGTTTCTGGTCTTGTTGCTTGTTATGTCGGAGCACAAATCTGTATAATAGACCATAGTTTCTTATATCCTGGTATATCAATGTTAACACGGTTATTCGGTCGGAGACTCCAATGAGTTCTTGTATATGGTATTTTATTGACTGATTGATTGATTGTAATCAGGAATCATACTCGTCTCTGACCGGCAATTTCTTCCTTGTGGAATAAAATATAGTCCGTGCGTTCATTATTTTTTTTCATCTATTCTTCACAGCTCGCTAATGCCCAGGATGTCCCAATTTATGTCTTTCAAAGCTACTTCCAACTCTTGTAGACTTTATTCAGTTCTGAGGGTTCTCGTGTTTAAAGTTGCTACCTGAAGTGTTTTGTTTCTGCTTGTTGGAGAGTAGTGGTTTAAGTGCCGTGGTGGTAGACGTTTTGTTTGTTGGTTGTGATTCTTAGTCTTTATTCGTGGTGTTTTCGTTTATTTTCGGTATTCCGAACCCATTGTTAGTTTTTTGGAGTAGCCAATTGTGGGTCTGATCTTGCTCGCTCTATATAAATCAATATGTTAGGTCTGATCATCTCTTTTGAATAGGTTTTTAGTAATGATTATGTAGGGTAATTCGAGGTTATGTTTGTTTGTATTTACTTTTTTCTATGATGCTGAATTGGAAGAATCTGACGATTCTCTTATTTCTACTGTTTTCCTTCGGGTTTTTCACTACCAATTTATTATTCTTTACATAGGCGATGTTTTCTTTATTTCTCTCTTCCTCTCTTTGTGGTTGCAGTTGTTTCCGTTTTTCTAGGACTTCCTTGGAGTAGTCCTCTTTCACGTTAATTCCTGATGGAAGGTTTGACTTGCTTTTGCGAATCAGATGTTTTTTTCATTGGGTTGTGATGGTGACTACGACTGGTCGGTTCTGAGGCGGAGCTAGTAAATCACATCAAGAATATCATAGTGGAGATGGGAGTACACATGGAGAGCCAAGATATCAGTAACAGATACAGAATCGAGAAACCAACTGAATACAAAAATGATTAGGATCCTGCAACTTTAAAGCCGATATTTTAATATTCAAAGGTCACTCAAGATTTTTTTATGTTTCCTGGTAAGCATGGCATTGCATCAGTCGGTTTTTGGAGCCTCAGTCAAATTGTGTGAGATCCACCGCGAACACAGCTTTTTCGTACCTAAATATTTGTGTAGGATTGATCGTATTTAACTTATATGTAAAGATGCCCGAATCTCATGGTAGGTCACAATAGGTCACATGCCTGTCTGTTTCGATCATACGGCGCACAGCATAGATGTTTTTATTATTCACGGCAAACGACGGGCGACCAACACAAAATTATTCACTGAGATTGAAACGACCATATTTGAATTTGAACAGTTATAAATAGTCGTCTTGCATGGTGCTTTGTCGGCAAAATCAGTTTTAAGTCGAACGAGACTCTACTGAGTTGTCAAATTCCTCTTAAAATCGTAGGAAATCATACTATAAAAATTTTCAGGACTTATGTCCCATAGTGCTGAAGACACACATTTTTTTAATATGACGCCACAATGTAAAAACAATTGTCAGTTAGGTGAAACAAACTGTATTCTACTGATAAAGAGCTCTATTTTTAAATGTAGTTATTACTTTTTAAATATTATTTATGTAAGTGACCATTTCCAGAAACTTGTAATGCGCCCCATGTTAATGTCCATATACAAAGGCTGCTATTTTTGTGTCCGGAATATCAAAAAGAAACAAACATTTATCATTTAATATGGTTTTAGTACTCACTAAATACTCGCCGTAATGATTGATTCACTTTTGCATATGCTGAAATCAAGTTCTACAGCACTTTTTGCATTCTGTTTGACGTATCTCCAAAATGTGCATTTTGAACACATCAAATTCTTCACGCTTGGGAATAAATAGAAGTAGATGGATACTAAATTGGGGCTTTATGGTGGATGATCTATCAACTCGATTTTTTGACCTTCCAAAAACCAAATTATTTCGGCTGACGTGTGACAGCTATCATTGTCATGATAAAAAATGATTCTGCGTTGTCGGTTGTTCTTTCTTATTTCTGCCAAGACTTCTTACAGATAAATGAACGTATACCACTTAAAATTAACCGTTTTACGATTCTCTACTAGCACTGTAATAATATGTCAATTTATACCAAAAAAACCGTCAACCATTTTCTTCAAAGTGCTTTTGCCACGAGTCACTTTTGTTGAGTTCGAATCAACTTGGAAAACCCATACCGTTGACTGTTGTTTAGTTTCAGGATCATACACATAGATCCAAAATTCATCACCTGCGTAGATATTATAATCAGCTTTTGAAGCACCATAATTGTATTTTTTTACCATTTTTTTTTTTACACTTATCAACACGACCCTGTTGTTGGTCAATGCTCATATTGTGCGGAATCCAACGCGAACAATTTTTTTGACAGCCAAATTTTCGAGTAATATCCCACGTGAGTTCGTTATAATTATGCTCAGGGATACCTTTATCTTGCGATATGTAACATGACGATTGTGCATTAATAGTTCCTGCGCAGCATCGATTTTTTATGGTATAACAACCAATTTAGGGCGACCTTATTTAAATTGGTCCGTGAGCATAAACGGCACACGATTAAATTGACTAAACCAATGATACATAGTAGTTTTCCATGATACTTCATCCCTAAAAATCGAAGTGACTTGATCCATGTACTGTTTTAGAATTAACCCACGCCGAAAATCATAATAAACATCGCTCGAAAATTTACGCAAGTTAAATCCATGGTGATAAAGACACGCAATTTTCAAAATGGCGCCACAATGGTAAAACAATTGGCAGTTACATGAAACAAATTCAGTTACATGAAATATATTCCAGAGCCAAGTAGTTTCATTTTTAAATATTATAATCACTTTTTAAATGCTCTGTATGTGGCCAGATCCGGATACATAAAGATCAGCCCTCGTAGTTGTTTTTAGTAATATTTTAACAGGATTCAAACGTACCAAGGGAAAGATTTGTTTTATGATTCAGATTTCCATAGAACCTAACATAACAATCGGAGTATATCACTGAATACACAGAAAGACGGTTAGATAACATAAGTCTCTATTGCAGCGAAACATTGCAGACGTGCACATTTAGTCCGGCGCGATAGTGCGCACTTACGTCGCGCTCGATCATGGTACAGCGGCAATAAAAGTGATCTATGGAAAGTGTGCAGTTATACTGTTAGTGTTTGTTCAAGGAATATCACGTGACGGTATTTTAACATTTTTCTGCTTTTTAAAATAACGGCAATATCTTAGAATTAAAACAGGTACGAAATATTTCAAGAAGACAAAGTTTCTCATTTGCTTTTAAGAAACTTTGTCTTTCTTTCGTATTTTTGTCATTAAAAAAACATATTAGGACTACGTTAACAACAAAACACGAATATCATAATTGAGACCTTACAATTCTATGCTTTATTTTTATAAAGCACTTTTAGTAATATTACAATTTATTTTAATAAACTAATAAATAAACAACACACTATTTTCAAAGTAAATACATTATTTTGCATTTACCATTATCACATAAATGGCCAGTGAAGAAAAATAAAGCAAAACTCGTAATATTTAATTAATATTCATAATTCTGTATAAGTTTGTTTTCTGTTGCATTTTTAAAACAAATAGTCGCTACTTTCATTCGCTCGTGACACATTTTAATTCAAAACTTTACGACAGGTAAATTGTCTCAGTCGAGACCCGGTCGGGGCGGGCAGTTTGAAAACAAACTCGTGAATAAATTACCCGAACTTATTACGGCTAGAACTTAGTGCAATCTTATATTGAAGAGGTTCGGAATTACGGAGAAAACTGTAAAAGATATACACAATTAAGTACCGATATGGTACTGACAAGCAAGTCTTGTCAGTACCATACCAGTACTAAATTTTCTATTTCTGAAGAGTCTGTAAAGAGTCTCTTAGACCTTCTTAGACTCTTCACTATTTTTTTTTTTATTTTGTAATTTCAACAAAGGTTGGTAATACATAAACTAATGGTAAATAACCATAAAGCTGCAATTTCTATGCCAGGCCTGCACAACTGAACTTTTTTTAAACTCCAGTCGCAATTGAATGCCAACGATGATTTGCTTGAAAAAACCTACAGCCCGATAAATTTCACTAAAAGCTTACAAGATTCAGATTAGGGTGGAGACTGTACCCTAATATTCACATGTTCTACATATGAGAATATCAGGGTTGTCTACTCTAGTTTCACGCTCAGAAATAGAATATTGATTACATGTAACGTAACACTCCACAGTTGACGGACAAATTAAGAAGAGAAAAACGGTATTTTCTTCGCTACATACTCGTATACAATAGTCTTTCGTACTTCATGCAACTAAGGACTGTATTCTTATTGATTAAAGTAGGTAAAGTATGATATGGCTAAATATAAACCTTTTTAGAGTTCCGTAATTTAATAAGAAACTCATATAATTTCGCATGTCCGTCCTTCCATCTGTCTGTCTATTTGTCTGCGGCTTAGCTTATAGACTATTAATACTTGAAAGCTGTAAATTGGTGTGACTATAGATATCAATCATGCCGACAAAGTGGTAGAATAAATTAAAATAAAATAAACTTAGAATACCCCCCCTACACGTAAAGTAGTGATAATTTTTTTTCTTGTCTATCACTGGGGTATTGTTGGAAAACTCATTCAAAAACATCACGAGCACGTAAAAACAAATTTTCATTTAAGGCTTTTAATATGGATATATTATATTATATTACGGAAATATTAAGCTTGTTAATTTTGTTGCAGGCGTATCTCTCTACCTTTACTAGGTAAATGATTATTCTTGATTATGTAAAAAAGTTCACGACAGTTAGATATACGACGAAATTAAAAGGAAAACTATCACATCTAAATAGACATTAGACGTTAATAAGTAATAGTCGACGAACTTATAAAATATATTTGGAGAAGTAACAAAAAAATTAAAAGCGCCTTTAATAATTATTTAAACAGATTTTTAAAACAAATAATTACTTGTTTTTGATGACGACTCCAGATAAAGATAAATCAGACACTGCTATGTCTCCTTAGAAGATATCCTTTAACGTTTCATGCTCATGTTTATAGATTATATGTTCTATTATCTTCCTTCAACTGTAACCGACTTCAGAAACTCCTAATTACCTGTTTTTGAAGTCTGTTTAAATAATTATTTCTATAAATGATTCAGGGCGGCTTTCATTTTTTTTTAATTCATTTTATTATACAGTTTGTAATTATCGAGTAATTATAAATTTATGATTACTTTACATACTTTGCATGTAGATTAAACAATGGTTAATAAAATTTGCCAGGCATCTCTTATAATTTTGTACGGAGCAAGTAGAAAAGAAATACTAATCTCGAATTTCTTGTCCACCAGTACTCATTCCACAGTTGTAATATTCTAGTTGGAGGGGAACTACCAAAATAATTTTTATTCAGACTACATGAATTGTTCTTATTCTTTATAATTATGAAAGCTCTATATATAATTCATACGGATGACATTTTCATTCACTCCCACATTATATTAATTTACCGTATTTCAACTGTTATCGTTACAGTTCTAATCTATTCCTTTTGAAGTTTTCTCATTAAAATTATATAAACGAATGAAAATACGTAGCGGAATTAATGTGTAATTGTAAGTCTGTATATAGTAGGTTATACTAATAGGCATTTAAAAAGTAGCGCAGTATTAGCTCCTAACTCCGAACCGTTAGGGAGTGCAATGGCTTCGATCATCAGCTCAGCAGCATGAACTAATAACTACTAAACACAAAAACGTGAATAACTAAAAAAGCTCAAGCTAAATATACGTGCCTATAATATTTGAGGGTATCCCTCGATATACGTGGGATCCCATCATCAGATCTTGACTTGGTCACTATGGGACTACTGCGGAAGTATACCCTTTAAAACGAAAAAATATATATACAGACGAATATAAAACCTCGTCCTATTTTTGAAGTCGGTTAGAAAAGCAAAATTCTTTCAAATTCTATTTAAAATTCCTTCGATGATGTTGTTGATCGTATTAAATAGGTAGTAAATAGTACTTTATGACTAATGGGAATATAAAATCATAACATCCTTAACACCCGTCCTATGTGAGCCTGTTTTAGACATTATTAACCGTTAAATGGTGAACTTATTAATTAAGTTCATAGTATTAAACAAAAAGCCCTCTTTTGGTCCGTATACCGTGGCGGGCAACCACGAAACACTATACTACATATGGCCCAACACACACTTCATCAATTTTATTAATTACTAATTTTATTAACTACTTAATAATTATTCAATTATGTTCAACTGAGTAAAAGTAACAATATAAAAAAAGTACATTCTGAAAATGACCAAAGTCAATGTAACTACTAGAAAGGATGCTCTACATAATAGTGTAGCATAGTCGAAAGGCAAAAAAGCAGGTGAGCCATCAAAAAGTAAATGGTCACCGCCACTAATGGACACTGACAACTCCACTGGAGTCACTTGTATGTTGCCAACCTCTTGAGAGGGAATATGATATTTGTTGGAGGTGCATCTGGTTGATGGAAGGGAGCCAGGATTGAACCATCTGAACTCTCACTCACTGGACAAAACAGTGGTAAAGTGGTAAAAGTGCATAGTAAAATGTAAATTCTTGAAGTACAGTGACTTATTTCAAGTGTTTTGCATGACATTTGAAATAAATATATATTTGAATTTGAATTTGAAACGCAACACTGGAAGCTGCTACTTGACGTCCGTATTCTGTGACAGTGTGGTATTTGACGGTCGAGCCGGCCCATTATTGTGCTGCTGCCTACTTAGCCCCAGTACGGCTCCACCACATTAAATGTTCTTACAAATTATATTAATTAAAAATCTTCAAATTAAAAATTTGATAAACACTGAATTTGATAGCGAATAATATAAAACAATTTCTGGTACCGAGGTACAGCATGTTTTCGCTAACGGCTCCGGAGCGCAGACAGGACATCCTGTCGACCTATTTACCTCTGTTTACGTTGTTTCGCGCCGCGTCCCAATTACAAAAGTATAATGATTATGCAAAGGCGAAAACTTCTAGTTCCTTCTACCTTTCGCATTTATTAAGGGCTCCTTAAAAACCTTTGTTTCAACTTTCCCGAGGGTAGATAGGAGTTCTTACAACTAAACTCATAAACGTCAAACTGAGAGTTGGTTACTAATTAACTTTGAAATAAAGATAACATTTGAATAATTCGACCGTCTCTCTCGACAATGTTAATGTTTTAAAGCTCGCGCCCGAGCTTTTACACCCGCGCCCCGAAGTCCGCCCGAGACATGATCGGGCATAATATTTCTTTCTTGTAAAATACATTTAGATACCTAAGTAAATCGATGATCACAGATCACATACCGCCTCGATAAACATGGAGACAACGTCACACAAGCGATCTTGTCTCCGGTCACTCAATCAAATACGATAAAAGTTTGCCCATATAACTATATCGTTGTCATCGATCCGTGATCATAACTTATTGGTAATCTGTCAGCCAACTCTTACGAACTTGAGCTATAAAATGCACGTTTTGTTTCTGTACCAAAATCGCAAGGAAAAAATTAAAATTCTGAGAAATTCAGACGCTTGCCTGCAACATGCATTAACATGCAGCATGCAACCCACCGATGACCCTCGAATCTGCCTCTCCACTACGAATCTCTATCCGAAAGATTGAATATTGATTCCAGAGGATTGACAGATATCGAACACCTAAGCAAGTATTATTTATTTTTATAATTATCTAATTTCGCTAACTGTTAAATTGTTATTTCTACGTACGTTTCATGCCAACCAGGCACATCCTCAGGAAATTGCCGACAGTCACATCCACCAGGGTGCAAGGAGCGTTAAAACAACCGACACAACCTCGTTAAGCGGTCCGCTGTCATGCAATGGTCAACAGTTAGCGGAATAAGATAATTATAAAAATAAATAACACTTGCTTAGGTGTTCGATATCTGTCAATCCTCTGGAATCAATATTCAATCATTTGGATAGAGATTCGTAGTGGAGGCAGATTCGAGGGTCAGCGGTGGGTTGCATGCTGCATGTTTAATGCATGTTATAGGCAAGCGTCTACTATGGATTTCCGCGAATTAACGCCTCACACAATACAATATTGAGAAATTCAACCAATATATGAGTAAGTGTGGTGTTTTACGGAGGTGATGGAGTATTATACTTCATTTTAAAATCAATATTGAAGGTAAAGGAAAACAATAACTTATCTAACAAAGTTTCTTGGGGCAATTTATCTTCGTATTTGAAACGGCACCTCATAACCATTAGTATTTTCCGGTAGACTTTCAATATATTTCTTCAGTCACAGAAAGGCTCATAAATAAGCGGTTAAAATATCCTCACAACATTTTGAAGTACAAGCACATATATTATTTGGATGAACAATGACGTATGTGGTAGTAATGAAGAACGAGATAAAAATGTAATAAAATATTAAATATGTATGTACACAAGTCCATATTAAATAGACATGTATACGCGTACACTTGTATGTTTTAAAATAATTCATTTGATAATGAAATTGGTAATAATAATAATAAAAATATATTAGCTTTTATTTTCCTTTATTTATTCATTACCCGTGCATCATCAGTTTAGACAAAGAACAAATATTGTTATGGGGTGATTTTTATGTCAGAGTTAGTCGCGACTACGAGGCCTGGCTAATGTTCCTGGGCAGACACAGAGTCGGCAACATGAACAGAAATGGAGAGATATTGACTAAGACTTTGTGCTCACGCGAACTGGCTGTAATGAAAACTATGTTCATACTTCCTGCTTCCTTCCAGAGACCACACACCTGCGATTCAAACACTGAACGATACATACTGTAGAAAGACCTTGATCAAGTCCACATTCTTCGTATAATGCGATGGCACATTGTTGGACTAACTAGCTACGAATAATCAATGCGACTATGCTTCCGTCTACCTTGAAGTACCAAAACAAAGAAGCCAACGGTCATAAATGTTGGAATACTGGCTGATATCGAGGTAAGACGAAGCTACACTGATGCGATAGCTTAAAAGCTGCTGCTACTTAATAATAAGAGTGAAAATATTTATGCATGCTAGTAGAAATTGTCCTCTCATTTGTTAAATACCGATATATACTGGGTCTGAAAGAGCGGCGTGATGAAGATTTGAATGACGAGAATGATGAGATCCTTACGACTGCAAACATAAAAACCTATTAGGATGTTAGGATCAGCAAGCTATAGGCGCACAGTGATCAAATTATATGAAATGGAATGGCATAAGCAGTCTCGACAAATTAACGACAAATGGTAGCGACATAAGGCTTGTCACATATTCACTCACGGATTCAGACCAACTTCGAGAGTTCTACTCTGAAGTTCGTAATCTGAATAATATCACCTATCGGGTAAGAGTACCTTTAAAATCCGCAGTGGTGAATGATTTCTCACAAGTAAGGAAAATATACTGAAGCGCCAGGCAGAGCACTTCAACACTTTTCTCAGTGTGGACCGATCAGGCGATTTGCAACATATACAAAACCTACAATTGTATGCCTCGTAAAGCCTTCTGAATAGTGCTACAGAAACTGAGTTGCTTGGTAAAATTTATTAGGTTTGGAAGACTCCTACACGACAACATGCGGTACTATAAATGAAGACCAATCAGGATTATTTCTAATTACCTGTGGGGTGACTTTGTGAGACAATTTTGTACTTTAAAATAGTAATAAAAGAAATATTGCCCACCACTTCTGAAGACGCGCGCATCCGATTCTCATGGACGGACATCATTTCAATCTGGCCAGACTTATAGCGTGTATCAAAATGTCGTACATGATGATCTCTGAGATTTTATTTTTTTAGTGGAACCCTCGGAAAGACTACAGCGCCTGATATCATATTTTTAGTAAATTTGCGACAACTTTGGTTTGAAGATTAATGTTTAAAAAATGCCAATAAGGTTTGGTGAGGATGTGCTAAAATAAGTTGATAGATTCTGCTATCTGAGGAGTCTCTATCATCAAAGTGTGACCTCGACGCCGAGATCAACCGTTTAATAGATGCTGCTGTCACAACATTTGAACAGCCGAATTTTAGGGTCTAGTCTTCAAAATGTGTGGTATTGACAGCACAGCGTCCCGAGTGACACCTAATTATACAGACACTTGTATGCGTCTTCGACAAACAACGGAAAACTGACCTCGACGCTAAACGCGACAATTTTAAAGCCCTTTCTTATGCGGCTGTCCAATACATCTACGTATACGTGTAGTGCGCTTGGGCGTTTACGCACAAAACGGCGACATTAGCCATTTTCAGGCACACCAACATAAAAATAACTAGTATCCGAACTAGTTTGCCATGACCGAAATAGGTCAAGTATATATACATATATAAACACGTGGATAACCTAATAAACTCATCACCTTAACATTCCACACGGATATAGTGTGTGGCTTATACCAACACATAATTATAATACTTTTTATTTTTGTGATTAGCTTTTCTTGTCTATTATGATTTTTTCTCATGGTAGTACATAAATTCAAAACGACGTAAATGGAAACGGAGACATAACATGTACATCGAAATATATACCTATAAGTACTATGTTGCCAAGAGGCGTTGAACCAACAGCGATCTAATTAAATGAATTGTTTCATGTGTACTCTAAAATAGTGTCATTTTGGAAATGACAAGTGCATCAAACTCGTAGATAAAAATGTATTCATGCAGAAGCATGGATACATTTTTATCTACGAGTTTGACGCACTTGAACCAGCGAAAATATTGATGAAAACCGTATAAACGCTTAGAAAATAATGTATATTTACATAAAAAAATGGTTACAGGCACATTTCATCGTTGATGTTATTGTATTAGATTAATCAAAAGTTTTATTAACTTTAAACGACACAAAACATTCACTAGCTGACATACATAGACATACATCAGGGTCTGTGCAAACACGCAAATCCTTAAGGCTAAACAGACGGATTGTTAACAACATGCAATATGTTCGGCCGGGCCAATATATCACCGGCGCCCCCTCGGAATAGCGACTGCGTTATTTCCTGTAACTCGATAAATCATAACGACAGACTTGGCGAAGTAAAGAATGGCACCGCCCGCTGACGGCGGATCTGCGTTTAGCCGACTGCTTGCACCTGAGCGCTTTGAATATTTAAACCTCGTCCTGTGGAGAAGCCTCTGCTTGGAGAGTAATGTTTACTGGTTTTAGATTTAAATGTACTAATTGACAATGGCTTTTTTTTTACGGATTCGGTTATGAGTTAATGATTTGCACCTTAGGCTTAATCAAAATATTGACACTTTTAAGTGCGGTTTGGGGACTGCTAACAACCGTTGTTACCGGTGCGAAGGCAACTTCCGCGACCAATAGCTTAACGCATTCTTTAAGGCACGAAGCATGTAATTTGACTTTAATTAAACAATCATCATTTGATTTGTCTATGGTCAGAATTAGAATCCAGTAGCTTCGGTTCGAAGGTAATACTTTTACTTTTCCACCATTCATTAATTACAGTACAATTATGGAATAGCGTAATCATACAAATTAAAGACGCTTGCCTGCAACATGCATTAACATGTAGCATGCAACCCACCGCTGACCCTCGAATCTGCCTCTCCACTACGAATCTCTATCCGAATGATTGAATATTGATTCCAGAGGATTGACAGATATCGAACACCTAAGCAAGTGTTATTTATTTTTATAATTATCTAATTCCGCTAACTGTTAAATTGTTATTTCTACGTACGTTTCATGCCAACCAGGCATATCCTCAGGAAATTGCCGACAGTCACATCCACCAGGGTGCAACGAGCGTTAAAACAACCAACACAATCTCGTTAAGCGGGCCGCTATCATGCAATGGTCAAAGAGCGACGAAAACATTCTTAAGGCAGCCACAGACCACCACCGATAGACATGCTTGTCAAATGTCACAGACTAACCATCACCAACATTACACAATAGATACAGGCAAGCGTCTAATAATGGCGATTTATAAACGTCAATTTCGTGGTTGAGCATATTATTACTATCTTTATGTTTTAAAATTTCGAAGGACTCCAAAACATTTAAACGTAACCCCTTCTCACACACATGCAAAACATCGAATTTGTGATCATTATTAAGCTTATGACCGGTTTCTAATAGATGTTTAGCAAAATGGGATCTGTCTGATTTATTATTTCTAAAGGCCGAAGAAATTTCACAAGTGGACAAAAATTGTCCACTTGTGAAATTTCTTTAATCTCTGAAAACATTAGCTATGTTTATCAATATAGACGTGTGCTTATTAATGATTTTGTGACAACTGTTAAAATTGAAATCAGTTAAAAAACCATTACCTATAAGCCATCAAAATTATATGCAATCTGTTTCTTGCAAAACGGAGTTTAACATTGTTTTATATAGCGTTAGTAAACAATGATGTTAATGGGTGCTAGTGCCTTCTCTGTCTAATTAGTTATTAAAAAAAATACTTTCACTACACTATTACTTAAACAAAAAAGGTTTAAACATTATTATTTTAAAAATAGTAAATTACCCTATTCCTTATTTTTAGAGCATCGTAATTAAATCAAAAGGCCTGACAACAGACCTTACTAAAAACCTGTTGCAAAATCTAAAATTCTTTAAAAACTAAAAAAATAACAGCATGCAAAAAACAGTTAGACCATAGTAGTTTTCTCCTAGATTAGAATTAAATATAGTAAAGAGGCGGTAGCTCAATTAGCGCCAACATATCAGAAGATACCATCCGGATCAGGAGGGAACCGACCTATGACTTTTTAACTTAAATGAATTTAAAGCCGCTCGTAGAGCATATTAAGTCGTCGGCCTCAGAGGTGGTCATCGTACTGACGACGGCGTCCGTTGCAGACTTCAACCCGCACCGGGCTGGCGTTCAGCGTTTAAGGTGAGAGGCCTCGATCCGATACGACTTCCACAAAATCCGAATCCACGACCGCAGCGGAAGTGGAACATTTTTCAGGGTGGTCGCGCGTTGCATTCGCGAGATAAATCACGCGATACAATCTACAGGCCCGATTAATCTATCGCCGACACAATGCGCCCGATGTCGGTATTTATTGCAAATTTATTATATTGAGATAGGCGCGCTCTCACCGGGACACGGCCGTGGTTGCGCCGAGAAATTGCTTCCTACCAGACAATTCATAGATAAACTAGATTTATAACACAGCCCGTTAGGTAGTGTCGCTATTATTTATATGCTAACTCGTAATAGGCAATGTGTTTTGACGTATATAGAACGAACTATTTGGTGCCATATTAATATGCCATTTACACATTCATCACGCATACACATCTTAACTTTCTTGTATATTTTTCGATCTATATATGTTCCAAGTGTTAGTACTCGATCTTCTACGATAATATTGGCTATATTCCCCTACGGAAAAACGACAAAAACATTCACGGATTAACTCTTAAAGATTTCACATAAGAAATTGTTTTTTTAGTATTGACACTTATAGAAACAATAGTGCTTCTTATTTGGTTAATAAACGGTCGATATAGATTTTAACACAGACTAAGGCAAGCCTAGAACATTATTTATTTTAATAGTGTATTGATATCTTTAAATAGATATTAAGTGTATGTCGCAGAAATAGCAAACGGACGGCGTGACGAAGTGCCCACGCGCAGGCCGTACGCCGGCATTATCTATTATTACCCGCCCCATCCGATGGTTAATTAACGTCTGGGTTGCAATTAGCTCGCACCAACATCGGAATATGCTATTTGTCGACAGTCGTGAGTTTTGTTGCTCGTTCCATATCCACATTTTATAGTGTATTAAATGATAAATATAATATATCTATATGATTTTGTTTACCTAGATTTATATTTACAACATACAAATCGTGGGATATATTTACATCCTTAAAATATACCTGTAATAAGTACATTTTAAAAATATAAATAAGATTTACCTATTAAATTGTGGTAGGTAATCATAATGTGGTGGTAGGGCCATTCTGTGGCTAACTTGGCTGCAGCACAAAAATGAACCTATTCAACTGGTGATATACTACCTTCAGACGAAGTAGCAGTTTCCACTAGTTGCACCCTAAGAGTTAGAGTTCTGGTGACCCACTCCCTTCTTCATCAACCCTTTCGCCCCGCCATCATATATCCTATTCCTTCAAATAATCATCATATATCCAAATAACCGGCTCGCATTGGTTAGTCTTAAGAATTACGAATGATCATGGGGCGACGGTGATTACGTACTCTACGATGACTCCTATGTTCGTTTGTCCTTTAAAAGTGTTATAAAAAAATACGTATACCAAAAATTATTAGTGAAATATTTTTTAAATGAATAAATTATTTTCTGATGTTCGGAGCCCACGAGGCTGTACATCTCGCTCGCACTTTACTGGTTCGTTTCTGAAGCTTGACACGGACCGCCAACAACAAAATAAGAAAGCTATCTGGAGTTATCGTTACGTTGATATTCAAATGAAACCTTACATGAACTGAAAAAGAAATAAAAACTTTTCATCACGGCACGAGATAAGGGGCCACCGATTTAAACTTTATATTGCTGAGTAATTAAAGCTCATCAGCGCGGACGGTCCTCGCTTATTGCTCAATTTTAATATTGAGCTAAAAGATTTTGTGAAAATACTTTATTACATTAACTATAATGTGTTACTTATAATCTAATACTTATATTACACTATAAGTAACACATTTGAATGCTTTATCTTGTACCTGGAAGTATAATATATTGTTGTTATCCCAAAAACTGTAACTAAACTGATTGGCGTACGGATGTATTAACAGATCAAAAAAAACAATTCATTATAGGGCACTTTACTATTTTATATTACTGTACTTAAAGATATTTTATTTGAGTAAGAATGTAGTAAAAGAGTTTTTATGCAACTATAAAAAGGTCTGAGCAATTACTTTTTTTAATTGCTAATTACAGAGAGTAGATACTGGTACTCAGTTACGTCATTGCTTACTAGCGCCGTATAGAATAATGTTAAACAACATTGTACAAAAAAGAGATAGCACATAATTTTTATAGCTTATAATTTGTAGTTTTATTCATCGATTTTAATTTTGATTTCCCTTGCAGTCATCATGTCTAATCGGCTTACGTAATTCATGAATAAGAATAGCATTCTTAATACCAGTATAGTATAGTAATCCCGTACAATCTGGTGTCGCTGCACGAAAACGTCCGCGTAACTCGACAACTTGACGGCCGCTTTGAAATCAAGAAACGGTTCCGACAATAACGAAATTGCATCGCTCTACGAAATTGTAATGCACATGCGATGTTAGAATACCGTCATGTTTTCAATAATCCATGAAAATCATACTTCTCAAGACGACACAGTCTACATACAACCGTACATTTTTAGAGAATTCAAATTGGTATGGATTTTTTTAAGGTTTCCTACTCAAAAGAAAAAAGGAACCCTTGTGATTTCTTCGTCCGTATATGACAGTCTTATAACATTACCACTTTATTATGAATCCTGATCAAATTATACAGACAAGTGTCTTATGTGAATCGCTGTGCAATTTAGAGAAGAAAAAAAAATGAGAATATCTTTGCATACATAAAATCGATATACTTTTTTTTCACGCACTTCATTTTGTAAAATGTTTTTGAACAGGTATTTTAGAATGCGTTTAAGGTTTCAAGTAACTTTTTCTCGCGGGTGTAAAGCCTCCTACACCTGAGATGATAATAATAAGTGCTTTGTATCTTGAAAACTCCTTTTCGTCACTTTCAATATTACTTAGATAATACTGATACAGGAAATTGTAATAATAATATTTAGGACCACTCTTATTTCCCTATGCTATATGCTACAAACATTAACTATATTATACACACACAATATACAATACATATTCAAGCGTTTTATATATCAAATGTGAAAGAAAATAATGCGTTGAAATGTACATTAGCAGAAATCTGATGCCACAACGTCGATGGAGACACCAATAGTAGATATTCTAGAAGATACACCAACCCCACTCCGCTCATTCGAAAGGTGAATGTGATCGGAGATCGTAATTTACCCTAAAATAAAAAAAAATTGCTGAAAACGATGATTTCAGTAACATAGTCATTTACTATGTACTACTGTACTCTATGTATTGAATCCGTAAAGTCAGCCAATTAATCTTTTTACAGAATATGGATTATGACGAATAGCTTCAAATCAATAAAAGAAAACGAAAAGTAAAAAAAATATCATATCCATGACCGTGCACAGGTCTTATTTTAATAAAATTCCAGACTGAAACAACAAACAATAAAAATCGGGCAAGTGTGAGTAAAGGTCTAGAAATGAATAAAACAAAATACAATATGATTGATGCTGTGTTATGTACTTACCAAACAAAATTGTGTAATGTGGTGTATGTCACTTATTGCGTGTCGTTACAAAACCCTCGGTGCACGAGTCCAATCTCATTTGGTCATATTATATACATACATTGCATATCTATTTATACCTTTACAAAATATATATTATGTTTAATATTTATGTGAAAATAGAGCGAAATTATTCAGAGCCATTCATTTTTTTTTATTTTCTTTAATTTGAAATTTTTAATTTAAATAAAAAAAAATAACTATATAAAAACATTGTGTCAACCAAGGATTTCTATGGGTACGAAGAAAACATATGCCGTTTCTCAATTCCTTCAAAATTAAAATACTCGAAGAATGATTTTAAATTTAAACGTAAGCTTTTAGCTATTTAGAAAGGTTTTGTACATTAAATATAATCAGATCATTTCATGTACTAAGAAATCGGAGGCCCTGTAACACTCTGGCAGACAATGGAACGAGATCAATAGAAAAGCCCTAGAATTACGACGCTTACCACCTTTCGGATTCGAAGCACTCGAATTATTTTTGTATCTACTTTACATATTTCTATTTTAAACAGCCGTCTGCGACCAAACAAGTAGATCACGATTTTTGACCGGGAGCCTTCCGTATCAAAAACAGATTCAACTCGTATTCAGTAAACAGAGAAATCGCAAATCCGGCCCCGGGGAGCTTTCGCGAAACAAATTCACTGAGCTGTCGAAATGTAATGTTTTGAACGATCCGGCGCGGGCGGCGCCGCGAACTCTTTTAAATGTTTACGCGCGGAATAATGCCCTAAATTCGGTTGACGGATAATTTTTCCTTTCTCTCTTTCTCCCTGTCTCTCTTTGTTTCTCCACTCCCCGCCGTAATTGATTGCTTTCTGAAGCGGGCTCGTGTCACGAACAACGAAAGAGTTTCTTGGCTGTTGGGAAATTGGGAGCGGCGACCTTCAAATTTATTATTTTTATTTTCTTTACTGAGTCTTCCAGAAAGAATTTGATATATAACAACTATGCTTAGGCAGTTAACAACATCTTCGCATTATTGATAAATCAATAGGTTGATGTATGTCTAAAGTTGACAAACAATCCACGAATTTCGTGTTATCCATATCTGGCAATGTTGTTATTTAAGTATTTATTGACGTGCTTAAAAAATCCGACCAAAACCAAATCAGAACCGCCTCCAAAAAATTCCATTTCTAACGACGTAAAACTGACTATTTATTTAAAACTACAGTACAAAATATGGACTTGCACAATTTATTACAAGAGCTGTACATGAAAAACAAGAGTTTTGTTTCATAGTAGTGTAGTCGAGGGGCAAACTAGCAGGCAAGCCATTAGAAAGTAGGTAGTCACCGCCGCCTATGGACACTCACAATCCCAGAGGAGTCACCAATGCACTGCCGACCCTTGAGAAGGAATAGGATGTCTATTGAAGGGGGATTAGGTTGATGGAAGGGAGAGGTTATATGCGTAATAACATAATTATTGCGACACCGCTACCCTACTTTTTTTTTTATTTGGCCCCAGTAGCATAGCGACTATAATCTTACTTCACCTATCACGTGCTCATTTTCAGATTGATACCTTTTCAGTTTCATACATTTCTTTTACTCATTAGGATGGTAGGGGTATTTTTGTTTAACATAATACATCTGATTTATTTTCTTAATTTTATCTTACTTATTTATCTTATTCTATTTCATTTTATCTTATACAATTATACATTTATTTTCTATCAATATGAACTTACTTATTTTATTTATAAACAATTTCATATTTTTGATTTTACAGACAGTTTCCCTCTACCACCTTTGAAGTTACTTTCTAATCAACTTTTTAATGTCTTTAAATTTTTCTTAAATTTCCAATCATTTTACATTATTTATCAAGACATTCATTTTCTCTTTATATTTCTAATTTCCATTTCGTCAACTGTTCAGTTTTCTGTATTTATTTATTATCACGCGACAGTAACTTAAAAATTTCCTTCTCTTAGTCGCGTTCTTCACAATTTCCGGGAAGTACCGCCCCGCAACCCGAACGCTACCTCATCAGGTAGCTGCAAAAAAAAGAATTTAAAGTAAATCTATGATAATCCCTTGAAATACTTTTATATTTCTAGAATTATGCTAGTGCACATAAAATTATATTTAATTTACGCTTCCAAAATTTTCCATACATGTAACTGACAAAATCAAATATTTTGAGGTTTATTAGACTTCTTATGTTTTAACGGCTTCAATTTTTACCGTCATATCTTATTGTTGTTGTAGCGTCACAAAACTTACTTTTCTTTAATTAACGACTCGACCGATGAGAGATACTCGTACCAAATACTCTCACAGAATGTTGACGCCAAGCAACAACTTTCGCTGTCGTTTTTCGTCCCGTGCATAAGAGTCCTAAAGGTTTCAGGGGCCCACTTCCCCCTCCATCAGATACCTTACCCCGTCCCGTAAGGCCGGCAACGCACTGGTGACTCCTTTGGTGTCGCAAGGTCCGTGGGTGGGTACCATTCAATTGCACTCAGGTGGTTAGTATGCTCATTCGCTTCTGGAAATGTTATTAAAAAATATAATAATTTTAATTCCCCTCATAGACTTGAGGAATAGTTTTACTATTAATTGTAATGAAAATAAGAAAACTTTTTTAAGATTACGACTTTACGCAAATTACAGATCGCAAAAAAAGGCTTAAAAGCATCTATTTTGAATATTTTCAATGGCGTTGAACCGTTGTCTTCATTGACTTGTCATTTATTGTATCATATCTAAAATAATAATTTGAATTCAAAGGCATATGTATATTCTTTTTCTACTTAAAAAAAACACCTAAAAAGCCATTGTTGTAAACTAAATTTCTCTCCAAGGGATGCTATACCTATAGTGAGTTGAATCCTATTTAATACTGATTTCTATAAATTTACTGCAAATCGAGTAAGATACGAAATTTTGTACAAATAAATGTTTTGTGAAAAATGCGATTCCTGTTATTATCCAGGAAGCGAGTTTACGGCGATTTTAGTATCCTTATATCTTATCTTGGCAGAATGGAACGTTGATGTTTCGATGCGCAAACGCCGGTAAAGCAGCACCTTAATGAAGGACACTACTTAGTAGCACTATGCCTAAAGACTTTACAATATTGCCTGCACAGCCTGGAGCCAAGGTTCTAGTACAACATTATATTAAATCCTTGCAAATCATGCCTTATAAATAAGTTTAAATAATCATATAGCCTTTTTACTTTCATTATTTTTTTTATAACTCTATATTTCTACTTTGTACAACTCACCGTGTATCCAAGGTTATACGGAGAGTTGTCTAAAAGTGCTTTAGCTAAAGTAGTACACCTTTCTGTACTATGTTGACAAAATCGATCAACTAGATTGCACGTATTGACGAATCAAAATATTAAGAATCATGGAGTTCATGTAATCTATTGTCTTGCAAATTTGATAATTTTCATATTTTTTTTTTTGCCAACAGCTATCGAGTGAGGCTAATCATATCGTTTCGAGGCTAAGCAAAATTCAATAATACGTCAGAGGTTACAATAAAAAAAAGATCCATACACGCCGAATCTTACATGCAATTAAGATATTCTGCATTATATTCGTTTTTCTTTTTTGTTTTAGCATGAATCTATAAAGTAGAACGTTACATACTATCTTACACATTTTACATTATTCATACAAAAATTATTTTCAGTATTATTCAACTCTTTTAAATAAATATTCCCACAAATAGGCTTATCATCGTATCTTATTCGATAGATATATTAATTTCAAACGTACATTTCGAAAGCGACCACGGCGATGCATTAATATACTAATATTTCGCATCGAGACGAGTTCTCAAATTTTAATGGCCACCACATCAAAGAGAGTATTCGACGGCAAAGCTGCTAGTCGCGATACGCGAATTCGTTACGGAAACGCTGCGCGCCGGTAACTTTGAAGTTTGACACGGGCGAACGCGAAGTCGCGCGCTCGGTGCACCCCGGCGTTGCGTGTACATGCATGCATTTCTCGTGAGCAAATTTCAAATTCGCAGTAGCGAAGTAATAAAAGTTGCGCGGCGGCCCCGGGAAGCGTTTAAGACCGCAATAAACATTTTCGACGTCTCCTAACCGCAATATCAGTCACACGAAATTGAACGCCGCGTCTCGGCTGTCCCTAAGCTGGCGCGAAGGCCCCGACAGACGAGCGAGTAAGTCCAATCGAAAAGTGCATCGGTCTCCGAGTCCTTGGTATGGCATGGAATGGCATAAGGATGCTTTAGTGTATGCTTATGGCCATGGAACCATAGCACCACTACACCATTGAAAGGTCATTAGACATTTTAAAAAGTAATTGCGTGTTTGTCTAAGTCTACAATATATTTTCAAATTATAATCCAATCGAATCCAAGAGTCATATTTATATAATTAATTCTACAATGTGATTTTTTTTTAGCTGCTCATAGTGAATTGCTCGAACTGAGCAATCTATATAGTCAAGAACACGGTTCAAGTCGACCACCCAAGTCCTACATATTCGATTGAAGTTCCTTAATGCGGATTGCGGTAGGAATTGACTTGTACAAACTGTGACAACCAAAAAGCTTTATGCGCCCTCTACGTGACTTTCTCTATCTCTCTCTCTCTCGCCTTCTTGAAATTTATTAAACAAACGTGCAAGCTGAGTAGCTCAATGTATGCAGCGATCGCGTGTAAAAACAAAGTTTTATAAAAATACAGTAGTCGCATTTTATGAAGAACGTAAATTTTAATTTAAAAAACTAAAATGCCTTCACTTTTTATGTGCGAATAAATACTCTTTTGTATTTGACTCATATTTTCGATATGACTATATTTATCATTATCCAAATATTTGAAATACACTTTCTGATCCACTTTCATCCACAAGTTTATTCCGATTTGTAGGCACAGTAAACGTGATTTTTTTTTTGATATTTTACTGTTGATAACCCAAAGTAGTTAATTTATGAAGTTTGTTTTTGTTCATTTATGAACTGAAATAGCAAAAATAAATGCCTAAAAATTTAATTTTCATCTCCCGTCTATAAAGACCCTAACGCAAACACGCGATCCACCAAGATTTACACGTTCGCTTCCGTAACGGGGCAAATGAATTATTTAATAATATTTTACAAATTCCTACATTTAGGCAGACATCTGTTTACCGCGTCCCACTCTACTTTAACTCGATCCGATCTCAATTTGTGTGATTTAAATCGAATGTAGATGATGCTCGCGATGAACCCGCATGCACTTGAGTAAATCTGTGTACATTTAAATACGAAGTAAGCATTTGTTATATACCAACTTGCGCATGCGCCTCCATTCTTAAGCTTTAAGCAATTGTAATATCGATGTTATAATTTAAAAGCTTTTCATGTTTGAATAATAACATTGTAGGAACAAACTAAATACAGATCGAAAAGCCTAATTGTAAATAAATTCTATTAGATGAATTCTCATAAAATAGCTAGTGAAAATTCTTCTACATATAAGGTCAGGCTAAACTTTTTAACTGTATGATAGCCATATTTATATAAATAGTTATATTTTAGTTGTTAATATCCAATTACTACCACGTTCTTAAAAAAACTTCTCAATACATGTATTTATAAAAATGATCGATATTAACTATGAATTTTAAAGAAATATATGTTCACCATATAAATATATAGTATTTGAATTAGGTTAATTTAAAAACTTTATATTATTATTTCGTCAACATTAAAGAACACTTTATTATGCAAATTATGACATTCTATCAATGACCACCTGTCATTATTCAAAAATAATTTGACATAGTTGTAGCAATCATCTGCTTCATTTTGTGGTAAAACCGTTTTGTTTTGGTTAACTTTAAATACATGTAGTAGTAATAGTAGTAGATCAAGAAATTATTTTCGAACGAATTATTTTATGCATATTCAATGTAATGACATTGAATATCTTCAAATGTAAACAGACTTATTTGAAACTTGTTATAAGACAGAAAATATTTTCGTTCTTTTAGAGTTGTACCCAAAATTTTGCGAGAGAATTGATTTCATCGTCATCTTTAAACTTGAAAGACAAATGATTTAAAAATTATGATCGTAGAAGATCTGATTTGTTTTACAGGAATAATAAAACGACACTTTAAGGCGAGAATGCTTTAAATTAAAGTTTAGACAGATATTTCCCTTCTAAACCGTGTCGTCTCACTTCAGTAGCATAATATCTAATATAAAATAGAAATATATGAAAAACATATGCCAAAGGACAAGGATATTTGATAGTTTATCTAACTTTCTAGCTATTTTAATTCTGTTTTTACTATTAAATATCAACCATAGAGTAAAATGATGGGCAGTGGCATAAAACAAAATCGATAATGTAGACACTATATTTATCACTTTAACATTGCTTTATATTTACGTCAATTGTTTACTTTAACGTGTATCTTGATTATAACTAATAACGAATAAGTAACTTTCTATAATTTTAGATGAAATTTTAGTTACACCCTTATCATCGATAAAGTAATCAAATTTCTCATTAATATTAACATATATATTACTTATTACAATAAAAAGACATTAAAACTGACTCATTTACAATAACACCAATCTTAAAGATATCATTTTTAATACAATCGTATTTTTGAACATTGTAATATACGAAATCGTAAATACTTGTTTATTATTTTAGCAGCATTAAAAAATAAATTTCAGTATTTAATACAGTTAAATGATAATCTTTTAGCTTTACAGTACCATATTTTAGTATTGTTCTGTATTACAATGTGGTACCACATTGAAACCTATAAATTGTTTTCGGACTATATTTCTATCTTTTTGCTGTAACCGTAAACACAAAGGAATTTATTGTTTGACAATACTGAATATTATATTTAAAATTAGACAAAGTAACTTAAAATATCATAATTCTATAAAGATTACGATGAAATAATACAGATTAAAATTATAAATTTATTATACATAAATATATGAAATTTTAATCAAAAAATAAAAATCTATAGGTATAAAGAATGAAAATAATCTAAACATTAAAAATCATATACACATAAAGAAAATGAATCTTAGAATTTATATGGAATTATTTTGAATTTTACATTACGAAACAAAACATTATCAGCTTCAGAATTAACAGAATTCATGCTGTTTCGTCTTAGACAAATTCCTAAAAAAAAATCCTATCAGCATAACTCCCTCTGTAAATTTTGATAAATGGAACATGTAATTTTCTGTTTAGACGTGCATGTTA
This sequence comes from Eumeta japonica, assembly GCA_005406025.1. NCBI lineage: Eukaryota > Metazoa > Arthropoda > Insecta > Lepidoptera > Psychidae > Eumeta > Eumeta japonica. The sequence goes on from BGZK01000322.1 coordinate 88,459, forward strand.
TCGTTACCCTGTTTTGTGTTGTGTGTGACCAATAATTAAATATTTGCGTTTGATTGATGGTATGTTTTTTCTTAATTGTTATTACTTGCATACAGTTACAAAAAAACAATAAATGCATTTTTTATTGCTAATGACAGTTACTTTGATAGTTTATTGGATATCTCAAAAAATCGTAGGCATATTTGGCTATCTCTGAAGCAGTTCCGGTATCTATGCACGGTAATAAGAATAGGGTATGATAGAAGAAAGGTCTAAATTTAGTCAATGCGGTGAATATGTGATACCTGTGTAGTGTCTGTAGAGTGTTTTTGTAATACAGATATAGGAACAGTGATATCAGTGCATTTCACCAAAGATGTAATAACTAAACTATAAATAAGTATGCAGCTGTGGTTTGTCCATCTGGAAAGGACTTATGAAAATATATTGACATAACAAACAGATAGAACAAATTTACGTAACAGAAAGATTTTCTTAGAAAATTGTACGCAGACCAAAGTGGTGGCATATTAAATAAGGGAAAATTTTAAGCACTCGAAACCGACGAACTTGTATGAAACGATTGATGAATGTCAGTGAAACAGAAGAGTTGTCTAAATGTTTTGTCATATGGAGATCTGCAGTTTCTGTAAACTCTTTTGAGAACTCGCTTTCGCCCGCGGCTCCGCCTACGTGGACGTATAATGTATTACCGACCAGGCTTTTGATCGTAATCCCGATTTCTATCACTAATTTGTTTCAATGTCGAGTTCGATAGTGGTTTCGCTTTGATCTGAACTCGATCCCAATCCAAGTACATTCTAATTCTGGTCCCGACCCCCCGCCCCGCCCCCCCCGCCCCGCCCCCGCCCCCGCCCCGCCCCATCGCCGGTCTCTCGTTCAATTTTATTGCTGTACTACTTTTCATACCGGTTCCAGTCTCTTATTCAACTGTAATTTTAATCTCACACTCAATATCATCTTTGGCCCGGTTCTCGATTTCGATCCTCTTCAATCTCCATTCTCGTTGGGGGTCCTCGTCCCGTTTTCAATTTTGATTCCACTATGGTTTCGATATGTACGAAGTCGGAATAAATACTAATCACAATATGACGATAGTGTATTCATTTAGAAAATAATGTATCATTAAGTTTTTTCTATACTTATACAAAAGTTTTATCTTAATCGTTAATTATAGTGTATTAGTTATAACTGAACAAAGATAAATACGTCTACAGATATGTATATTAGCATAGAAGATATTATTAGTATCACACGTAACACTGTGTAAAACAATCACAGTCCACTTTCATAGATCATCGGAGAGTTCGGTATAGAGATACTCGACGCACCCCGAGTAGACGGTTCGACGCCAACTCGTATACTTCTGCTCCCACATACACAGCAGCAATTAAACCGTTACAAAATCCAAAAACACGCAGACGGCGCGGCGTCGCAAAGGGCGCCCGCCGCGCCGGCCGGCGGACATTCCAGCTCACGCGGATTTCTCTGACATTTCGTTTCGGCACGTAATCACTGCTCTTGTAGAGCGCGCCGCACGCGCATGCCACTAGTTAGCATTCTCGACAGAACCGGAACGAATGCAATTTTTTGACATTTCTACAATACACTGAAAAACCAATCAAAGTGTCGAGCACTCGTTAAGCTGCTTGTTAAGTTCGCAGGATTGAGTAATCGTTAAAAGACTTAAACAGATAATTGGAATGTAAATGTAATTTTTTTTTACCATTTTCTATCGAATATGCAAGACCTATTTTAACATATATTTCAACATTCTTTGTGTATCGTTTCTTCGAAAAAAAATCACTTTTGATCCACGCGATGTTTTTAAACAGTTTATGAATCAACTTGTAGAAAACAAATAACCTACGAAATTCATAGTGAGAATGGTTTAGACGAATCCATTAGTAACGTAAGTAAATTTGAGTGGAAAATTTAAAAAACTTGTCTAACTCTACACATTCTGTGGTGTGCGAACGCCCAGTCTATAATCATATTGAGATATTTTTTATATGTATCTTTGAATACAAGAAGGCGTTCAACAAACGATATATTTCAGTGATATACCGTACTTTAAAGAAACTAGTGTCATTCATGTAATTTACTATTTTTTATGATTTTATTTGTCTTATATTTAACATTATATATATATATTTAACAATAATATTCGATATTTGACTTTTAACCATATTCATGTATCCAAATTGAAATATAAACAAATGACCTCTGGTGTTAAATAGATTATTTCGAAAAGTTAATAATAATTTTCATCAAGTACGTCTGCTTTTAAAGGTGATACGGTATTACGTTTAAAAGCAAAAAGGGGTATCACTGATATCCCACCCCTAGCCGAGTAAAATTTACTGGGCTAATTCTCGGTAAGCATGGTTAGTTTTTAAACAATTTGTTAAAAAAACCTTTCTTTACTTTTTTTCTAGAGCTCTTAAAAATCAGAAAAATGGTGCGTCATTGAAAAAATTTTAAGAATCAGTCTTGATCCACCCCACCATTTTACGTCAGTAGAACCTCCTCTTTCGTTATACCGGGTACGCGAGTACTGACCGCGACTAATTTTGCAATTTCAGTCACTTTGTCATTTGTCAGTTTATGTTTTTGCATACTGTAAATGAAATTACCTTTAAAATTTTGTTTAGATATGAAAAATCGTATTTTTTATTATACTTTTCACATGCATGTAGCTCAAACATCTTCACAGATGTATTCATCGATCACTCACATTTTATAAACGACCTAGTTGTCATCCACAACAGTGACGGCTTAACTAATCAGAAAATCATATAGATTAACTGGATCGTGTAAGATTAAACAATATTTATCACGTTAATCTCCATTACCCCCCCCCACTGGCAGCAAATAATATTTACTTTAGAGTCCACGAACGCAGTCCCGGAGGTCGCGGCACAGCTAACCTGATAAATGGTGGGAAACGGCATGTTTATGCGGACCGAGCGAGTTGCAAATTTATAGTTGGGGGCCGAAAATCCTCGTTAGACTCCGACAGGGCGCCAGATGGCGTTTGAAACGGACTGGACACATTTCAAACTGTATATATAATTTAGATTGAAGATAAAAGGTTTAGGATGTTAGCTTTTAGGTTATGTATGTGAGCGGTTTTGATATTATTGTGTTCTCTCAAGGCGTCGTATTATAATATGGCGTGGTAAATTATTATGTATATATGTACCGGGTTTCGCCTGCGGCTCCATCCGTGTGGACATAGAACGAATCCTTTCATCTTTTAAATCAGCGGATAACGTTATCAAGCATGATTCCAATCTCGATCCCAGTTCTGCTTCTAATCCAATTCTAAGGACATTATCCCAGAGGAACCCCATACTTTTACACCGAAAACACACGCACTGCCGCTAATTGGTTTTATTGCGAAACCATCTTACTGCACTTTTGGTCCTAATCCGGACCAATCTTGAACTTGAGTCTCTTTTGAGAATTGTTAGTACCAATAATCAATCGGCATAAGTAAAGAATTCGTTTTACAATCATGTTTGCCATGCCACATGCAAAAGTAAGAATCTTTATAAACTGTAGTTTATATGTTATTCTGATGTATAAGCGATATTACTGCAAAGTTTCAGCTTATTCTGTTCATCTGTTAAGCGTGGTTGAGTAACAAATATCCAAATTTTCACATTTATTAGTCAAATTAAACGCAATATTTTACATCTCAAAAATATTAATCTATGACATCTATACATGTATAAACGAAATACCACTGCCTGACTGACTGATACATCATGATAACTCCGAAACTATAGATCCGATCGACTTGAAATTTGGCATGGTTACTGTTCTCTGGTCGTAAACGCTCACTAAAAACAGATTTTACGCAAAACCAATCAATAAAAGTTCATCATTTTACATCAACAGGGGCAGAGCCGCAGGCGAAAGCTAGTAGTATTGTATTTACAAATACACAATAAAAATAAAAACTCCTGTCAACTCAATAACACCCTACTTTATAATAGCTACTCTTATATAGAAATGAAGTAATTATTTTAAGCACAGAATTTTATTCAAAAACAATATAACCAACGAATGATATGTGTAATTTTTTTCTCTGTATAATCTATACACATAATAATATATTTACAAACACACGATATAATTAAAAACTCCTGTCAACTTAATAGCACCCTATTTATTATAGTACTTACTCATATGTAGGAATGAAATATTTATTATGAACACAGAATTTTAGTCAAATACAATTTAACCAATGAAAATGATTAACAGTATAGTTTTTCTCTCTATAATAATATCAATACATTTACAAACACACAACAAAAATTAAAACTCCTATGAACTTAATAACATCGTACTTATTATATTTACTAATCATAGTTACTATAGTTCAATTCGCACTTGTCTGACGTTTTCTTTTTATTTCTTTCGAATATCTCTTGACACTTGTTAAATAAAATCATCTAACAGATAGACGAACATTTCAGTCTCCTAAATAGGGTACCATCCGGGTACGTAACTTCAAGGGGATATAAATTGTCCTGTCCTCAAACTGATAAACTTGAAGGTTAAACACCTCGAACTCTGAAAATTAAACCGTTCTTATTTAATCAATGAGTTAGTCAATACCGGCCGGCGGCGGTTACTCAAACCATCAGATAACTCCGAAAGGGTATTTATTCGATACTTTCTCGCGGGGATCGCGCCGGCTCGACATAAATTATGCGAACGGGGTCGAAGTCACCACTCCAAAGGTTAATGGCGCAATTAAATATCGGTTGTACAACCTATGTATAGACCTCGTACTATAAATGTCGATGGGTTTCGATTTAATACTGCGGGCTATTGTAGCCGTTGCGACGAGCTTCGTGGCTCGATAGACGCGACATTTAGGACGCAAACGGATTTCAGGTTTGATTTTCTGTTATAAGCACCATCTAGATATTATTTACATGAGGGGCATGCGTTTAGATATCAACAAGTAGTGTGGACGTTGACGTTGACATTGGCAGGTAGTGTGGATAAAGTGCACAAAGAATTTTAACTTAAGTCAAACTAATGCATTTACTCTATTCCTCGAACTTAACGTTAAACTGTCAGTCATTTACATTGTCATCGTATTAGAAAACAATAGTTCGCAACTCCCAACCCGCACTGAGCAAATGTGGAAGCCTTAAGGTGCCACTCCTTAATCTAAAAGAAAAAATTGTGAAAGAATATGTCTTAATATAAAAAGCTGAGAAGACAATTGTTCAATCCAAAAACCTACGAAATATAAACTTTTAATTTTCCCTTAAAATAATACATTTTTTTTAGATATTAAAAATATTGAATTATTTCAAATTTTTTTTACATGTGAAGTTACAGTTGCAAATGACAGTGTTACTGCCACTTAATATATGCATGATGATGAAAATTCAAATGAAATTAGCTTGGATGAAATTATAAAAGCCACTAAAATATATGAAACCTGGAAAACCACCTAATATGATACGGTTTCATCAGAAACGCCGAAGGGCGGCGAGAGTATAATGCCAAGCTTGTATCAGCTCTATAATAAGTTCTGGAAAAACCGTAAGCTACCTAATGACTGGTACAAAGCCGTCATTGTACCCCTGAGGGAAAGTCTCACTACAAGTTTACACAAAATACGTACAACGTATAAGTCTCCTCAGCGTCGTTGGCAAACTATATGCAAAAATAATGGTTGAAAGTGTAGGGTATGAGACTGAAAGTATGGTTTGTGATGTACAAACGGAATTTGGAAATGGAATGAAGTATACTGGCTAAGTTTTTTCTCATCAAATATTACGGAAAAGTTTTTGCCTAGTGCCAAAAGATCTTGTATGAAGGACGCCTAAGATCGTAGTGTTTGAAAGAAGTGAAAACATGACTGAATGCTACATCTATATATATATATATATATATATATAAGATGTGTGAGTTGAACTGGTGAAAAAGTTTGTATACTTGAGCAGTCCGTTTACAAATCACGACAAACATGATCGCGATAATGAAAGTAGAGCGAATGCGGGAATTAAATTGAATGGGATCTTGTTTGCAACAATGAATACTGTTTCACAACGGAAAATACAATCGATGTAGTGGAGACGCGATCTCTGAGTAGTATGTTTAGTCTTCTTAAAAAATAGATCTAAAAACAGTGATGTCGAAGAACGGTGTGATTTAAGAGACGTAGCGACTAAAGTAGAAAATGACATGTTGAGGTGGTTTTATTATCTGCAAAGGAGGAATAGAAATTGGACTGTCATAACAAATCTACAGGGCGAATATGCGTGATGGAAGAGTCAACTGGGTCGCCCTTAAAAATCCTATGGAGACCAAATTGGTGGTACATTAAAAACGGCCAAATTTTAAGCACTCCAAACTGACGAACTCGCATGAAAAGATTGATGAATACCCGTAAAGCAAGGTAGATATGCAAAGGTCGTACTATGTGGAAATTTTAAGTCACTGCCTATCCTTCTGGGGAATAGGCGTGTATTAATAATCACTTAAATGTTACCTTAGGTTATTTACAACACATCGACATTCATTTTTATGCAAGACATATAATGTATATAATTTCTCTAGAAAACAGTCTGTCACAAATATAAGAGATAACATTTAGTGTTTTCAAGTGGCTGCACTCAAAAAAAATATTTATATATTATGGACAAAACATTGACCTTATTCATTTTATATATCATATTATTCTTCAACTAATTATTTATACTGTCATATTTTTCTTTGTTTCAGAAACAAATGGATAATTGAAGACAACGTTACATTTAAGGTATTCTAGATAAGGGTCTCATGTGGGCTCAAGATCACAAACTTATTCATTACCAAAGACAGAGTACTTATTAAATTAATTGAATTTTTTCCATTAGACATCTACAACAGTGAGGATCCGGTCATTTATTTGCCGTGTCCGTTTTAGCGGGTGCAAAACCAATTCTGACGGGTGACGAAGGTCCCGCGCGCCGCCCCGGTCTAACGGCGGATTACCGGAATATCATAGGCCGTGTCGCCGCCCAATATTTTGAGAAGCTAAACTGTCCGCAGTTGCGCTCGCTTACCGGGTTTGTGTAGCGATGTCGTTGACTAAATGGTTTTCTTTTTATGTACATTATTTATTACATAAATAAATGTATAGTCTTTATACAATATTTCACTGTATTTTGTAAGATTTCACCGCCCTGAAATAGTACAGTTTGTATGTTTTGACTTTTGTGTAGTCACTCATGTAGAACATCATATTTATTCAAACGTTCTACTGTTATTGTTATTGGTAATGGCTTACATTTTTTTTATATATAAACTTCCTATTCCAAAATTTTCAATTATCATTCTGTATATCGATTTCGAACCCTGTTATGGTGTACTGTATGAAGTAGTTGGAGTATTTAGCCAATTCTTTAGTTATCGAATTGCTTATGGAATTGTACACGCCTTGGCTTTCTGCAGGTGACTACGGAATCTTCAACGTGCGTTCTTCTTCTTAGCAGTTTTCTATGCAGTATGTTATAATATCATATAGTTTAACGACTATTTAAGAAAATTGCTGAATGAAAACTCAAAATACATGTAGCCGCAATAAATTGATTTAACTACCAACACTCCAATGCCGAACTTAGTATCTTCACAGATATTCATTCATTTCGGACATTTTTGTGGCACATCCGAAGTAGGTCTGTTTTTTTACTATCCTGTTTTTGATAGTATGTATTCAAATTATTTTATCTAATGATTTAGTCATTCAATGACCATTTAATTTGGTCATTGCACAGACACTACTTTTGTATTTTAATTTACTCGAATAATATACCGCGGGATATAAAAAAAATTCTCAAGAAAGTTCATATCAATATTTTATTATTGAATAAAGAATGGAAGAATCTTTTATTTACATAAAAGTATAACGCTGTTAGAAAATTTGGTTCAATATAAATAACAATAATTACAAAACAATTAATTAATCGATTCATATCTCTAATCCACCCTTTAGACTGCTGCCGAAATCGGAACTTATTTATTTTTCGATCCAGACCGACACAAACGTTATAAATTAGTCTCCAAACAGAGGCCCTCCGTCAGCCGAACGGTGCGACCGACCGCGCCCGCAGGCCCGCGGCCCGAGCGCGCCCTTCCGGCCCTCACCGCATTTCATCTAGGCCAGCGGTGTGCAAACTTGCCCGTTTAAATGTCGTGTTACTTTGTACGTTTCTTGCTGTGGGACTCTACTTCATGAAGCGCGCGGCGCCCCATCCCGCCGCGCGCCCCGCCGCCGGCATCTGTTACATGACGAGGGTCAACGCCGCCGGCCAATCACGGGCGCTCACAGACGACTACACGTTACAGGATAGACAAATGATGTTGAACTAACCGTCTTGACCAACTTCGAATGAAAATCTTTAAAGCGTGTTATATTCTAACTAACAGTAGTATGAATACTGAAAGATCAATATGGTACATACATAAATCTAGTGTTACGGACAGCCGAGTTCCTAGTATTAATTTATAAATAAATGTGTATAATTTTATGAAAACAGACTTAGATTAAGGATTTTCTTTTGTGTTTTATTGTATTTTTGTGTCTGATTAATAATGTAAATAGTTGTTTTTGTATTACCTGGGTAGGGATTAGTTATAAGGAATTGCTTAAACATAATGTTTTTGAGATGTTTTCTTATATTTATTGTTTATTTTATTTCTTCTCTTGTTTGTTTTTATTGTTTTGTCGTATTTAATCATAAATACGAAATTATTGTGATGCACATATGAGTTGCATATTAAATTGTGCCTTGACGGGAGGATCAATGAGAGGCCGTAGAGCCGCGGCGGTCTATATTGTACGGTCACGAATCGGTGTACCGAGCGCATGTGGCACTCATAGGTTAGCGGCGTAGCCACCCCGAACACGACCACTGCACCCACCGTCCAGGTAACTCGAAAATATCCCCCAATCGTGATGAACCGTCTTCCAGAATGGGCGACACATTTCAAGGAGCTCGCCCAACACCTTGGTGACGCACCGAACGCGCGCCCCTTTGGCAAGAGCGTGCACTTCCTGGCTCGCTCGAAGAACGAATACCGTATCTTACAGCGGTATCTCACGGCCACGTCTACGGCGGAGCCGGAGATCATCTGATACTGCTACGCGCCGGAATCCGAGCGACCATTGAAGGTAACGGTTCCAGGGCTGCCGGCCGATATTCACCCGGATGATATCGCGCGGGCGCTGCGCGAGTTAAGATTTGCGACTGTGTACGCTCGCCGTATCTTCCCTCGTCATTAACGTCCCCTTCTTCGTGCGGCTGAGCCATTTGGACAGGGACGAACTGCGGTGCCTATACGATATCGAAGTCCTACTGGAGATTTCCGGCATTATCGTCGAGACCTGGCATGGCCAGCCAAGCCCGCCGCAGTGCCACCGATGCCAGGCGTTTGGCCACGCTTCGGCAAATTGCTACCTCCCGCTACGATGCGTGCGCTGCGGAGGTGAACACTGCGCGACGGACTGTGACTGGACGCGAGAGCAGAAGCCCATCTCCGTGAACTGCGTAGGACAACACACGGCTAACGACTAACGCTGCCCAGTCATCCGACGGAAGGAACGCCGCCGTGATCTTAAAACCCTGCCAAGTATGCCAGCAACCACAGCAGACTCTCGGCCAATGCATCGTGGCCGCATTCGCGACCGACTCGAGATGGACGCTTCGCGCACGGCCCATCCGCCTACCGAGCTGACAGACGGTCTGCGCTCGTTGAGCGCGATGCATGCACGTGATATCGAATCCGCTATACCTCTCATTTTGTTCGTGAACATCAGCAGAACGGTCCAGCAGCAGCCTACTGAAGGACCGAGAAAGACTAGGCGTAGCAAGCGGAAGAGGCGGAAGAAGAGGAAAAGTGCCTACGAGTAATCAGCCGCCGGAATACCTCACACCGGCGAAGTGCGCTCGTCCGCAGCAGTCATCGCACGACTGAGCACGCATGCACGTGCCCGCTCGATAGGTAGCGGCCGCACACGCAGAGCACCAAAGCAAACACCAAACAGTCGCCAATCGTAGCGACTGACGCAATCGAAGGCAGGTTCGCAGCATTTGAAACTGCTATGCTAGAATTGCAGAAACTATTATTAAGCCTCCTGGAGTCCGCACGCACCAAATGGCAGGAAAGTCGTCTTCCTTCAAAGCGGTGATGTAATGCCCCCCCTCCAGCTGATCCATAAGAACAGTGGTACCTCGCGAGATGACGCCCGGGCACGAAGTAGCACTACTTCAACGCGCTCCTGCGCCTGTAAAGGGACGTAGATGACCCCGAGACGAGAGAGACGCTCATAGGTGAAATATGTGAAGTGCATGCCCACGCCCTCTCGAATGTAATGTAAGCAACTCATATGTGCAGGCGGATGAGCCATCTATAAAGCAAAGCTGCTGTACTATGGTTATCATAGGTGATAGCTTTAACGATAGAGTCACCCCAAGGGAGTGGTTTTAGTGAGTAAAAACCCCACAGAACCCAGTCTATAGGTCGCGTGGCCGGGTATCTTTCGTCCGTGAAGATTTCCACTTCCTGCGGATCAAACCAAAAAAAAAAAATGCATCCGTCGCAGTTGTACTCCGACCGCCACTTATGAAGCTCGTGTTGTAATAAATAAGTCTGAACATCAAAACGCTGTCCATTATTTAACCCACACACCGCAAAAATTCGTACTCCGAGGCGACTGCAAAAGAAATCCGAAGTGCGGACTTACGCGGCGGGGCTGAAATCGCCATTACATTTAGAATATAATTATGTCATTCGTTAGTGGTAGTTGGTATAGGTTCAGAATTATATAGCAACAGATTAAAAAAAGTTTCTTATAGTTAATCCAAAATCAATTATGCAAGTCAATACAAAAAAAAACTATGAAGAACTGAATAATGAAAATGTATAAATATTAAATACATTTGACCCTTATTGATGACAAAATTGATTTTGTACTGGAAACTTAGGATAAGCTTTAAAGTATTTTCGTTGTAATTACAAGTTTCGACACGAAGAAGTAAGAGATGAGGGCAACCTTTTTAGGGTTTCGTATTCAACAAGGAACCCTTATTGTTTCGCTATGCCCGTCTGTCCGTCCGTCTGACTTTTTTTTATTTTGATTTATGAATCCGTTTTCAAAATATTAAGCTTTGAAGCGCTAATTTTTGTTAAATTCAAGTGTCGTCGTCCTAGCAAGCTAAATGGTTATTCCTGAATATATTTAACCACTTTATCGGAGTTTAATCTATCTAATAGAAGGATTTGACATAGATAAATGTATTCATTTACAACTTCAATTAAACAGTTCTGAACTATCACAAGACAGCGTACCATATGAGCTCAGCACAGTTTTCATTTTATCTATGTTTATTTTTAGAACCCACTTCCTAAAAAACTTCAATGAGATCTCCGAGCATGGGATCGAGGTTATTCATCGGTTTTTCCGTCAGCACCTTGAAGGCGCGTAATGTGTTCGCCGATGATGTCGATGCAGTATCCTTCCCGATTCCAATGCCTAAAAGCGTCTTCCAATGCTGAAAGTGGAAAGTTTTATAGATATCACATCTCCCAGCTTTCCACTCTCTGCAGTTGTATCGGTTGGTGCTTTCTTTGTGTACATGCATTGGCACAGTGGCATTCTTGTACAAACACTTCAGCGTTTTGATGTACCTACAGCGAATGTACCATCGCTGAAAAGAATGCACTATCGCTCAAGATTCGTTTGAATCAAAGCTCTTTCGTAGTTGACATGCGCTAAACGTATCTAGCGACCAGTTCTCAAGTCTTTTGTACAATTTTCCGATACGTGTGGATGTGGTTCACAGTTCTGAAGCCTTTTCAGAAACTCGACTTTTTTACCTATCAACTCCAAAATCTAATTAGCTTTTTCGTCCAAACAATTACGTAAACGGCATAACATTCGATTTATTTCCTCAAGAGATATCGTCGGAGAAAAAATATGTTTTTGAATATTTTATAAATTAGTCTATAAATAAATTAAAAAATCTAATCAGGTCTTTTACTCAAAAAAAACGACATAAATTGCCATAAATCGCGTCAACATCTTCCTTTGAAAGATAACCTTAATGAAAAATTCACAAAAGTATTTTCTTTTATAACTTATAAACTACTGAACAGATAAATTTTAAAGTCTTCTTCTCACAAAACAACCATCAACCATCGAAAGCCTCATTAAAATGCGTTGATTTATTTAAAAGACTTCGTTGGCGAAATTTGGCTAAAACGTGTTTCGAAAATAACTTGTAAAATTCTTATTAATTTGATATTTAGTATACGATCAACTTATCCTATTCAAAAACTGAGTTAAATGCCTTAAATCAAATCAAATTAGAACATAATGTTTGAAAGATATCATAAATGAAAAATAAATAAAATACCGCTTTTTTTTTAAATAAATCTAGATTTTCGAATTTAAATAGCTCAGAATGTACTTAAACTATATTTTTGTGTTTAAAACTCGATTTATAAAGCTCGAAGAGCTTAATAATTTACTACTATGTATGTTTTTGAAAGCTTTAAATTTGAAAGCAGCGAGAAGTTTCAAGGATGGTTTGCATAGTCTGTAAATTTTTGAACTTACAAAATTCGAAAACTTACAGACTACTATATTTTTGAAATTGAGGAGCTCAAAAACTCATCAATAAATATCATAACAGGAAGTTTTAAAGATGGCCTACAGGATCAACACTTTTTCAGGTTATATCCTTTATTTTAACGTCTAGACATAACCTTCTTTTTATAGAACAATATCTTTGACAATACCATATCAACACAAGGAAGAAACACAACTCTTAGGTAGTTAAGACTGACCCCGTTACGCAAATGAAACATTCCTAAGAACGGAAAAAACTTGCGTTAGTCTTACTCTCAGCAAACTCCTCAAAAATAATTTTGCTCGTGTATTTAATGGACAATAAAACAATTTTCATAAGCAACCGTCTACAAATATTTAATGAGAATTTATAAACATCGGCCTCGTGAATACATTATCGCGGGATTATTAATAAAAGATGAGATTTAATTAATTTCACGATATAAACAAATATAAGGGGCAAAGGCAGTGAGAGTGTATCGTGAATAAATGAAAACAATTTAGGAGATAAGAGAATTAATGATGATTCAATTCCATACCAAATAAAATCAACAAACACAACGACAATTATTATTACGCGGGTCTTCTTCAAAGGCAGATAAAACCAAATGGACAACAACGATCACAACACAAATAAAATTAGGAATTGGCCAAGTCCGAACTCGTATCGCGCGGTCGACGTTTCGTATATAATCCTCAGATGTGATCGTCTCGCTGACAAAATACAGTCACTAAATGGTCATTTTTGTATTGTTAAAATTCTGTTTCGTGTAAAACATTACCAAAATTACAGCACTACAACCAATCAATCTACACATTATAAAGTATATTTCACAATTTTTTAAATTATTTTTTTCCTGGTAAGGTACTTGTAAAAATTGTGTGGAGATGCGTCGATTTTTAGTATGCCCTTTTAAGTAGCAATAGATTTCTGAAAACTCAGTCTTGAACTATTTGCATTCCTTTTTATTTGTCTCCACATTCGACAACACGAAAAGAAAATCTTTTCCTTTACAAAATTTATATATCAAAATAAAAAGTCCGCTTTAAGTACTTCACCGCTGCCCGTACGCTACCGCACTGTAAGGATTGCAATTCGTATCCCATACTTTTATACCGAATAGTTTTGAAGACGATCAACTATGCCACATGGATATTAAAGTGATCCAATAATCTCTCCGATCTGGCATCGGAGCACTAAAAAGCAGTTCTTACAATAATCTCTGAACCCATGCACACAGCATCGATTCAAACCCGTACAGCCGTGAAAGTAATCGAAGCGAAACCATAGCAACTTACGACACAAGAGAGCGGCTTTCCATGGGCGCTTGCGGGCGGGGCGGGCCGGGGGGCGGGCGTGAAAGCCTCTCAGATGATTGCCTTAAGCCTTCCTCAGACACGGCGATGTCCTTGCGGTCCGCGCGACGTTTGTTTTCGATCCATTATGCGAATATGAATTAAGTATGATTGACGGGGTATTAAGGAAGGCCGTATTTTAATATCTGAGCTGAAGACAATGAACGAAACGTATTTATATTTTATATCCACGCAAACCGTTATCAATACCGTGATATGTGCTACAAAAAGATTTTTCTATGTAAATGTTGTGATATTAATCGAAATGTAAATTACATTTGTGTATTTGTCTATCTGAAATGTCAAGATGGTGTTCAATCTTCGATGAACTTTGTCTATTAACGTGTAGTCTGTGTGAAAATACTTATACAATAGTCTCCATAATTATTTTTTTACGTTAGTCAAATTTGACTTTTTTGAATATTTTACGTACAGCTATTTTATATTTTAAAATATAATAAACCTTTATATTTTTTACATATGTTAGTGTTATCAAATATCACATACAGATATTAAATTAATATAGTTGTAGAAAATACAAGTAGAGTTAAAATAAAAGGTAAAAATTCTACAAAATACTTGCTGGTATGAAATATTGAACACATCATTAATTACCATAGTCCGCATAAACAAAAATAAGAAAGTGACAATGTTAAAAATACTGTAGAGATCAGAATTGTTAGTAAAAATAAAAACACTGTGACATTTATTATATTAAGAAAACATGCATAACATCTCATACATAAATTTCAGTTATTGGTCATCTGTTGCTTAACGTAAGTCACCCCCGTAGATTTCCACTGCGTATTTATAATCCTGGACCACCTCTTGTGGACAGTGGCGTGTGATCATTATCAGGTCATCAATCCATTTAGTGAAGTATCCTACCACCCTGTGAGAACCACTTTATGATTGCCACTCAAGAACATTTCTTCTTCAGTTATCGGTTTTACGAGCGATGCGGGCTGGCCGCTGCCCACCTAAGCACACGATTATGTATGTATTTTAATTCTTCTGCGTATGACCTATCTAGAAAGGGCATCCAAAGAATGAAGATAAGTGAAATCAGGTTAATATTTTAATATACTATATAAATAAAAATATTATTTATGCTATGCAATGAGGTCACTTAAATCTAGTATTATTATATTTAATATTACGCCAGCAGACATATCACACAAAAAAATCTAACGATTTAACCATGTAAACGCCTTTCCGAGACAATGCCGATCGTCAGCCGCGGCGGCCGCGCCGGCGCCTCCCACGTGCCCATTGTTCCGAACAATAGAGTTTCTTAATGTGATCGCGCTCTGACAAGTTCTTTCGTCTTATCGATAACTCCAGTTACTCTCATGCTGTTATTAACTTTGCCCCGCAATGAACAACAAATAAATATGTTTAGTCGTTTCACCTTTGACCGAAGCTGATGTTAGGTGGAAGTTCTCGATGCCTTTTATCACACCGATGTGATTGTACGATTTCCGTGATATAAATGTATGGCTAGATAAAAATGAGGGCGTTGTTATCACAAAAAAGTTAAAATATTGCACTTATGGAATTATTCTCAAAAAAAATGCTAGTAATTTAAAAAAAAAATGTGTAATGTATTAACTTTTTATCTATTGTATTTTTCAACGGTTATTGTCTCAAAATTTCTTATTGATATTGTTATAAATTGGTGTGTAAAAGTCTATTCGTATAAATATTTACTAATCGGCTTATGAATGAATATCCTATATCTTCCATTAATCTTCGATAGCAACATTTAATTCCCTATAGGTTGATGTGACGGAAAAACCTTTCAAGATCCTTTTGTTCTACCATGTACAATATAGAATTCTGCAATGAGTGTAGTTACATGTGTGCCTACATATCACAGACAAAACTGAAAACGCGATCACTACAGGTTGATGTGACCAAACAATGCACAATCAATATATCGTAGTCGTAGCACTTTATAAATTAACATAAGAATATTTTTTGTAACAAAAACTACAAGCTATTTTTGACGAAAAGTATTAAGAGAAAATTATATTTAAAAAAATTATCATTGTTTTCAAACTATATTACTATATAATACTATTCTTGGATGCATTCAAAACACTAATTTCACTAACACCCGCAAAATGATAAAATAAATATGTTTTATATAATATTATTTAACCGATTACAGGGAAATACATACATGGCATACCAAATGAAATAGGCTAGGCATCACACAATCTAATACGTTTTGTCCATAACAACCGAACTAGGAATTAAGCGAAGCAAACTACCCTAAATCCTCGTGCCTACTTAGTAAATCCTTCCAAGTCGAGCGCAGACCGTCCTCGCGGCTCCATTGCGTGTCTAATCACATCACGGGCCTGTCTCAGTGACGCGCCGCGCCGGCGCTGTTACTGAATAATCGTGTGCTAACTTCGATGTGTTCGGTGATATTTAGGTCTAGTGGCATGTGTACATACGGGCCTTGAACTCTCGATAAGTCGTTTTGGGCACGTCGAAGCTTTGAAAAGTTGTAAGTGCTCGCTAAGTAGTTCTCAAGAAGGGCTTGAATGCTGAATGGTTTGATACGTTGCTTATGAGAACGGAGAAATACTTGATAATGAAAGATCACTAACGTATAATTGTATTAGTAAATCATCGCTGATTTTAATTAACACGTCGTCGTTAATGAGAATAATGAGAATATTCAATCATCTCATTGAAATTACAAAGAGATCTTCATCATATTTGTAAATCAATGTCAGGACGTGTATTACTTAACTCGAAAAATACTCAATCAGTTGAGCACGAGTGTATAGGATATGTTGTGTCGATTACTAGGTGTAAGTACATTAAAAACACTGGCCAAAAACTGATTGCAGTGGACATATGCAGTGTAACAGAATACAATAAGATTATTTTTAAAATAAGATTATTTTCAATCTGTCTGTTTGAAAACTTTTATCTTCAAAACCACAAAATGAATTTTCATGGGGTTTTCACAGTTAACTTGAGCGGAATATGGGGCAACATATAATCTTTACTTCATCAAAATCGAATCATTTGATTAGTTGTTATTTAAAAATAAATTCCGCATTTACAAAGTCGTCGTTACAGCTGGTTGATATTAAAAATGGAATTACAGATACTTGTAGTTTTCAACACCTCTTGTGCACTAAGACTATATACGTTCTTCACCGTTGCACGTCTCATCCCGTGATTAGGCCACGGAGCACGTCCTTTGGTGTCAGTGCTCGAGACACAAAATGAGTTTTGAGGGTAATTGAACGAGTAAAAAGCAAAAATATTGTGTGAAATCATACAGACGTGATAAAACTCATACTTTATTTGTAAATAAAGGGAATATTTTCAAACTAAATCTTAATACCTATCTATGATAATAATTATTGAAATAGATAATTGAAATAGTCTCTTTATTGAAATAGGTAAAATACTTGTAATATAAACAATTTAGTATATCTTCCTTTTAAATAGTCCTCGTAATGATTCGAACTTTTTTTCTTAGTTGGCTCTTAAGACGTAAGAAGTGAATTTACCCAGTGTCTATGTTGGTTAACTTGGTGCTGCGGCACGGATTTTTCGTTCCGTAAAACAAACTAAACCTTACCACCGTCTTTAGTAAAGAACAGTGTCAGATCTTTTCCACCGCATTTCTGAGGCATACCTTCCCACAATCTTTTTAGGCCTTCTTGACTTTAAGCTTCTCACGCTAACCCACTGGAAGTTGGAGGCTCCTGACGATATTGATGCTTCATGTGCTCTTCGAGGCACACACAAATCGAGTTTAAAAATTAGATTAGTAATTATGCACTACCAATTGTATTACTCCCTTCCGTTGATGCTAAACGAAAAGGATTTGGACGTTACAGAGTTTTGTGTAACAAATCAACTCTTACTTGTTCTTTATTATTTATTCAGTGGTTATTTACGTTATACGTTCCAATAACACCAATTGTGCATTAGAGAAGCAAAAATGTTTGCGGAGAAAACGTCAAAATATTGCGTTACCCGAAATTCAGTACACAATGACTCATTTGGATATTACATTATCAAATACATTATGACCAAGAAGACCATGATTCATCGAGAATTATTACATTTTTACGATATGACATCAACCTTAAAAATTTATGTCAGTATCGTAAAACATTTCTATGGGCGATCCCTTAAATACACCATAACAATATACACCCCAAACGGTAATGCGCGTGAATAAATTACCCCATTCAAATTTACCCCGTTCAAATTAGAAGGTTGACTTTTGGGAATTATTCCTTTCGGTGTAACTCACTAGGTGGCGCTTTATGGGCAAGTAGCTTATAGCGAGGGTAATAAGATTTGAAGGACCCTACTAATATTTTTTACGATTTGCATTGTCGAAAATCATTCGTGTATAATTTCGTGGGGTTCCAATTTGGGGCGCACAGCTGACGTCATTGTGCATTTCAATTCCGTCCACCTCTCCCCCCGACCCTCCCCCCACACGACAAATATATTCGTGTTCCGTTCAAATTCTTTGTGAATGCATTAGTGGCCAGCGATTGAATCATAGGATCGACTTCAAAAAGGTCCAAGTTATAAATTTCTCGCGATTTATTACATTGTTAAACTGAAGCCTTCTCGGAAATGTGATTCATTAGGCGACGGGCACGCCTCGTTCTCGGAATTAGTGTGCGAGTCGGGGCTGGTTCTGTTTTAAATAATAAAGGTGTATTGATTCAACATTTAAGTACTGTGATTTCTCGAAATATAATAATAAAGCCCCTTGATCTAATATAATATTTCGTTGTCGGGTTGTACGTCTTGTACACTTTCTGTAGCGGAGCGATAAGGAATTGGAATGGAGAAAAAAGAATAAAATAAAAATAGTAGCTTTTGATTGTAGTCATAATTTGAATTTACCTTTGTGTTTGTGAATACGACATGGAACTTTTTCTATTTATGCCTAATGCGCTTAATTATGATCAGGAATCGAATCTGGAGTCTATTGAACAGCGATTGCGAATGTTTTCTAATGATCGTTATGCAATAAGGGCTCGATTAATAAAGATTTTAAAAGGACTGCAGTCTGCTTTGAATAAACGGTTCACAATTAAATTAGAGTTCCAGTAATGCCTCCGGAACTTCAACTCATTTTTCCATTTCAGACGACCACATTAAAATAAGAACGTATGTAGCATAATTACCTATTTTAAGTTACTATTTACGTAAAACGGCCAAAAAAATATATAAAAATAACATACATGCGTAGGTATACTCACTTTCATTGAAAGTTAAAACAATCTTATTCATTTACCACAGGTTTTACAATACAAGAACGACAAGAACCGGCAAGAAACTCTTTCATGACTATAATTATCTTTTGATATATGAAACTAGTATCTAAAATCGCTGCGCAATTACTATTATCATTGAAATGTACATTAAATTTTAAATTAAGTGAGACGTCTTTCATGAGTTGGGCTTTAATACATCTTTTGAAAATGGGTATTATTTATCTAAATTATATTCTTGGGAATTTCATAATAAAGTCAAAATAAAATATAATTGTTCCTTAACAGTCTGAACCCAGCGATTACGAGTGTTCGTTTTCCTCTTTTACTTCAGTTGTAGCATTCAACGAGAAACATTAGTATTTTTATGTACGTGTACTTTCTTAATACACTGACAAAAAAGAATTTTTTTTCTTGAAAGTATGATTTTAGATTATATCTATCAATTTTAACTTCCGTAACTAGTTTTGCTCTCTTTTATAAAGGAACTAGTATTTGGACGACGGCAATTTTCCCCCAAATCACGATACCGCATTAAGTTATTTTATAACGCCATAAATAAAAAAAATGTGTGTGTATTAGTGTACACACGTAAGAAGTGAAAATTCTTTATGAAATAATTTTTCGAAAAATGATCCACTATTTACAACTTTACAGAAATTGGTTAACTAAAGCTAAATTAGATAAAGTTTAAGCAAAAAAAAATCATTATGTATTAAATTAACGCTATTTTATTATCATAACCATGCATACAAATACAAGTCGCGTAACAGAAAAACGTGACTTAGAAATAAGTATGGCGCGTAACAGAAAAACGTGACGATTTTTTTACATTGCTATAAAATTTCTCTCATACGTCGACAAACATGTTTCACTTCAATAAAGTATAAATAAATATAATAATAATAAATGTATTATTGATCGTACGCAATCATATGTTGTGCGTATACATTAGATTTTTACTTATTGTTCGTCATTGGTCATTTCGTACTTCCCAGAGCGTGAGTCGATGAGGTGACGCCGTAAGTTCGTGGCTACAGATTTATGAGCCATTGTGAAAGCGCTCATACAAACACGTAACCGATTCTCATCGAGGCCGACTCCTCACATTACTTGTTCTGGGAACAACAACGGCGTCCCCCTACTGCACATAAAGTATACATGAAATAATATTTATTTTGCACTTATATATTTCTATAGATGTTTTGTTTGAATATGAATTTGATAATAATTACTAAAATACAGTTTTTTTTTCATAAGAAAAGTCTCTAATCTATGTACGTTTACGTAAGATTAATTACATTAAGGATGGATAACGTCAATGTATAATATTTTCTTGTACTTTGTCTATATTTCACACAAATATCACAAATTCAGAAATGATGTAAAATAAAAGTTCGTGAGATATCATGCAAAAAATTAGAACTAGTGGCAGTATTTTAACATTTATTTCGTCATGATTAATTTTTCTCTATAAATTATTGAAGTTTGGAATCCAATGGAAGCAATTTTTCAAACGATACTGTTATTACCACATTCGAATGATGTATTGCTTCTCGATAGCAAGAGCTTTAACATTTCGAACCTCGACGATGAAATGAAGATGAACAAGTAGTAATCACACTAAGTGATGGCGAATGCAACAAATTATAACGCATGAGCGCCGTCCTAATTCTGCCATTAAAATTCCAGTTCCAAAATCTTTAATTAAAAAACACAGCCAGCCGTCGGGCGGGCGCGGTGTCCTTCAAAAAGTACGCAAACGATATGTTAATCCGGAGGGTATCTGTTTACACGAAATAGCACTCCGGGAGAGGGTGTTGCGGGCTGGCCCTGGCCCTCAACAGGAATGAGAATTCGCTTCTACTACTGCGGCATGACCAAAAAGATTTATGCGTCTACTTTTTTATTCAACCAATATTGATAAAGCATAACATATATGAGATGCAGATTTATTGCTCTTTGCTAACGTAACCCCAATTAAGACCGACAGCGTGCGTACCAGACAGGCATGTAAGATGATTTCGTTATGTTATATCATTTTCAACTCCATACCATGCACGTAAACTGAACTGGGATTGCGTCATTATAACAACATACGAGTTCCTCGCAACCCCAAAAATATTGTATCAGATTTGATGCTGTATACTTCATGCTTTAATAACTTTCATGCCCTCTTCCTTCAAGCTGGCTGACGTAAAACTATTGATGTTTTAACATTCCATCATTTAATATTCGGCAGTGAAGTATCAATTCGTATGAACTATACGGTGTCAGTAAGAGCTAGATGGAACCACCGCTTGAATGAAACGGCTAACACAATTAATGGAACATAAAATTTAATTTATAATTTTAATAATTTTAAATTATTCATAGTTTCTGTATTTTTAATAGCGTTATAAAAATTATGTATTAAATTTACTAGAAAAATATGCAAAAATCCTACCTCACCCAGATGTATACCAAATCTAGTGGACCATCTACGTTCTTATTGTTTATTTTACTAACTCCTCACCCACGTATTTAACGCCAGCGATCCGCTCGAACTGTCAGATCACTGCGTAAAGCACGTTACGGTGTCTCATGAATTCCTTAGTATACATAACATAGCACACGACATTCATTTTGTAGCAAATATAACATAGCTCGATACTCATGTTTTGTGCTATGTTTAGCAATATTAAACTATAATAAATGCATTGTTTGCATTCTACCCTTGAAAGCAGGTATTTACACCTTATAATGATACTATTACGCCTATTCACAGAATTAAATAAGCGGAAAATTAAACTGTACGTTAAAATGTCAACTAAATCGGTCCGTGCCAAATTTAAGCGTAGATCACAAACTTATCACAATATAGCATTTTCAAAAAAAGATGTAATACTGAGCCTGGCTTGAAACACAGACCACTAAAAATCTTATGGCATGTGTTCACAGTTAATAAGTCCATTACATTGTTAAGAAGAAAGCCAAGTACGTTTCCAGGATTAGTGAAAAGTTAATGTGCCTCCCATCAAAACCTTGTCTTCTGAATCTTTTGAACTTAACACGAGGACTTCGAATAATTAGATTGAAAAGAAGGCAATCGAGAAATATTATTACTCACACTGGTTAAAAGAAGAAGAAGCTGCCGATAAAAGAAGGACTGCGCGCCAAAAATAAAGAAAAAACTTTTCTCCCGTTTCGAGGTCAGTTCATGAAATAAGAAAAAATTGTTCATGATACGGAATGTCCTACGCCTGCAACCCTCATCGTTGGAAGAGCCCTCGAGGAGAGCTATGAATATTACAGAAACTCTGGAAAAATGATCAAATAAACCAAAAGGAGAAAGAGATATTATTAATGTTAATAACGGCGTCGGCAATGTTTGTCAGGGTAAACCGAGATCTTGAAACAATCAGGCCGTAGGGAACGACTGGTAGAATCGCAGGGTCGTCAGCGTGGATCCTGTACGCTTAGCTGGTGCTTGTTTAGCCTTCAATCATCCAGAGCGAGAATGCAGATAAACTGTCCGCTCTCCTTAATCTTCGAGCACGTGCATTAGATTCGAAAAAAAAATTGTTAGAAGTAAATTTGATATTGGTCATTGCACTAAACTAAGAAACTTTTATTTAAATATTAATTATGGTGGTATTTGTTAATTTAATTTTTTTTAGAAAATATATTTAAAACAAGAAACAGAGACGCAGACAGGTGTGAATTTATAATACCTTCTCTTTCTTAATTTTTGTGTTGTTTTATTTTGTTTTTACAAACGTTGTTCTACACTTTCTGATGGGTGGTTTTGCTGTCTGGATAATACTTGCATCTCCACAAGCACATAGAATAAATTTCTTCATCTTTTGTTTCGATCGATGTCAATGTCAATCCTAGTTCCATTTTCGAATCTGATCCTATCCCCACGCTCGTTTCTAAACCTAGTCCCGTTTTTAATTTCGGTCCCAATCCCTCTTTCGATTCTGTTTCCCGTCCCGTTTTCAAATCTGAATCCACTATTCAATTAGATTTTCAATTTTAGTATATTCTGCTGCTATACCCGCACAATCGAAATAGGGATGATTGTATCGTATTTATAATTAAGTAAAATTGAATTAATGTTTTAATTTTATTGGGAATAACATATAACTTTTGACACACTACTTTTTCAGATTTTTATCTTCCACTAGTGTTTTAAAAATTATAAGTCAGTGTGACCATCTATACGAACACGAGTATACGGTACACGAGTACAGGACATGAACCTCTACCACTCTGAATTACCTGCGAATGATACAATGCGCAGGTATAATTACGCTCCCTGACCCTTTCTTCTTCTCACCAGGTTCCTATTTTACCCTATTGCGATGCTTTCGTTACTAACTTCACAGCGATAAAGTTTCGTTCGTTTTACTTACATTTTTGTCAAATTTTCGTGTTGCGTCATACTCAATTTACATTACGATTTCCAAAGTTTTGTCTGTCCGTACTTCTGTATATTCTCCTGTAACTAAACAACGTCTTTACCGATCACAATGAAATTCTAGATACAGTAAGAATATGCGGTTGGTCATAAGTTATATATATATATATATATATATATACATATTATATCAATAAAGTGCCGTATGCTTGTTCGTCTGAACTAATTTGCACACAGATGTATTGATTGTAAAAATATTTTGTAAAGAGAAAGATTATGACTTGGAATTCGCCAAGATCTACAATAAAAGTAATATTTGCGAGAAAACCGAGATTGGCATCAAGATTGGAGAAAATCATTTTTAAATTCAAATTCACTTTCAAAGAAGCGGGCGGACTAGTTCCATATAAATCTATGAAAAAGATACTTTATGCATAATTTCTTTATGCTACTTCTAGTGAATCTAGATAGACATAGTATTGAGATCTAGAACTTTTCCGTGGTCCCTTTCAACCGTAATTACAATTATTCGCTTTCGCAACGTGTGCTCCTCGCGTTAAAGCCGTAAAAAACCCTCCTTGAAATAAGTTACCGTAACTGATCGCGAAAAAACTCAGACAGCACTCACAACACAAATTCTCATTTCTGTTTTGAATAATGTATATATACAATTATTGTAATTTGTCATTTTTATTGCAATAATTCATTAGCCGCATAAAGAGTCCTAAAATAAATAAGACAGGTTGTCGTAACCGAACATAACGCTGCTATAATATTTGAACTTTTTACGACTAACATTGAACTTATTACAACTAACATTTTGTATGGCTATATTTAAGTAATATGCTCACGTAATTATTAACACGTCGATATACGAACACGGCTGCAGCCTAAGAGACTAACTAGGTCGTAGGGTTATGTATGGGTCTCCTGAGGGCACGTTTGCGGTGCCGACGCGCCGGATTATTATCAAAAGTAATGAAAACTCGCGGCGACACGTAACTGCACTGTTATGTCCAACAAAAAAGGCTTTTAAAACTGATTTATGAGGCCGGCTACATGGATTCAGCATTTTGTTGTAGGCGGCGGACGAAGTAAAAAAATTCTGTACGTTTCGCAATTTTTTTTTAGGTCTCGACGTTGACTGATTTACTTTCAGAACAAAATAAACATCATTACCGTTTTCGTCGTCACCATTTTTATTATAAATTATGTAATGTTTTTAAAATCTTTCAAATAATGTTTTTTGATGTAAATACTTATTTATATATAAACGTAAGTTATTACCATTATTTTTAATGATTACAACGCCAAACGAAGAGTTTTTTGATTATTTTCCGGAACATCGTTTTGACGAATCGTTGGGTACAAATGGGCTACCATCACAAAGTTCTCTGATTACAGATCAATGGATCAATAAAGATTTTGATACCAAACTCCGAAAATACTCAGACGCGACACAACTAATCGCGTTACAAGTGAGAGAGGTATGCTACGTCGATATCCGGTTTGCCCAGCGTTTCAATTCGAGCACATCCTTATAAAATCAGGCTATATCAAGAATTAGATATTGTAACAAAAAACAATTATTGGCGTAGGAAAAAACGAAATAAACCCGTAATGAAAGGGAAAATAGTAGTATTGTTTTCCAAAACTAAAACGGTAGTTTTAAAAAAGGATAATGTTTTATGCCCTCTCTTTTTCATATGATATAATCTGTTTTTTCTCCAAATATTAACTCTACCTACCAAAAACTGCGCTTAATTAATTCACATTAATTACTGCTTGGCACTTAAATATCAAAAATCGATTTTAATTCGCAATCCTTGTGCAAAAACTGTGGGTAACAATTTTAACTGACAGCTTTTTTTTAATACGATTGTACTTTTATTTTCAAAACATTCAAATCCAACAACATTTAAATTAGAAATATTAACATCTTTTTATATTCCATAAATGAAATATTTACTGGAACTATTTCCTCAGTCCGATGCATCCCGCAGTATCGGATGCGGTCGGCGTGTATTTATTTTATAGTGCAGTCTTAATGGAGCCCATAAATTCAAGATGCGTAATACATAAAGTATGTCGGACAGAATTTAGCATAAACAGTCTATCTTCGGGGCAGACTGTGGTTAACGTGTGTTTGAAACAGTTTCAATATATAAACCTTAGCAAAATTATTTAAGATGTCGATTTGAAATACATTTTCAATGAGATCTTAGAATGAACTTTATTTATTTATTTAAAGAAAAACGTCGAATAAAGTGAGAAGAAAATGAAAAAAGAAAATAATGGAATTGAAATGTATGAAATCGTGAAAAAATTGACAAGAGAGTCGAAAAGTTGTAAAATATGTAATGAAATAACTAAGTAATAAAATAATTTTATAAATTTTGGGCAAATATCCAAACAAAATTTACAGGAAATTCACGTTATAGAGGCCAAATAAATCAAGCATATGTACGTTGGACATGATTCATAAACATGATGATACGTTTACTATGAAGCGTTAAGTTAGTTCTACCTAAATGTGATGAACATGTATTAGGAAAAGACAATTACAAAAATTTTGCAAATATTTCGTTACATCATTTACATCAACTGAAATTAGCACTGCATATAATATTATTCACTAATCAAATAATGATGAAACTCTATCCTTGTAACGTTGTACATAGAATAAATACTTTATTTACATTAATATGTAAATGACAGGTGTAATCATCTGTCCCATTTTTTCTTACTCGTCTGTCATATTTCTTATATCCAGCTAACAATCTTCTCGTATTCGATCTAGAGAATCCAGCATTTTTGTAAACGATGTAAGTGTTTTCCTTTTGGTATTAATTTTTATTGGCGCACCTTAACTAAAAAAAGGAATTACTGGCAAAAGATGACAGAGAGCATGAGAGAAGAAAAGGACGCGACATCGAGAATCGAGTGAAAAAGTGGAGAGAGTACAAAGTAAGTATAACGACAAGCCGGAAACGGGACGAGGAAGTGTTCTGAAAGGTGAAACACGTCACCAGCTTGCACGGACAGGCGCCTTCAACCAATTCCACTACTCCACACCGCACTTCTAATAACCCCGCAACTTGGATATCAGACTCATTGCTCTATGTACTATACTCGCGAGCTGAACCCGACTCCGGTCAACACGGACGCAAGAGTCCTACGTGACAGAAGGTCTGTTGCACAGCTGGCCCTGCCCAAGACCACGTGGACTGATCTTCTTCTGTGAAAGTATCTGACGTCTGCCGGCCTTATTATAAATACCGTTTTATGCAGATTCACCTCTAATCTTTATACCATACCCCGATCAGCATCATCCATCAGCATTACGTTGGTTTAGCAGGATCTATGATCCATGGTATTTAATATTAGTTTATATTATATGGTGCTATTTCTGAACCTTCTGATTTACCTTCTGCTATGACTTAATGACAGACAATTGCGGGTCTAATACTATAGTGCCAGAATCAGGTTACTGTATTGGGATTTAATTATCTTGCTTCTGAGGCACACCACCACACATAATTTTACAATTTCAAATGAAACGGTTTGAATTTTAAGGTTTAGCGCTAACCCAGTGCGATAGTGCGAGTTAGGAGCCGTTAACGACTGCTGTCACCGATACGATGACAACATGCTATGGCTTAGGGTGCTCTCCTAGACACAGAGCGAATAGCTTAATTTGAATTAACTTGCATTTAGACACATTCACTCACATGCAAATACACTCTCGCTCCCTCCTTCCCCCTTCCTAGCTCAAGCTCTCTCTATCACGCGCACGCACGCACACACACGCGCACACTAGAGACAGGCAGACATACACATACATAAATACAAATATCCTCTGAAAATGATTAGAACAGCTTCTTAAAAGTTCACAACTCGACATTTAATGTACACTCAATCTCGGAAAAGCGAACTGAAAACAATAACTTCCCGAACTTTTGTGAAAATTTTCTATTTACTTGACAAGAATGAAAACTTTTTTCTTAAATGAATTTAGAAGTAATAGAAGAACAATAATGTTACTTAAAATAATAATTTGTTATAAATAATCACCGAATATATTTTTTTATTCTACTAAAAATAAAATAATACAACAATGTGTTGTATTATTATAGATTTTTTGAGAAAATGGTAACATTTCAAAATAACCTGATAAATAATCTTTTACTGTAAGCTTTTATTTAACAAACGTGTATAGTTTTCTTTCAAAATTCTACAATCAATCTACTGTATCGATAAACTATTTCATATTTAATGGTATTTTTCATTTAATTTAATAGTATCGACAAACTATTCAACATTGAATGGTATTGACGAACAAACCATTTCACATTTAATAGCATCGACAAACTTTTTCACAATGAATGGTAGTGAGAAAATATTTCATAATTTATGGCATCGACAAACCAATCTACGTTGAATATGGTTTTGATAAAAGATTTCACGCTTATGGCATCGACCATGGCTTACAAATTCGACTTGAAACTTTGTACGCACCTTTTGTTTCAATACAAAGTCTATTTGCAACCATGGCCTGTCCTGCATTTAGAATCGTTGGCTCTCATATATATTTTAAATAGTAAAAAAAATTTAATAATTAGCACGACCGAGTTTTAGAGTTTATAGTTTAGAGAATCTGCACACAAAAACCTCTTGAGCGTTAAATGGTATTATACTGAATTTTTTTATGCAAATTCAAGTTAGTTGAATAATACATAACAATCGTATCAAATAGAATTTGTTGAATGCATATTTTTTCTTGTTAACATTAGCTGTTTAGAGCGTTCTCCGTATTGAAATTTAATTCCAGTAAAAGTTGTTGGACTACCTTGAAGTTTAATTGCACTGTACATATCAAAATGTTTAAATGTACATATCAAAATTTTTAAGTATTGAAAGAACAATAAATTTCATTTTATAGATTTCAATCTATTTAATTACTGTTCATACAAAACATTCTTACCAAAAAAAGCCACACACTAAGAGTTTTCTCTTCTTCATTGAAATTTGACGACAGCGACAAAAACATTAAAAGAAACACTGAAAAGTTATAAAACAACGCTGCTCTATAAAATTTAATTTAAATAAAACTACCATAAATACATTTGTAACAACTATTGAGTTAATAATCATGGCAGTCTGATTGACACAAGTTGACTTTCGCGTAAATGTCCTTAATTTACAAAGAATATATTACTCTTTCATTCCCAAAGAAATGCCAACCTTTTCACTCCATATCAAAGCTATGAACACAATGAAACTCGTTCACAGTCATAAATATTGATTAACGGGTATACATTCCATTAGACATTTTTTTATAATGATTTTAAATATTTATTGAAAATTTCAGACCTGTATCTGAAATAATTTAGCTACATTACAAAAAACCATTTCTTGTCCTAAATCCACCAAACACTTATTTTAAGTTATTTTCAAAAACGTATGCTAAAGTTTCTATAACAATAATAAAGTGGTTATTATTTTGATGTATATAGAATAGGTACTTACTAAAACTAACACAATAGGCTTGCACACATCCAAATTACATTTACACATATATATGTTTGAAAGTTATACAATTACAACGAAACGGTCAGTAGCGGAATTGACTTTATGACAAAGATGTTCGACGGTATTCTTCACAAGCTGATTGTAACTGCATAACAAAAGGTACGCCGAAAATGAAAGGGGCAGATACTATAAACCATATTATACGATATTTCTAACTAACGGTACAAAATAAAATTAACAAAATGTGTTTAATATTTAATTCTTTAGAAACATCGTTACATATTACCACACTACAATATTTCACGAAGATGTAACTCATGCTGCGTTTGTAGTTTTTCATTGCAATAGAAAAAATATTACTTAATCTGTCATACTGAAGTATTTTTCATTTGGTGAATATGAAAAACGGGACTATCATCATTACAACGATCACTTATGCTTTAATATATTTAATATATGCATTTTCTAAGTTCACGGGATAGAAGTCGTGCACAGACATCGGTGTTTACAAATTACTTTGTATTTACTTCTAGCACCTTACTGCAAACGCGTATGCATACGATTAGCTACGTACGGTGCTGCGTTTGTGCTCAAAGTACTAGCAAAATACAATCATTTTAATAAGCTAAACAAAACGGACGAGCGCAACGTTCCATGATTAACGTGTGGCGTATCGACGCATGCGCACTCACTTGCACAAGCAATCATCCGTACGCATATAATATTCTGTAGATAATCTATAAAGCAGTCGTTTTAAAAACTCCATATGATAGAAAAGTTGACTATTTTTACACCACTGAACAAATTTAAAAGCCACATCTCTCCAAATGTTGTGATAACATTCAAAAACATGATCGTGTCTATTGTCTCAAATATTCTTTTCACATTTTCGCCTTGGTCGTCTTCATGGCTGAACGATGTGACCGCTTTTCAAATTCATCGTTCTCGAATAGACTTTAGATTTTTTGTCACGACAAATAAACATGGACAATGTCTCACAACTCAAAGGGCCACGCGTATTTTGAATATTATCAATTACCTGACAGTAAGTGTTTACTCAGTAACCAAAAAAGCGGCTCATCGTAAACCCAATTTGAACCCTAATTCTTACTACTTGTATAAAGTAAATCAAAAGAAAATGCTTGACTATTTTTGACACTTTTATAGAATATCGAAAATATGGTATGATATTAAATACAAAATTAAGATCTTTATTTTGTAATGTAAAGTATCAAAATTGTTCAGCATACACTGCATTAAACAAGAGTCGGTCAATTGCAAGACTTTCTCATATATTTTTTTAAAATATAAACCCTAATTTATTTGTGGTAAGTAACTGATATAAATTTTAAAAATTAAAGAAATGTATAAAAGTTATGGTAAATAGAATTTAAATCCGTCTCCTTTTTATAAATAAGGTAACATAATAAAAAAACTAAAAATTCAATCGTTTTCCACTCTTTCTTTTAATAATTGTCACTTTTTGTATCGGCGATGACGTCATTAGTAACATAATTTTATATGAATTTAATGACACACTGAATTACAGTAAGTCTCAAATGTATTCCATGAAGTAAAGGATACTTCTACATATTAAAGATATCTTTTAGACAATGCTCATTCGCTTTGGTCATCATTCCTAAGCATTATATTGCCTCTTAAGTAGCGCTAGTAGTTCAATCATTTATGACAAAATGTTTTTCGCAGCTGTGTCCAAACACTTTCATGGATTTGATGTTATCCGGCAAACACATAGATCTAGTTTGTGACTACAAAGAACTTCTGAAGTACGTAGGCACATAATAAATGCTTTAGATCCTCTAGCCGGCTATCAAAAGACGCGATTATTAATGTTCTCTTACGCGATATATTTTATCACAGAAGTGATACGTCATCCATAGTACAAAGAACTAATTAGAACACTATCTTTATTAGCGTCATCACTATCAGCTATAGAAAATAAACTGTTGTACATAAATATCGCTATATTAGTATGTGTCCGAATTACAACCCTATACCAGAAAAGCAGATTCTATAATCAAATCCTAGAATGACAATTTAGGATTATAAATTTTTGTCAAAAGGAAATTGTGTTCCTTTAATAGCGGGAAAAATTTCCGATGGAGTCTTACTCTTTTGCACTCTCGCAACATTTGCATCGATAACGTCTCATAAGAGAGACCGACTCATCGTTCCGATCTATTAGCTGTAATGGCGATATGATTTTTGTGATTATGTTTAATTTATAAATTAAACGCAATTAAAAATTGATGAAATAATCAAGTAAAACATGTGAATTTTAGGTTTAAATTCGTGAACATTTGATTCAGTTGTTTTCGTGCTGTATAGTATATGATACGTCGTTGACAGCAACTGGACTCACAATTCTGCCGTTTCTCACAATACATCTCTATATATCCGTTCGCCGATGTCTGCTATACATCTCTACTGATCACGTACGATTTCCCTATTTTTGCTTTACCTATGTATTTTTGTTGTTATGTACATCATCTACATCTCAGCCACCTTAATGGATGAATGAGAAACCATTCGCATGATACCAAGCGTTGATACCTGCATTCTTCGATGGTCAACATCTTGCCAGAAATGCGTATTGCTCATGATACGAAAACGTTGATTTAATTTGCAGCTATTCACGCGGGGTCTTTGAATCCACCATACCTCTGTGCCTAGAAAGACGAAATACTTTGAAAATGTTGTCAATGATGAACAATTTCGGAGCCGGTAACGTACCATGGTAAAATATATACTCGGGGTTGCCTTAGGAAATAAATTTCATAACTAAGATATTCACAGAAGAACTAGAGCCGCCGACGTCGCTCAAAATCAATAAGTTGATCGATGAAATGAGAACAATGAAAACAACGGATAGACCATAACCGGTAACCGACCGTTGGAGAAGAAAGGTTTTGTGGTAGAATAGTAGCGACAACGAATCGGAATCGCAGCGTGGGGCAGCCTCCCATTAAGTAACCAGTAAAAGTCACGGCTACTGCTGGCTACGGCTGGTGTAGGATCATGTCATGGAAATGTGATGGAAGGCTTAGAGACACAGCAATGGATGTCCAAGGGCCGAAAAAACGGATTATTGGATACAATTAATATTTAT
Source organism: Eumeta japonica (assembly GCA_005406025.1). Classification (NCBI taxonomy): domain Eukaryota; kingdom Metazoa; phylum Arthropoda; class Insecta; order Lepidoptera; family Psychidae; genus Eumeta; species Eumeta japonica. The sequence continues at coordinate 120,807 of BGZK01000322.1, forward strand.
GAATATGAAATTTATGAGCGTCATTATTTTAAATTACAAAATTAAATATTATGTTAAAATATGATATACCGTATATTGATTTCATGTGCTACAATTTGTCCACTCTTCACAAGTAATATTTCGGTTCTATCTCGTGTCGCCTGGAGCACCTTTATCCCAGTTCGATACCGGGCGATGATCATCTAATTTACATAAATAATAACGCCCAATTTTCAACACAGTAACAATAAAGTTAACGTTCATTCGCCATAATTCGGTCGCCGCTGAGGGCGCGCTCCGCCCGTTACGACGCGCGCCAACCCTTTGGGCGGCCGGCCCTCCACTCTAATATTCGCCTTTTTCAGTCCCTTTCGGTTACGGTTAAATAGCTGTTAGATTTCACGCATTATTTACTGGGAGATTGTTTTATTTTGTTATGAAATATTGTTTTCTTTTCACTCATTCAGTATTTAGACTTTCATTCTAGAATTATATATATATAGAAATGTTATACGTTGTAAGACTCGTTCAAGGTTGACTAATTCAAGACAGTACGACAAGATTATGTCAAGGTCGTTCATGGGCGGGGCCAAATCTTTATTTATTTACTTCTGTATCATGCACATTTTTATAACTTGAAACTAAAAAAATAATAATTTTACACCATCGTTATATAGATGACGAATTAAAATATTAAAATGATGCAGTATAACACGTTCAAGACTAAAATTTCAAATGCATATATTTATGTTTAATCTTACTTATAAACTTACACAAATCTAAAAAATATATGTGATGCATTTGTATTGTTCATCATTGTCGGAATACAATATTCATCGCAGCTGTGTAGTTTGTATTTGTTTAAACAAAAATCTAACAAAGGAAAAATGTAAATTCAGCACAAGGAAAACTTAAATGAAATAAATCCTGGCGCAAATCGTTAAGAGGATCCTGTAATTGTCATTTAATTACCAACAACGGACGCAAAAAATTAAAACCTCAAGCTTTTAACAGCGACCAATTTGCCGGTCGGCGCGCGCGCGCCGAGAAACAATTTGAAGTGGCCGCTTAAATCAAAAGCGGCGCCGTATCAACGAAAACGGCCTGCTGTGGCCGGGAAATTGTCCAAATGACTGATTTATACGATTAATAGAAATTTCGATATCTTTTCAGCAGACTTGGAAAAAAGAGGAGGTTCACAACTCGACTGAGTTTTTTTCGGGTATATAGTGCGATAGCTTCGCTAAAGATCCGCTGTTTGGGTTTTTATTTTATTGAGAAGAGTTCACACTCCAAATGGTTTCTTTGTCCTACAGATCACTTTAACATAGCTCATGGAAAAAGAGGAGAAAGAAAACCCGTATATTAACAATAGCATATTGAGAGTGGCTGATGCTGTGTACTCAAATTACATGTAATAATAAACCGTTGAGATTTTTAAAACGAGCAGCTCCCGGCGCATATTCGATGACAAAGTTGACAAGTTAAATTAAACTGACAATGACCACAATTCTCGATTTACATTATATAGAGTATAAAATTCAAAATCAAATTATTTTTATATCATAAGTTTTAAAATAACATTTGTATATGACAATTTTTTTTGAATTTTTTTTATATAATAATAAGCTTTCTCTAAAGAAGAACAAACAAGAAACTTAAGGGTAGCTCTTTTCTAATTTTACCATGCACAGTTAAAATAAATACAAAACTTGCTGAATGAAGTAACCCATTAAGAAGTCGAGCTTGTTATTACTCATCATCTTCTAAATATTCAACTATCCTGTAATATCCTTTTTTTACCGAGTGTTTCAGTAATAATGGTCTTAAATTTATGTAAGGATACATCGTATATCCACAGAGACCTTATTAAACATGCCACACAAAGCCGTGGCAGAAACGAATTCCTGATTTCACATAGGCGACTAAAATGTAAACATAGTTTATTTTTATATCCGACACTGAGTAAATGTCGGTCACTATTTCTTTTATATATTTCGATTTTTTTAAAATCCATATGTGAATTGCAATCCAGATTTAAGATCCCAATTTCTTTAAACTTACTTTTAAGAGGTACGAGAACTTGTAAATCGTGCGAACCGTGTGCTTCTGTAGCATGAAAATCCTATGAATATCCGCCGCACATACCCACAACAATAGCCATACGAGATCGGACTAAGGTAAACAGCCAAAATAAACTAATCTAACAGTTTTTATGTCTGATAAATTTGGTATTTTTTGTATGAATGGGTAGTAGAGCTAAGCAATTTCGCCAACTTACTGATATGAGGACCCCATTCCAAGCCTATTATCAAGGGTAATTCTCAGGAATACGGTTAGCACACTCTAATGTTCGCTTCATTCTGACATAGTTGCAGATTCATTTGAAAATGAAAATTTTATACATCTTGTGTTTATTTCTTTAAGAAATAGGTAATTTGCAGTAAACAATTTTTTAACCTTGAGGTAGCATTGTTTCATTGTCATAAGCAGGCTGTTGTATTTTAACTTTGAATTAAAAAAGAAGTGTCATGTGCAAACAGGACTACCTCATGAACATCTTTAAATGGGCTAGGTAAGTATTTTATACAGTCTAAAAAAAGAAGGAACCAAGAAATAATCCTTATTACACTCATGTAGACTACAGATCCGGATAATCTCATACCTATGTCTACGAGCATATTGCTGATTCCTCTTCTGTGATAGTAATTAAATTTCTTTCTCAATTTTTCTACATTTCATTTACTTCCTCTAAACAGAGCTGTAATCTAGAACTTCTCAATACTAAACAACTCTTAGATATTTTTCCCTACTCTTTAATCAATATTTTCTTTTATAGATCATAAAAAAGCTTTCACGACATCTGCAAATATTTTGATACTAATTTTAAAAGACAAAGTTACTGTCAGAGCCCTTATATACTTCATAGATAAGTCGTTTAATATATGCAAAATACATACAGTGTTACTTTCTATTGTGCTTACTTTAATACTTCTATTGAAAAAAATCCTTTACTATATAAATGTATTGTTAAAATAACATTATGCGAATAAGTTTTTTTATAAACATCACGAAAATGTCTCTATCTCATATCACTTATCATGCAATCAGTATCCTACATAAATGGAACCACATCTCATAATTATTTTAAATACAATATAATAGGAGGTGAAACGATTATAACTGTTCATAAGATTTATAAATAGCAGAATTAGTTCTAACATGAATACATTTAGATTAACTATCAAATTACTGTGTTTTATTAAGAATTTTTGTCTAATACTAACGTAATATCGTTATAACCAAGGCTTATATATGAACTATCAAATTACATTGTAACAATACAATAAAATGTAATACCGCACTTCATTGTCTTTATCACACTGAAGCAAGAATAAGCTTTTCGTTGCATACTGCAATTTCGTTAAGTACTACACTGCACAATTATAAAATGAACCAGACAAACAATTTAAGCGCAACTTAACAAATGCAACGCGCGAACATTTTCCTTACAATATAAAACTTTTATAAAAGAAAACAGCATACGATATTCAGTTAATTTTTGTAACAGCATCACCCTATCGCGGCGTGTTACAGCAAAATTAAGCTGTCTTTATCTTCTGGTATTATCCTCGGGGCAAGCGCAGTGCTCATAACTCGCGCATATCCGGCGCGGGGCGCTGGCGCAGAAATCGACAAAGCGAGTCGGTCGTCGAGGCTATCTTCATTTCCCGCCGGAACGCCCTTGGGTTGGCTGTACCACCACGAACACTACTTCACAGCTTATATTCGGGAAGAACCTACTCCATAACAAAATATTTACTGTACATGCTTGGTTAATTTGCTTCTCGGTGAGTGAAACGTGATCTTCATGAAAGTTTGTTACAAAAGCTTTTCGCCCTAAGAGAATATTAAAACTCTATGATTTCATAAAGCGCGCAAGTATGAGTCCACCTCGCACGGTTAGCGTTCCGTACTTTTGTTAATATTAGTAGAGTTGGTAAGAATGTGTTTGTGTTAATATTTGTTATAATATTTGAATGTTTGGTTATGTTTGGGCCCTTAGATGATTGAGTGCATCAATGTTTGTAACTCGATCAAACATAAAAGGCTAAACTAATTTATCACACATATATGTGTACCTAGTTTTCCTGAAGAATCCATATTAGACTTCTTTGATTATAAAATATTAGGAACATTGCGGAAAGCTGTATATCATTAAGATAGAATACATTTGGTAAGAAGTATTATACTGAACACAGCCATAATAATAATATATAATATGCTTTGACTTAAAGTACAGGACATTTTTAACCCTGTTGCTAGTCTGTAGAATAATTTTATATGGACCGGAACTGAAGGCGGGACTAAGAGCAAAATCAGAAACAATACGTTCTGACAATTTCCCCTTTTTCTCAAAAGTTTTCAAGACAAATTTAAAATAATTTGTCATTATAGAGTATGCGATATATGCCAGTAATAATAATATCGAAGTAAAATAGTTACATTTCAGAAAAAAAAAATCATAGGTATTTTTATCCCATTTTTTACATCTAACAATCCGACCCAGCTTAATTTTTCAAAACTGTATTGTACAATACGCATAAATCTGACTAACATTTCACCAACTTTTTACAAAAGATCGCTTAAAATGAAGCTTAATTTTTAATTCAAAATCTAACATTCAAAACATGAAAAACGTCATGTAGTGTATCGATTATATTGGCTGAGTTTTCAACTAATCGTTTTAACTACCTTCCGAGAAAAGCGACTGTGACAGACACAGAACTGTACCTATGCAAACATCAAAGCGTTGCCATCAATTTTTATTTATTTTTTTAACGAAAAATTGATAAATTTTTGATTGTCGTAAGAACCATGTGAATGTTCTGTTTCGTTACGTTGTGTCTAGTCTTCAACCACCTCACTGCTCAAACGTGCTCACCCGAAATTTTTTATCACAGTTCGAGGAACTCAAACATTGTGCCTCTACGTTGGCGCAGTCCACGTCGGGGGCTCTCAACGACCGTTAACACCAACGGTATGAGTTCTGAGACCGACCGCCTAAAATGATTTCCGAGACACGGAAGAAGTGGTTTTAATTCGATTTAAGTCCAAATGCATTGGTCATTTTGCTGGTGACGAGAGTCGAACCCTGTATTTTCTAGTTAGAAGGCATAACCACCTAACTCCAGCCATTATTCATTGAACAACCATCGCTTTATGCCGCATTTAATTTATTTGCTTTTGGAGCACATTACAAAATTATATTAATTAGCCGTTTCAAACTTCATAAGACAATGTACAATGTGGTCCAGACGTCGGCAGCGGGTCTCGCCGTCTAAGACCGACGGCTCTCCGAGGCACGAGCGATGGCTTTCATTTGATTCAAATTAAATACTCATTGGTCAATTATCCAATGATCAGGATCTAACCCAGTGCCTTATGGTTTGAAGGTAACGATTTTGACCATTGAATTTTGATCTCGTTCATCCGACGCAAATTTGATTATGCGTCGGATCTCTTTAGTGCTGAATAAAATGAATAGTTCTCCGTTTTAAGGCGAGTATTATAGACTTTTTGTGGCATCCTAATGATTTTTTAATTGTTATAGGAATAAAGGATATCAACAACGTAACAACAATTTATAAAAAAAATTGTGTATATTATTAATACGAATATTCACAATATCGAAATGACTAATAAAGACAAACGATATACTAAAAATTGAAATTGTACACGAAAGTCGAGTTACGAGTCCGCGTCGTCGGCACTTTAACTTCTTCGCCGTGAAATCAACTGAAACGTAACTTACGCGGGAGTTTTGCATAAAAAAATTCGAACCATGAAATGGAAGCCGCCGAAAGGGGTAATATCGGAATGAAATATCCCGTGAGAACCTTTTCGCGTGCCCGACTCTTAGCTTTTTATTTTCTACATATTCCTTCCAATAAGAAAAAGTATTCCGCGAAAACTTTTCTGTCTGTGAACATATCCGAGCGTTAGACAGTTAATATTAAGACATCAAAGAATATAAAGGCGGATAAACGCAGCGGCGTGGGGGAGCTCCCGGACCTCCCGTAACGTGTGCCGGGCATCCTACTATGATGGGGAGAAGGAATATTTTACATTGCCTGATGCCCTTTTTATTGTCTACCTATTGGAAATACGTTTTATCAGAAAATTATAGGTGCATTTATTTCATTGATAATATTCGAAGATTCTTATTTAAAAATTTTGAGCATACGAATGTACTCTATGCTTATTATGGAAAAATAATTAACTTTTCAAATTTATTAAGCAAATCAACAAAAAATTATGATTTTTAATTTCTTCCAAAATAATTATTTCAAAAGAAAAGTATGACCAAAACACCACGCTTTGGAAACGAGCTAAGAAAAATTATCTGCAAATAAGCTCAGCCCGACCGATTTTGAAAGCCAAAAATCTATACATTAATCTCTAAACAACGGGAAGTGATATAAATGCAAAGCAACACTTAAGGATATTGCAGACGTATAGACCGACAACAAATATAAAGAAAAACGAATTAAATAAAAGCTTACAAGTGGCAATTACCTATTTTTACTAACAAATTAAATTTTTTCTTGAAAAATAATTCTTTACAGTTTAAGACTACACGTACGTATTGTAGTTTCGTACGTTTGCACAATCAAACGAAAGTACGGGGAAATAAAAATTGTTTATTACCTAATTCTGTAAAGTCTACAGATTAATTATTTATCCAGCGAGATTATGACTAAGCGAAACGTCAAACACCGAAGCGATTCTCGCGGCCAACGCCCTCGCGCCCATCACGTAATCCCAACAATTTCGGCTCAAGATAATATTATCCACAAATCGCTGCAAGTTCCGAAGCCCGCTAATTTCACGGCGCGTGCTTAGAAGGAGCTTGCACTCGCAATTCCACTTAATGAAATGCTAGCTTTGATCTAACTTAGAACATGTTAGTCCCGTTTCATTTCAAATTATTGATGTGCCACGATGCTCTCTATCTGTAAAACTTTAGAAACTTAATATTAATCGATTTGATCAATTGTGTTTGCAGCTGTTTCCTGTTTTATAATCTACATAAAATGAACGATAAAATTGAAAATGGATTAATTGTCATTAGTTTCAATTATACTTCTAACGCGCTTGATCTTTATGTTTGTTTCAGACCTTTTCAATTTGATTAGCATGAAGTAGTGATCTTCTTGTGAGAGGTTCTCGAGCACCGTACTACAGAGACATATTGCCCTCCCGAGATCTTTTCATTTCAGATAAAATTGTTTAGGTCTTAGACCCTCAACCCTGGCCTAGTGCGGATTGGCAGCTCTTAACGGCCGTTGTCACCAATGTTATGATTTCTGGGACCGACCGCTTACCTTACCCCTCGGAACTTGAAATAAATGGTTCAATAAGAATTAAGGTGGAAGTTTATTACTCAATTGGGTAGTGTTCGAATCCGACACCTCCTGGTTGGAAGCATCGTGCTGGCCACTTGTTAACGTACCCCGTTTACTTAGTTTTTTTTTTATTATCATGAGCTTCAAATGCTTTTTTTCCGGCATGTGATTTTTATGTCTTTTGTGCTTTTCACATTTTGTAAAATTAATAGTATTATAAAGAAAAAGTAAATTAGTTTGTTAATTTTACAAAAGCTAACTCGTCCATAGGAAAAATATTGTAGAGCTCAGCGCCACGTACAAGAACATATTTGACAGTAGACCGGCAAGGAGCGTCCTACGAAACTTCATGTAATTCAAATCCTTAAACTATCAAGAAAAAGTTTCGAAAATAGACATTAAAATAAAAAGACTGAATACGATGATTTCCTGTAAATTATTTATAAACGATAATGAAGCAAAATTTTTATGTAAAAATTATGCCATTAAAAAGATTGCGTTTCTGTCTACTCTTAAGGAAAATAAGCATCATACATATACATATATGTACCCATGTATAGTTGCTTATAAACGGTTGATCTTATCGATCCTTTCACGCTTATAAAGCTCCATTGTTCCAGATGGACTACGAACAGCTATGATCGGAGAGAGAACCCAGACCAAGATCTGGATAGAAATACTCATCAACATCGGACTAACACACTCATGCAGGTTGGTACACGTCTGCAAATAAAAATATAAAAATTTAATTATTTCTATAAATAGTGTTGGTACGCGAAAATATAAATTTGTTAATAGTTTATTTCATACCTTTTTTTTTAATAACAAAAATAATTATTATATAAAATACACGTTTTAGCAAAAACTTCTGATGGCTTCCATGCAAGTATAAATATATATAATAGTGCCTGTATATTGTAAAATGTTGACTATAAACAACCCTACTATGGTTATCTATTATTTTATTTCATCAGAATCGTTATTACCGACTTCTAAGCATTACTTTCTGTTGAAGCTTTTCTCACATAATGTACTTATTCCTCTCATTTACGAAGAGAGAAAAAGACCAACACCTTATATTACGTAACGGCGAGTCGACCTATTTGCCGATTGTTCGGAAACCGTCCCCTAAAAGCCGCATCCATTTAGCCGTAATCTGGGATCTTCCGTGGCCATAACACTTCTGTTTAACTCTTTGGCTTCCATCGTCTTCTTGGTTGGAATAGAATTCTGGCAAAGTTCGCCTTACTACGTTCTATCGGTTTGTTTAAAACCTATTAATATTATCAGCGCTTCCATCGTTTCATTTATATTCAGGACGGATTAAACGACAGCAAAATTTAATATTTTGCTGTTGTTTAATAAATAAATTTAATACGCTGGTTAGTTAGTTAATTGGTACTAAAAAGATTGTATTTGTTTGTGAAATAGTTGTAAATCGACTAGATATGGTAACAAAATTAAAGTTGAAATCGCTTAAAACTACAAAGGACTTTTGCCATCTCCTTCTGGCAAAATCGCTCTTAAAAGTACGTTTTTTTTAGTATAAGTATTTGAGTAGATTATAGTTTCATTTAATAAAACTTAATTCTATTTTAATGAATTATAAAATCCACTGCGCAACGCAAATAGCAGTTGGTGAAACTATTTAAAAAATCTATGATTGTCTATTCATAATCGATTGTAAAGAATATTATACATATCAAGTTAAATCTTTTCATGGAAGTTTGGAAAAACAAATCAATTTTAACGCATATATATATTATACTAGCTTTAACCCACGACTCCGTCCACGTAGACCACGAATGAATTCTTTCGTCTTTCATATCAACCGATCACACCGTCAACCATGAGCCCGATGTTGTTCTCTCTTTCAATTTTAGTCCTGACACCGCTTTTAATTTCAGTTCTGGTCCCGATTGAAATTCTGATTCTGTCCAAAATATATATAATTCACCCACAGTTCGGCCCAAGTGGACATATGACGAATTCTTTAATTTTTTTACGTCGATCAGTAACGTTCTTATTAGTCATGATCTTGATTTTGGTCCCGTCCCCGATTCCATATCAGAAGAACCGAAAACATTTCTTGCACCAAATACACACGTAATGACGCATTTTTTTATTGTGAAACAATCTCACTTATGCTTTTGATTCTAATCGCGAACTGATGTCAAACTTAAACCGTCCACGAATTTATTTTACCAACCAATAGGCATAAGTACCGAATTCGTTTTAAAATCACGCAAGCAAAACCGCGGGCTATATTGGTATCTTTATAATTCGTAACCTATATATTTTCCTGTTGCATAACCTGTATCACTCTAAAGTGTCATCTAATTCTCTTCAGCCATTACAGCGTGATTAAATAACAAATATACTAACTTTCATATTTATAGTTATAATGGAATCACAATGTGTTTAAACACTTGAAAAAACGTAATTTAATTTCATTTAATGACAGCGCGCCGACTAACGAGGACAGCGATTTATCGGACATTCGTTAAATTTAATCGGGGCGAAGCCAAACCGCACGCCGTCAGGGTTTAAAACCGCGAAATAGTCAAATGAAAAATATATAAATCTGTAATACATTGCATTCATGTTAATTTATCCTACAAATACACCTGAGCGAGGAAAAATATAGTGCCATTTTTTTTATATATTAATAGTATCGACCAAATAGGAATTAATTATATCGTGCGAGAGGATACTGTAGCCATAGCATTTAATGCTTTACATACGGTTGATCTAATAATATATCTTGTCTCGACAAAGTCGATTTACCGCAGCGCTTTTAGAGCAAACCGTCACGCGTAATAAAATTATTATAAATTTAAAGAGTATATCCGTAAAAAAATACGTCTATATCCCATATAAAATTTTGACGTGTTAAACTTTTTACTTACGAATATATTTTAGGAAAGAAATTTCTTATTGGAATGACAGTTAGGTCGGAAGTGTCCGACACGACAATTGCTGTAATACGTAAAAGCATGCGTGTAGTGCTGTGCGGGCTACTCTCAGAAACTACTGTACGGATTTTTTTTTTAATTTTGTTACTCTCAAATATTGTTTATTAATTTGATTGTACCTGTTAATTAATAGATAATGTACAGCAAAATGAACTTCTTTCTAATCGGGTGTCATACGACATCCGTAGTTGTTATTTTTCCATTATTTGTGGTTTTCTTTTACGACTTCGACTCGTGATTCAAAAAGTAAACGCAAATACAATAGACAATACAACAAAAGATTTGAAAATTTAATTTAAACAATGCGTGACAATACCATCGCAAACTATACCGATCGTTACCAAGCCACAACTGGATGCTACACAACTGCGGTAAATAATATGCCACAAAATAAACAAAGCATTGTATTCACAAACAATTGACAAACCTACGTTTCACAACAATAGGCATTGAGGATCGGCAGCAAACTTGGCTGTTCCTAAGAAGCTACGGAATTATCTGTGTAGTACAAAAACGACCAGCGAATACCGTCTTGAGGACAAACTTGGGTGATAAACTATTTCCTGTATCTGTTCGTTTCTGCGTAGAACTGTCTAAATAATCCCGTGAAAATATTTTCTTCTCGTCGTTAACTTCTTAATACAAAAATCTCAAATTATGGTATAGGTGACACTTGAACCTAATGTCGCTGAAACACGTACGTGACTTTCGTCATCTCTTAAAAGTCAGGAGGAAGTTATAGCTTTTATAGTAACATCATTTCTTATAGCAATACAGTAGCGTAATATTGACAATGACATTGTTGAATCGAGACGCGGAACAATACTGCAGGTACTTAAGGGTTGAAGTTAAAATACGAATGAACTAAAAAGAAGATATTTAAGATTAATTTGATATCGAGACTCAGCACTGCAAATAATATCACCCTACAAATAGTCCTTGACTTTGCAATGAAACAAAACAAGCGAAACCTCCAACAAGACACTATGCTAAGTGAATAAATATTTATTGTTATAACAAAATTGTAAATCACGTTTTTATTTCCTTAAATAACAATTTCACAGGAAATACAATATGTGCATCTGAAGGAAGTCCACGCAGTGTACTTAATTTTTTGTTATTTTTTTTTATTAGCGCCACTACCTGCTCAGGTAGTGGGTTACTATTACAATTGTCTGAGGCAACATTTAAGCAAAAAAGGTAGTTAAGAGCGACCCCGAACACACGCCATTATCGTAATTAAAACTTTGTGTAATAAAAAAACAGTGTATGTTGGACATATGACGTGAAGTGCAACTTCTTTGGAAAAATATACAGGAATAGAATTTAGGATTAAAAAAATTAAAAAGAAAGTAAATTATTGTATTATTAATTCATGGTTACAAGATTTTTCTCATGATCAACTATTGTTAAAGGCGATAATCAAAATGAAAAACACAATTTAATTACTAACCCGGGACAATGTTTGTTGTTTATTTTATTGTAGTTTGTGTAGTTGGTAGTACATAACCACTGGTACACGTACATAACCTTCTTTTTACACGTGGGCAAGAGGAAGTAAATTTTTGTCGTTATTCTCTATTGGAGATGAATTAATGCCACTATCCAAAGGCGAATCCATTGTCAGCTGCAACAAAATGAGTTACAGGCATTGTGGGATTGTTTTTAATAAAATTTCGCGTAAATTATTGCAATAATGTTTAGTCAAATTTTACTTATTAATTTACCGTTGACTTGTGATGCACCATGTTCACTTAACTATTAGAGTCCACTGATATAGTCGACAGTTTCACCACTACATTCCATTTATTGCATGTACTTTACATGCATTCTTCATTTTTACAATGAGTAATAACTGTATCTAAAATAGTTGCGATCAGCTGCAATTAGCTGTATGAATGCGTGGAACTCGTGGGCCAGCTAGGCTGAGCCAAAAAGAACCGAGCGGACCCGATCGTGTCATCCGACCCTGTCACCCGACTGTGTTACCCGACTGTTTCTCTGTGACGTCATAGCACGAAATCACTCTAACGTGCCTAAAGAAGTTTCACTTCAAAAACTTTGAAATAACAGTAATAAAACTGTTAATAAATAAACAAAATATTTTTTTAAATTTATTATTCATAAAATATACTTTAGTATCAGTATCGTTAATCTTTTTACGCCGATTTATAAAAGAGCTAACAATTTTCGACAGCTTTCTTAAAAAGAGTGTATAGAAAATCGTTTCATTCAGTTCGCAGTGTGTATCTTTACTACTACAAACAGTAAGAAAGATGTGTCTACGTACATTAAAACTCCTTATTTTTACAAATTGAAATTTCCCACAGTGTCTGCCTGTCTGTGAACGTCAAACTCAGAAATCATTGCGAGGATTTTGATAGGTTTCTCACTGATAACTACTTTGTTAGTGTGTATTAGTTTATACGTATTTCGTACAAATTGGTTGAGTTATATAATGTTTGTCATTCAAAAAGGAAAAAAACACGCTTCTCCAGAATTTTTCTGGAGAGCTTTGAAAACAAGGTTTATAGAATTTATGTATTTTGATTTATTCAAATACCATTCATACTTACTAAATCAGTTTAGGTGCAACTCATGCCTACAGTCGAAATATAACTTTAGGTAATAGATATTTAAATAGGCTTGTAAATATTTCAGTAAATATTGCAATATGTTTTGTGTCGTATTGCACATATATGTATCGCACTATTACGAAAAACCTATTTTCTAACACCAATTACAAGGTGGTTTCCGCTGTGTTATGTAGCTATATTCCTTGTAAAAGGTTAACAGAAAATGTATTCTACACTATAACATTAAGAAATATTATTGAAATCATACCATTTACTTAGTATTTCTATAACATTATTTTATATCATCTCAGTTTATTTCTTTTACATCTAGAAATTCACCCGTTTGGTATCGATTTATCGAAACCCTCTAAAGAAAAATTGATTGAGATGATAAACATCTCTAGAAAATAAAGTTTTGAGATGTGTTTGTATAAAAATTTGTTTGAAATTCAAATACTATCTCTGGTTATTGCATTTAATATTTGGTGTTTATTTCACTTAATAACTCAAATTCTTAGCCTTTTACTGAAATACTAAGGTGCTCTTCAATTACACAATCTTCATCCAAATGAAAAAACTAATGAGATACCAGATCAGTTCAACGCATACACAACAAGCTAACAATATGGTCGTCACAGGCAAGACCTCGTGTATCAGAGAAGAGCTACCATCGCAAGCTATTTACACTGCAGCAGGTTAAACAACATGGCAACGGGAAACGCTGGGCCGACTTATGCTATGTTGGGCTTGGGTCCTTACAAATGATAATCTGTCAAACGTTTACAGATTTAAACTTCGGTTTGTTTGATTCAGAATCACCTCATATTAGACGCTATACACTATTGATTTAAAATTATATGCAATTTTAAACACACTTGAAATGGTTAGTAAGAAAAATTAGCAATGAAACAGATCGAACAAACCTTCTTTGTTTTACGCCACATTGTTAATTTGAAAAATTATTGTATAATGTTGTATAATAAAACGAACAAAATAATAGTAACATGCAGATGTATATATCAACAGCGAGTCTTTATAAGAGCCATAATTATCATAAAATAATGAGTCAGCTTAGACCCTACTGAAAGAACCATGTTCTAAAATAATAAATGAAAAGTGAGCTACAAAACAATTCACAAAAAAAAAAGTGTATAAGGGAATTATAGCTAGAGCAAATTTTTTTTTTTATTTTAAAATATTTAATTCGATAACATAGGTACACAATCCCATTATAAAATTATATATTCTTATTATATTACATTGAGTGTCTCTTACGTGCATTAGGCATATAAATGCATTCGTGTTTGGTATGCTGCCTGTCCGTCCGCTTAAAACTGCTTCCATTAAAATATTAAAATACAAAGACGGCGTGCAAAAACAAACCGAACAGAAATCCTACGATCCGAGCTGTAAAAAGCTCGCTTCATAAAAGCTTCCACGGTAATTCCGCGAAGAATTAATGCCCGGTTATTTTGCGTGATTTAATTGCCGGGCCCGGTTATTTATCGCGCGGGCCAACATGGGAATTTTAAAACTCGTCTTTCATCTCCACAAAGGCGACGGACCCTTTTAAATGTACTGCCGTGCGACTGCGCAGCCTCGGTTATTGTCTTTCAAACCCTATAGGACGACACTGACCCTTAATTTTAAAGACCTGCTTTTTTTTCAATATCGTGTCAACACGTTAAAAACACATATATATTTAAGATTTCTATGTTTGAATACATGTGTGTATTACTGATATTCTTGGAAATTAGCTTAAGAATTTGTACCCAATCGTCTATAATATTGTAATAGTTATTTAATTTTAATTAAAGACGGGTAATTCATAATAAATATAGTCTGTCATAGGGCTCTATCTTTTGAACTGTAAAAGATAGACACTTTAAATTTTCGCAAAGTGAGTAAATAAATAAGAATATAAATATAAAGTGAAGCCACTATAACAAGAAATATTCAATATTTAATATAAAATTAGAAATAAAAGATGGTCCCCTTACAAAAAACGTGCTTTTATTGGCGTTTTTGCTCGACCTTAGTAAAGGTTAATACACACAAACCTCTATCTAATATAACTATAATGAAAACTCTTAATTAAAATAACAAATAATAATAGCTGGCCAAGTATGAGTCGGACTCGCACAAATTTTTTTGCTTACAAAAAGAATATGGTGTTAAATATTTTACGATACCACAAAATCCTTGTCCGAGTACGAAATCCATGCAAGTCCCATTCGCACTTTACCAGTCTATTATAAGAAAATCGCATAATCGGTGCATCAGAATTTTTAAAAAATATACCTTACCCGTGTCACTCACGATATTTCAATAGGATAGAGACAAAGTGAGACAAAGCCGGATCAAGACAAATCAGATTCATGTTCTTGTAAATCCCACTACTACTATAAAACATAAACATTTTAGTCAATGTAGTATTAAAAGTAAGCCAATGGGTACACGTTGAGAATAAGGAAGCTTGGCTACAACATGAAAATGGGCCGGCTTGAGTAGTGACCACACTCTCACAGAATACAGGCGTGAAGTAGCAGCTTCCGCTGTCGTCTTGCGCCCACTGAGTGAGCGTTCCGGTGGTCCACTCTCACCTCCATGACCTCACTCTTTCTTCATGAACTTTCCTATTTCTATTCAAGAGGCCAATAACGCACCGATGACACTGGTATTGCGAGTGCCTGTGGACGGCGATGACCTCCAACTCTCTGGTGGCTCGCAAGTCTGACCCTCGACAGTGTTATAAAAATAGCTATCTTAAATGAGAACACCAAAGATAACCACATAAAAGCTGATAATTATGAATATTTCTTATGTCACGTCACAGTCGCTTCACTGCATTTGAAAAACTCACTACTACTACTACACTTCTACTGTATGTCATTTTCGGCAACTTCTAAGTATTTGGAACATATCACCGTTTGTTGATCTTTGCTAGCTGTGCCGTTGCATATATGCATATGTATCTTCAAAGCATAAGTAAAATGTACAATTTTGTTTGTATTTATTCACATCAAATTTCAGTATTTTGAATACCGAAACAAGACAATTAATATATCTTCGAAAGTTACAAAATTTTCATTTTATATAACAAAACCATGCATGCTCACCGTTACAATAGTGAAGGACTTGCCCTATGGAATAAGTCAAGTACAGAGAAAGGTATATAAGATTTAAAGTTATTTATAAAATAATTTATATAATTAAATATGCATTTAAATGTTTGTTTTGGAGATTTAACTGGCACAAAATTCAAATTTCACCTGCCCAAATACGAAAAATCTTGTATTTGAGCAGGTGAACTTTTTTTCGAATAATCACTTTTTCAAAGTTTAAAATACTTTTTAAACGATAAAATTAGGTTTTCATAGAGAGGAGGTTTTTCGATCAGCAAACAAAAACAATAGCCATCCACATCTACAGCTAAAAATAATCGTTTATGTCATAATCAATATAACACTTATTCTTTCTACATCTTTGAGGCAATAGGGTCAAGGCCGTCACCATATAGGGATGTGAGATGTTCGATTTCTTGCTAAACTTTATAGTGGTTTATCTCAAAAACTATATATACTACTAATTTTTCATGCCTTCTGGGAAAATACTATACTATTTTTGGAAATTCATTTTATTCAGTTATCTTTAGTCTTTAAATGATGAAAGTTAGATTTCAAATTATTTCACACTTTTATTTATGTCAAGATTTTTTTGAAACAATGTCCATCATAAATACCATTCTGTATGTTTGAAATTTAGTTTACCAAAAAAAAGTTTTCACTATCAATAACTACATAATTCTAATTCGTATTTATTAAGTTTCTAGAATATCACTATAGAAAATAATTATGCTCTTTTATTTTTTAAAGTTTAAAATATGTCGGTGGTTAAGAATGTTCTGTCGAATTCGATTAAAATTTGAAACAAAACTTTTCCGTTTTGTAAACTAAAATTATGTTTTACGGAAATTCATTAAAACGGTATAATAGAGGAGTAATATTTTTCCTTGCAAAATACGTAACTCTCAATACAATGAAAAGGAACCTTTGTTGAAAGTAGACTTCAACTTACAGGTATTTTATTCTATAACCTTGATATCATTCACGCTCAGCCTCTACAAAGGAGTAGTCTTTACTTTAATCACGCTTTTCAAAGTAATTGCGTACTCGCAACCTCGCAGGTCTGGCTACTTGCGAGATGTCGTTGTGTGATAGGCTTTCCATGTCTATCCGTAGTTACGACGACCTATTTCAAAAAGAAATCCCAATCTTTCATAAAAATATAATATTACCAGGGAAAAATAATATAACGATAAATTAAAAAAAAAAGAAAAGAAGGTGAAAATACGTTATTCACATGTATGAAGGCTCACGCGAAAATTTTTCCCTCCAGATCCTTGGAGGAGGCCTTTTGTCAAAAACTGTGTCAGCTAAGACGGGTCGTTTGGAACCTCTCTGTGAGATTACATCGCGAGATAGGGCGCGCGCGGCGCACGGGCAAATCGGCTCACTCCTTACAGCTGATTAGATGCCATTAACGTTTTGCCGAACGCCTTGGATCCTAAATCATACGAGGGAAAATGTGTAGTAATTTTTCCAGCTATTTATTCGTGTTTCAATTCTGAAGGGATTTCATTTTGAACCCGTAATTATACATATCATACAGAAACTTCAGTTCTCGGCGGTGCAAATTGGTATTATTTTAATACGGTATTCAAAAAACTAAAGTTCCTAGATCGAATATGGTCAAAAATAGTGATGGAAAATAATATTTCTAAAATCTTCCTTAATATTCTTCACATCTTCAAAGTAAATGAAACCATGAAATCGAATAAGTCTTTTTTGATAGCCGATTCGATCGACAGATATCACTTTTATTACGAAAATCTTCAAGAATAAGTCTCGGTCGATCAATAATGAGGTGCGAGTGTTCATCCCTCGATACCACTTAACTTTGACAAATGCTCCTATGATCTTCAACCTGACCTTCAACCTGCTCTCTATCCAAACGAGTGATTAAATGTAAGGAAACAAGGAGATTTAGCTGAGAAAAGTGGCGGACTTTACACTTTTTTCCTCTTCCGCGAATAGCAAACGGCACCGTACGCCCTGATCCGTGATAAGCTGTTGACGAGGGGACCGTGAGGAAACAGTTTCCATAAACAGTGAATTTAAACATCGGTGGCGTCGAAGCCTTGCTACATCCGTGACACCAAAGAGCAACTATAACTTGTTTGTACTTGTTTTTATTACCACAATAATATATGCGGTTATATGTTTTCATTTCCACTTTTTTATTAACACGCATTTTTACGTTTCAAGAGGGAGGCCAGCTCTATTTTCAAAAGATGCCTGTTCATTAACCACTTTTAGCCACACACCTGTGCATATGCCATATAATTGTTTCGTTTTAAAACCGAAAATCTCCAAGTTTTAGCTTTCTTGGGTCAAATCAAAACTAAAACAAGTTCTATCATTTACTGTATTTTATGTAAATATAGTCGTTGTTCGTTTTTGTGTCAAGAGAAATGTAATACTTTTAGGAATCTGGATTTTTAAATGAACATTTATCTGCCACATGATAAATACGTAAGACACACACGACATTTACATTCGTTACCCCGCCTCGTTATTTGCCTAGCCATCCAAAGATAATGGAGGGTTTGGACAACAAAGTTTACATTCAGCTCGTTAGACGGATAATAGTCTGTACCTCTATCAGTCTTCTAAATGAACAGCTGACAACCACGCTTTCGGCTGACACAGTAAAAAGGCCACTAAATTCCCCAAGGTTTTCGGGACCGGAAGAAAACATTTTACCAAATAAATAACGCACCGAAACGGGATGTACCTAATCTCGCGGAATTTATGTGGGCCTAGACATGTTTGGACCTAACGCTCTTTGTACCGAAGGCCCCGAATAAATGAAATTCGGGGTCTGCAGCAGGGACACTCAAATTGTCCACGCGAAAATGATTTGAAGTGTATTTCGTCCTTTTTTTTTTGGAGAGAATAAACATCTCTTAAAATAAACCGTGTTTAATAAGTGTTCAAATTTGTATATGAAAATAATAATTGAACTAGTTTTAATGAAATAAAAGATTTTCTTTTGATATGAGTCACCACCATAAGAAAAATAAATACTTACTGCACGCCTCATAAGCGGAGCGCATGAGGTAGTGCTCTACTCTCGCCTTACGAAAACGAGTGATTTTGAACTTTAAATGTCTTTATTTATTACATGTTGCACTTGTAAAATAATGTATGCACTCAAACGGCAAGAATAATCACTGATTTTAATATCTGTAATATCTTCAAAACACATTTTGTTAAAGAACATATTTTAAGAACTGTTTTAAAAATTTTTCGTGACGTCCGATGTCTGTATGTGCGGATCCTGTATGTGGTCACGATTACGAATGAAATACTTCACTAATCGAGTGTTTTTTTTTTCATTTGTTTTAGTATGCATCTGAACAGAGCCTATTGAATTTCACTGTCTAATTCGGTGTAGTTTAATTGATATTTAATAAACAAAATTTTGACGAATCTTTTTTTTTTTCATTAAATCTTAATCTAGAGAACATAAGAAACCCGAAGCGTGACTGTCTTTTTATTCTCAATGTTTAAGTAAAATTTTGACTTACCACGATAAGTATTTTTTTTTTGGAGTTTACTCTTAGAATCGATTTTCATATAAGGCGCCCGGTATGAGAAAAATTTGAGGAGTAAAATCTACTGATGAATCGCGTTACGTTTTTGGTGCGCAACTTATTGGCGCACCTTTCACTTTCAATCGCGTGTATGTGTATACTTGTATACTTGTCTGTATACTTATGTGTAGCCAACGCAGCGAGGCAGCTATGACGCATATATTGTGTGTATACCTATATATATTATAAAAGTATACTGTTCAACGTTTACAAACGATATATGTATATATATATATAGTGTATCAGTTATACAATTCTAATACGGATCGTCACCACTGTTTTGTTTGTGTTTTAAAGTGTTCTTTTACAATGTAAATATTTATTATTAACATTTGATTAATACCAAATATCAAATGTAATATCAAATGAACACGTGGTTGCTCGGTACGTTATAATTTTCTAGGTTATTATAATAATTTATTTAATGAATTATTATTATAACGTAAATAATTTTAATTAATAGTAAGACAATATCATCAAAATAATTTTAAATATTTCTTGATAATATTTTTATAATTTTAATTACAATTAATCTTCGTCTTTTTACTTAAAATTAAAAATACAAAATAATTGTAGATAGGTTAAAAAATTTCTTCTCTAATGCTTTTTCTTAAATTATTGGTAAAAACAAAAATTTATTCAAAATACTTTCCACAATATTTTAATAATTGTAGTTATAATAAATCTATCTTTAATCATTTTTCTTTAGTCAAAACGAAATTTTTCAATTAAATAAACTCTTTTTGCGTATGTTTAGACAATCGTACTTAAGGAGTAAACTCCAGTCGTGCGTCGGAGCTGACACACATTTTTTTAATCTTTATTTTTAATTTATTTCAATTTAAAAAAAAATGACGATTACGGTATAAATTTTTGTTAATATATAGAATTTAGAGTATTGAACAATGCATACCAAGTAATTTGTAGTCATTCATAAATAGTGAGCTCCAGTCATTCGTCGGAGCTGACATACACACTTTTCTTTAGTAAAAATGGAGTAACCGCTATGAGGCGTGCACTTTTGGATTTTCCAAATTTTTTATGTGTTTCTCTTGTAGCATACATATTCAAATATTTAATCAATAGCACTTATGGAACACAGTATTCTGAACGAGCAACAAGCAAATTCAATTGGATTTTAACTTATAGCAACTTGAACGATAATCAAGAAGTATTTATTAAATTATAATTTATATATAGCCATTCTTATAAAAATATCAACTGAAAAATTGCTTAGAAGTAGTTGTCTAATAATAATTGATATATTATACTATAAATATTTTATTTACAAAACATATCAACTTGAAAAATAACCCAAGAATAATTATGTAATAATAGTAGGCACATTTTTATATAACAAAATCTGCCTGTAAAGTCGGTTTACGGACGATAATTTTACGTGATAATGTCTTGAGAAAACATTGATAAAAATTGCATTCTTTTATGAATTGAATTGAATTATTATCACTGAATTATCATTATTTTGTATAATTCAAAGGAGTTAATTGAAAATGACAATGTTTTCGATAAATTAACATTTGTTTGCACTCGTTAATTCAAATATTTTTCTACTTATATGATACAGTAAAGAGATAGATGCGTCACAAGCCAAACGCTTAGGCTGATCGTGCCTCTCGATTGCTTGTTCCGCGCTCTCGGCTCAGGCCGAACGCGACAATGAGTCATGCTTTTTCGTGCGTGCAGCCGGCGTTCGTCGATTTATAAGACGTTATCCCGTGAAAATTACTATTTTTTGATTATCTGGAAAAAAAACATTATAAAAGCAAAAATATAGTCACATATCACCCGCACGTTACTGATTTCGTCCTAAGTTTCCCAACTCGTAGAGCTCCATGCATCCCTTGACTCAACCGGGGGAAGCCAAATTTCTAGAACTTTTATATAGATGTTCAAGACCTGGAAGCGTTAAGTAGACTCTTTGAAAGCCGTAAGTTCGGACTAGATAAAAAGATTTACCCACATTTATGAGTAAATCTTTTCAACTAGATACGGCCGTGATGGGGAACATTTGTAACATTTATATTATTCAGTATCCACGAAATTATATTTAAAAAAAAAGATTTCATGTTCCACAGTTATATAAAACATTTATGTATGAATTTTCATGATGATGCTTTCACATTTCTGATATTTTTAAAATTTCCTTTTATTTTCAATGTATTAGATTAGCTTTGCACGATATCCATGTCATGTTAAAAAAAGATATTTGGTTTTCAATCGGAAGAAGCACTAAATATTAAATTGATTAAATAACTTTCTAACCAAACCTTTCATATATGGATAACCTTCCAACTTAATATAAGTGGAGAAAATCAGTTTTAACAGAATTATCACTATTCGTACGCGAAGCAACGGCTATTATTAAACTATTAAACATTTAAAAAATACTGATTTTCAAAGGCATCTTCGCCCATGTGGACATAGAATATGTGCGTCAAACATAATATCGATGTCGCTACCGTACCCAATTTCAGTTTTAGTTTCTTTATTGGTTCCGATTTCGTTTTCCTTCTAAAATCCAATCCCGTCGAGATATACATTGCGTTCCCAATCCTGATGTGGATTCTAATCCCGATTCCTTTAGAAATTGATCTCAATCCCGAGAACTTCAATACTAACGGTAATTACATATAAACTTGCACTCTCTCTTCAACCCCTTATAGAAATAGTATTTCCAACAATTTCATTTTAGTACTTGCCTACATTACAAAAGTAAACATTGTACAAATTATAAAGTTTTAGTCAGAAATTTAGTATGTAGGTTATTCATTCAGTCACTTAATCGGTTTTTTTTTTCGCTTTTTATTTATTTATAAACTCAGGCCTGTTTCCCAGAAGAGTTGATAGAGACCACATTTCTTCACGCGGTACAATCTTTGCATATCTCTCTCGATTCATTAACAGCCATGAATGGTTTGATACAAGTTCATTGGTTTCGAGTGCTCCGATCTAGCTCTTTTTGATTGTGTGACTTATTGCGCTCTATAGATTTATTTCATCAGTTAACTTTTATTCATCCTTTCCAAATTGTCAAACCACAGTATCACAACTTTATTTACTCTAATCATCACATGTTCTTTCAAACTACACAATCTCTGACAACACTGTTCCTTTCTTTGTTTGAAAGACATTCCACAAATACCACATACGGGTTGCATTTTCTTTGTATTGATTATATTTTCGCGTTTGTTCTGAAATACCTCTAACATCACTGCGGTATATAAATTTGTCTTTATATTTTCATAAATGTATATTTAGCACAAGTAATAGACAAGCAATCTTTAAAGAGATGAAAACTATAATTCAAATTTGGCAAGCAATATATCATATGTGGTGACATTTGTGTATAAAAATAAGGGATCCTTATTTCCACAACCAGATGATGACGTCATGAACATGAATTGAATGTGAATAAAAGTATTCATATAGTTTCTTCAAATAGTCTCTATTTTGAAAAATATAATTAGAATTCGTAAATGTTTTTTTAAACATTATCCATTAAAGTAAAAGAAGATGTATTATACAAAACAATGAGCAAATCACTATTAATTTGGTAACAAATAATGACATATTTGATATGTTTTCTAGGTCTATTAATAAAACATTACTGAAAATTCTTCTTATACAAACATTAACTCTAAGAAATTGATGATTTTACCCAGCGGTAAAAGCTCATAAAAAATAATGCCCTTCCAATCCCACCATATACATAGCATGAACTTATTCCGAGTTAATCCGGGTTTCGCTATAGTCTGTGGAGCTTGCTTGCCTTTTAACCGTGATCTTTTTCGCACGTTCCTATTGTAGATAATCCGTTTTTCATCACCAGTGATCAATCTTTTCAAAAACGGTTCGGTTTCATTACGTTTCATTAGAAAATAACAAATGAGTACAGAATTAATTCGATTTCTTTCAGTGAACTCGTATGGGACCCGAGTCTCGAACTTTTTTGTACATCCAACTATTTTCAAGTGTGTCAAGAATGTTTTGTGTTCAATCCCCAGCTCTTCAGTTATGTCGTATGATCTGATACTAATATACCGGTTGTGCTCTATTTTTTCCAAAATGATATCGACTTTATCCGTATTAGGTCGAGGTTCATCTTTGACAGCAAAATTACAGGACTGAAAACACTTAAACTAGTTTTATGCTACTCCGACCGTCACTGCATTAGGTCCATAAACGTCACAATTTTTTTTCGCGGCTTTTGTCGCATTTTTTCCTTTTTTGTGATAAAATTTCAAATTATACCGAATTTCTCTGTTAGGTTCTCTTATTTTGGTGGAGAGAAAAACAATAGAAAAATACCGGGACAACGTTTCTACTTTTCATTAATTTTTTTAAATGTCATCATTGGTATCAAAACTAGCCAGATACAAACATTACAACTAAAGAAACTTTACCAGAACTTTTTACTTATAGAATACGAAAAAACTTGTCCGGTGTAATATTTGACCTAGATTTGTTGATAAAAAATTCATGTTTAGGGTAAATACATAAATTTAATTTACATCATAAACAGTAAAGTATGCTTATATTTACAATATAATGAATAATTGACTTGAGGTATATTTCGAAATAAATTCACATCAATAAATTATTATATACGAGTTGATGATACGTGTTTATGAATTCGATTAAACGAATAGAAATTGCGATATACACACGTAGACAACATCTTTAAATAGTCTCATTGATCATCATATAATGGAACAATAATCATCCTACAATAAGCATTTAATGGTATATAATAACGAATAATTGTTTTCTTTTTTAGTTTTCGTTTTAAATTAAGTAAATCTGTGCTAATTGATTTAAAGAAGTAATACATAAAATAATTAACTCTGAATCACATATTTAGGACCGTAGCATTTACACACTAAAAAAGTAGATTTTATATATATTTATTTATTACATTTATTGAACTTAGGTTGAACTTCATTAAGTTAAAAATCTAGCCCAAAAGGTTCATTCTGCTAGCGTTTCCATAGCAACGAGCGTCGCAAATTCAGCGACGCGGGCGCCTAATGGCGGCATTTTTCTATCGTGGCCCGCTTGCTTTATCACCTTATTAAGGCCCGACGCCCCATCAAATAAATATCACAGGCTGAGGGGACCGTAAAGTGTGAACGCTGCCTTATCTGAAGCGGGCAGGGCGCGCCGCAAATCTGTTTATCGATATCGTTAAACTGAACTAGCTGAAGCACGTTTTATCGATGTTACGAGCTGGTAATGGCGTCACCATCATTAACACCAGGTTTTGAGGGACGGTGAGGTATGGTGGCCAGCACATGGCCCGAGGTGGTCAAAGATCGCACGTTACACTACTATATCGGTAAAGTTAAACATAATTACATTTCACCGTGACATTAAATCTATTTTTCAGAATACACATTAACTACATTACAACCGAACAGTGACAATATCGCTAAACGAAATATTATAATAAAGAAGTGTTATTTTTTAGGATTCCGAGCTGTCAAATTCGTCATGGCTGTCCGTCCATCCGTCCGTATGTCACAGGCATTTTACTCAAAAACTACAAAATGTATGTTGATGAAATTTAGTGCATAGGTATGTCGTATAAGCCGCTACTTAGTTTAGTAGTTAAATAACAAAAATGAACATTTTTAAGGGGACACTCCAAACATGAAACAGAAGCTGAATAAAAAATTTATCAGCAAACATTAACGTGTGGTACATATTTCGATAATTCTTTTAAATATACTTTAAGGTATATAAGCAATTTTTCTAAATATGTGATTTTTTTCCAAATTAACCGCTCCACAATTAGGATAAATTGTTTCCCACCTCTTTTTTTAAACAATATGTCCAAAAAATATGAAAAAAAATTACAAAGATAACACTTAATAAATACTTTCAACGAAAACTATTTTGTACACAAATCGGATGCACCGGATGCTATGCAGATACGTTCTTTTGCTGGTGCACTTTAGTTTACACTAGTTTAAGAGTAATAATCAACACACCTATTGGTTTTTCTAGCCATAGGCGGCTAAAGTGCTTATACCTATACAGCGCGGGAAACATGGAAAAAATGTAACACTATAGTCTTTTTATCTGCAGTGCGTTTGTTTGTAGCAACGCCTTCGGAATCCTACACTGAGCATGGTCTGATATGTTTTTTAGCCTGTTTTTTTGTATTCATATTCAAAATAGTCTTTGTTGAGAACATTTTCTTAAAAACATCAGTTGAAATATAAGTACATAACATTAATTTCAAACCAGAAACATCTTATAATTTCAACAAATCTATTTTGGGAACAAATGATTCTCTAGAAATAAATCAACATTTTAGCTTCATGATTACTATTTTAGGGGATTCGTATTCCTCGTAATTCTAAATGGATGTACAACAATTAAGTGCGGGCACATTTGAAACGAGAAATTACTTAGAGAATTATTGTGTTCTTAAGAAGACTTTATGCGTATAAACACGAATTTTGTTTTTTGTCGTTAATGTATATATAAGGAGACTATCACATTTTTTATAAGTATAATAAAAATGTTATTAAGAATAAAATTTTATCAAGAGTTTTTCATACGACTGTTTGACATTAGTCTCAGTAACAATTTATTCTCTTCATATGAAAAGAATACTCCTGATTCGTACGACCGTTGATATTAGTCTCAGTAACTATTTATTCTCTTCAGATGAAAAGAATACTCCTGATTCGTACGACCGTTGATATTAGTCTCAGTAACTATTTATTCTCTTCAGATGAAAAGAATACTCCTGATTCGTACGACCGTTGATATTAGTCTCAGTAACTATTTATTCTCTTCAGATGAAAAGAATACTTCTGATTCGTACAACCGTTGATATTAGACTCGGTAACTATTTATTCTCTTCAAATGAAAAGAATGATTCTGATATTCTCACACTGCTGCACAATAACTGTTCTCCGCCTAAACATTCCTTATTTGTATAAAACATTCTGCAGCGAGCTCGTATAACACCGTGACATAAATTCGTAGGTTACATATTGAAATATCAACATATTATCGCTCGCGCAGGTGTTTGCGCGCCATTGTAAATTGCCGGTAAATCATTCCTAGGTGACGTCACTTCCGGAGCCCGCGCGCCCGCCCTACATCCTGCTTACGCCACTCTCTGATGTATAGAGGCTTTGCGTGCCTGCATCTATTTGATATACAACCTCGGTCCTAATTAATAATTTAACGAGATCGTGATGAAAGTTAATATTTGAGCCGACGGTTCAAGTGAGCCTAAACAATGATTGTAAGTAAAAAAGCACATTTGCTTTTAGAATTACGTGGCAAAAGCGACAAATGGAACCCTTTTACTTTCCTTATGTCCGTCTGTCCGTTCGTCCATATGTCACAGCCTTATAACTACACTATTTTTTATCTATACCAATGAAATTATACAGAAAAGTATTCAAAATAAACAATCATACCATTATAATACAAAAAAAAGTAAGAAAAAAGTATCAAAATATTTTTTGACGTTTTCATAACTGAGAGACAAAATTTTTTTTCGATTAATGTCGTTGGTTAGGTATTTAAAAATCCATAAAAATGTTTTGAGTAATCTTCTCTCACCTGTAGATTTTGCCACTTATTAGCATCCAAAGTCATTGATTTTATATTCCCCCTGTTTACTGTGCCATATTTTTTTATAGAATCTAAAAAAAACAGACAATTGCGAATAGCATTCGCACTCTGAGGGTTCCATACAAAATTTAATTATGTACGTAGATATTTCATCCATCGAAAATCTTGATGATTTTTGTTTCTGTTCAATATCGATACTGGCGAAATATTGGTCCCCGAAATTTAGAAAGATTTGCTTGATTTTCATTGCACAAAGACAAAAAAATGTTCTCCCATATATTGGTTGGTTCTACAGCACGGTCCATACTCCGATTTTTTGGATAAGTCCGGTATAAGGTCCATATAAGTTTGTAATCATAAAAAAAATCATGTGGTATGGCTACAAATTACCTATTTTCGGATTTTTTTCTTTATTTTTATTTTACCTTCTTTTCTTGCGAAATATCATAAATTCTAGGTTAATGGAAAGCACCTTATAAGTTTTGATTTACTTGGGAGTGTCAAAATATAAGGCATTAATGGCTGTAATTTGGCCGTATTGTTGATGATGTTGACTTTTTTACAGTTTCAAGAAATGGAACAGCAATATTTGATGTTCATTTCAACTTGGTACCTCCACGCGTTCATGAAAAAAAGAGTCTTGACAGACAGACGGACAACGAAATGATCCTATAGGGAATTCCATTTCCTTTAGAGATAAGGAACCCTAAAAATGGTATAATAGAGCTTCATAAATTAAATTCGATATATCGATTTTATTTTACTTATTATTTTCAAAATATATAGAGTAACATAATGCTCGTTTGCTTCAAAGTTAATGCAATTGCAATTTCGTTTGCGTATAGTTCGTTGGCATGGAATCTGGATACGGAATTCAGACCCTCATTTTGGACGTATTTTTCAAAACCTTTAATCGTAATAACAATATTACTATATTTATCGCGTCACGAACTGAAAAAAATACAAATAAATACTCTTGGTGCGGATGAAATTATTTATTTTAAGTTAATTTCTCTATGTGATTTCGTTGATTGACCATGGAGCGCATACCAAACTACTAACCGCCAGCGTAAGCCGAATGGAAAAAACCAGTAATACAACTTTTAAATGTATTATTTTTTGAAATGCACAAATATTACATTACGTTATAAATATTTTCCAACAGTATTCTTGAGTTCGACGAACGTGTCTATTGGTTGATGGTCTTTACTTTTGATTCTTGCACAAGGTCTTACGAAAGCACATTGCCCAAATACCTGCTCAATGCGCAGCTGCAGCTCTCAGTTCATAAAAGAAGGGCCTTTGGAAATATATTCATTAGCTCGCGATTCATAGAATCGCCATTAAAGCCGTAATTGTAACATCGAGTTATAATTCATATGCACATTTAAATGAACACTAACATAGAATTAATTTAAAAACCATAGAGTATAGTTTAATTTGCTTTTGTGTAAATTGCAACAATATTATATGTAGGTGCATTAAGTCTGGGTTCTTGCTAAACCAGTACTTTTATTAATAGGCACGTCCATCACGTGTTTTTTGCTCATAAATACCGACAACCATTTCACAGCCAACTGCAAGCTTTTTTGTTTTAAAAGGAAAACTTTTACTGGTCATCCAATTAAATATATCATTTTAAATTTCCTTAATGTTAAAACTCGGTATATAATTAAACTCTTATATTGTATATTTGTGGGCGATACACCACCAGACTACAAAAGCGGAACACTCAAAGGACAATATGTCTATCTGTCTACGTACACGATTCTTTATAGCAAGGCAAGTGTTTATAGCAACCAATCACCTCTCTGACGTAAAGTTTAAAAGTTGAATATTCAACTGAAGGGCTTAGCTTTAGTATATTAAATGGAAGTTAAACAATTTTTCTTGAAATCTTCATGTGTTACGAATAAGATACAAAAAAAGTTCAACACGATAAAAATACGATCATGTAAAGTTTGCTAAATTATTAAATAAAAATCAACCAATGGGAAAACGCATTCCATACTCAGGATCCCGTACTAATCAACAAAATAACGTAGAATTTGCAATTTCCCTTAGCTTTGATCGATCGTTTATCGCATCACTTATTATAAACTTCAAAATTGTAACGTAAAATCACAAGGGCTAAAATTTATGTATGAATGGTGTGTCTATCGTTTTAAAATCCACATGCATGCCCATAAGGACCTGGTGATTAGATTTTTTACTATTGACAACTAAAAATTGTAGTTATCTAAAAGAATCGTAAACAAATTTTGTTTAAAGTAAGTTCCGTTTTCAGAAGTTGTAGGGAAAAGTATATAAAGTTGACGACTTCAGAAGCTAATAAACCTCAAAACATATGCGTCAAAGGAAAAATTACTTAATAATTTTTAATGCATTTTTAAATACTTATCCAACAATATCTCACACAACGGAAGAAAATTGTATTCACCTAAGACGCCCGACTACGCAATCACATCAGAATGTAAAAATGGTGTAGTTATGAGACCTACATACGAACGGACGGACGGATAAACGCACGCGATGAAATCATATTAGTTCCTTTTTTGTGGTTTTCTCTTCAGAACCCTGAAAAATATAGTTACAGTATTTAACTAAATATCTTTAAAGAATACTTATCATTCTAAACCAAATTATATTTACAAACATGTTTTCGTTGAAACATATTACCCTCATCGCTCCAAAACAAACATAATAGAGGCGGCCACTTACAATGTTTCATCGTTAAGAATTAACGGGCAGTGTCTGGTTTACTAGCGGCCCGGAATAATTCAGGTCAGCGGGTCAAACGGCCCGCTGCTACAAACAAACCCCCTGACGGAATGTTTCGCGTTCAGACATACAAATGTAACGAGGGACCGGAGTCTCCAGGAGACAGAGAACGGGATCATTATTTTGAAGTGAAAACTTCTTTAGGCACGCTGGGCATTTTCGAGATGGGAAAAAACCATTGAACTCGCGACACATCGTTACCGTAACTGTCACCTCTGTATATAAGTATGTACGTATATTGTGTTAAATACAAATGCATGGTGCCATTTTTTTTGAGAGCGGAAGAAACCATTGAACTCACGACACTGTTACCGTCACCGTAATCGACACCTCTGTATATAACTACCTACATATATTGGCCCCGTTTATACAAGAGTTGAGTTTGGGTTTAAATACATTGAAATATTGCTATATATAATATAAACATATATATATATGTTTATATTATAAAGTGTATATACGTACAACATAGACATATATTCATGTCGGAACTTTTCTTATTGTATTTGTAAATTTACGTTTTAAGTAATAGTTTTCAATTTTTGTATTTAAAAAAATAGGCATTATTTTTCATGTGCAAAACGTATTATATGAAAATTGTAATATAATTTTTGTAGAAGTAGTTTATTATAATGGATAAAAACACACTCCATTCAAAAGTATTTCCTGCACAATAAAATATTTCCTGACGACTCAAAAAATACACACGTAATTGTTCAAGTTTTCACTTTTGCCGGCCCTCCCGGAGTGGCACGGTTTTTTTCCTACAACGTACTCTAAGCGAGCGAGAACAAATGTACAATTAACGTTGGGCAATAAATTGTCTCATACTCCACACAATATTGTATATGGTTTAACACTTATATATGGCTGTGACGATATATTCTATACATAGATTATTGCATATATGAAGTTCTTTTATATTATAGATGTTTCAGCTTCCTCACTTATATTTGCTAGTTTTCGTACTTATTACGTAAATTGTGACAATATTCAAATCCATAATACAATAGTTTTGAGAGAGAAAGATACACAGAATAAAAGTTATACAAGGCTTACCTTGCTAAATAGAACATTGGCCGATTGAAGCTACGAGCATAGAAATCTCATGCGTTTTAATTTCGATTTTTCATAAAGAATTCTTTAAGATCTAATTCACATTTTTTTACACTAATTGGTCTGTCCCTAGCCCACTCCATAGTCGTCTACGATGTCATCAAATAATATTCAATTTCATTTATTTTACATATTTCACGTTCATGTGAAATGTATAAAATAAATGATCCATCTATATAACGTTATAAGCCAACGGCGAGTCGGCGCGAAACCAACACACGAAAAACTGAAATTCATTCAGCGGGTCTGTTGTAAAACTATTCTATTTAACCTACACCTGCGTACGTTTTAGTGATGAAATGTTTCTCTTGTTTATTATGTGGCTTATAGCGTATCTGTTTTACTACAATATTAAAAAAAAAACTGTAACAAAAAACATAAAGGTCCGTTTATTTAATGAGGCTGGATAAAAGTATGTTTTTTTATTATTTTGGGACACATTTTACACTACTGAATGATGGTATTGTACATGACATGAAATGTAAGGGTACATGAAATAAATTATATATTCTACACTTGCAATATCGTAGCATAAGAAAGCATTTTTACATATTACAAGAGAGAAGAAACCAGTGTGTCTGTAGATTGTAGGTATGAATGAAAAATAGAGAGGAGACGATAAGCGAAAGGGAAAAAGAAGATAAAACAACGATTTTTTTAAAGTTTTATCTATTTATTTGTCTGTCTGTTCTCGTGCATCTCAGATATTACTGAACAGATTTTAATGCGATTTCCACAGCAATATTCTATTCCAAGGTAAAGCTTGGCTTGGAACACAATATAGGCTTTATTTCATTTAAATCGAAAGTTATCCTTATTTAAAATTATAGCCTGAGAAGTTACAAGACAAATAGTAGATATTGCCGTAGAAGGCCCATAAGCATCAAAAAAATGAAATCATACACTCCACCTTTTAACCATGACATACTCGACTTATTGATAAATTTGCAAGAGGGAGAGGAATGGGGGAACAGTCCGATGAATGAGATAGGGGGTTGAATTGCGATGAAAACTTTATGTGACAGACCGAATTGCATGCGGGCAAAGCCGCGTCCGGAAAGCTAGTGCTAAATATATCGTTTAGCACGTGGAGTAAATTTATTACATCGGTTTTAATTATCCCACAGCTCGGCTACATCCTCCTACAATTTCCTTAAGTCAATTTCAGAAACTCACACTTAACCTTTCAACGATAGTCCGGTGAGGGTTGAAGGCTACCAGCCTTCGACAGCTTGACGTATTCTATCAGGCACAGTAAAGGTTATAATACACCTAAAGTCAAAAACCAGTGACCAGTATTCAAATTCAATATCTAAGTACCTTCTAATTTGAAGGCGACGTGTAACATCTGTTATACGTCACAAATCTATTAGCCAATTAATCATAATGCTTTTTCACTTCTACAACATGAGCATTGATAAATTAAATAAAAATGACAGTAGTAGTACTTAATAGCGATGGAACTGATAATAAGAAAATTGCTAGTTAAAAACTCGTAAGACACGTCATCCGCTAAGTGCCCCGGGTCCTATATAAATATTTGTCGCTTATTAATTTAGGTTTTGCAACATCACAGGAATTTTGCGGGAAACAAAAAATAATAATTTCACACAAATTACAATCTCGGAGCTTTCGTAAGCAACATTCTGATTTTTTCCCTCGGGAAAGAAAAATTAATTCACAAAGATTCCCAGGTTACGACACCGCCACAGGACAGCGTGTTAAAATTAAATGAACCGAACAAGTTCTTAGGAGGAATGTTGTAACGAGAGGCGAAAAAAACGTGAAATGAAGTCATAGCTTTCAGAGCAACTTTTTTACGAGGCGAACCTTAGCCCAGGGCGAAATCCGAGGCGGAATAAGAGCCGAACTTATCTGTTACTTGGGCCTACGCCTATTTACTTAGGGGCTCCCATATTTCTTTTTGTTGAACGATTTCTATTTAGATTAATTTCAATTAACTAGCATTCATTGAAGTTATTAAATGTACTTGAATTACGATTAAAGAACAAAATCATTTGTATTTAAATAATAGCAAGTATATTTATAAAAACATGTATAAACATAATTAAAGCATTTCAGTGACGTAAAATACTTGAGCATATTTAAAAATTACTTTATATACTTAAAAAGTGAAATATTGAAGTTCAAAGAGGACCATACAGTTTTTTGACGGTTTCATGAATTGTATTAGGGTTCGCTTTATTTGTATTTGAAAATAACATAGGCATGTTATGTTCCACAACGTGATAGCAAGATGTTGCAGGAAAGCCACAACGTCATTTCTGATTACATTTGTCTGGTTATGTGGCATCGGATAAACGATACTCTTTAAGTGGTGATATACTTCATAATTCTTATGTTTTCTATTTTTATAAGTTACAATTGGCACATGGACATCTATTAAGCAGTCTATCCATTTGTATTTATAGCAATTAAAAAAAAATAATATCCGTATTAATTATCGTAAATGAAGAAAATAAAAAGAAGGAAGTCAAAAGGCTGTAATGACCTGTAACTTGTGGACAATTTTTCGGTTTTAAATACTTGCTTATCATAAGTAGCATAAGTAATAAGGCTAACAAAAAGAAATACACCATTTG
The DNA here is from genome assembly GCA_005406025.1 of Eumeta japonica. Lineage (NCBI taxonomy): Eukaryota > Metazoa > Arthropoda > Insecta > Lepidoptera > Psychidae > Eumeta > Eumeta japonica. The sequence goes on from BGZK01000322.1 coordinate 154,584, forward strand.
TCGTACAAAATTCCTCAACGCTACTTGCAGTGGAAATCGACTGGTAGAAATAGTAACATAACGAAAAAGCTTTATTTTTCCTCCACGCGACTCTCTCTCTGTGTCGAAATTTAAAATTTAATATTTTGATTTTAATCCTTACTCTGCATTATTTTCATTGAAAAAAAATTTGGTTGCCTGTAAAGTCGGTATACGGGCGAAAGTTTACGTGACAACGACTTTGAATGGTAAAATCATTTTAATGTGAATATTCATTCGTATAGTAGGAAGAAGGATGAAATAATAGTAACAATTTAAAACATTTATTTATACAAAGAATTATATTTAAAACATTAATTTATACAAAGAATCTCGCACTGAATTTCATATTAACAAAATTTTATTTTTACCTTTACATACATACGTATTTATATACAAATATACATACAATAACTTGCAATACATTTGCAAGCTATGCACTAATTCTCTAGTGCTGCGCGCGCGCAGACCGATCATAGTTGAGTGGGAGAGAGACGCAGGCATTCGGCCTCTCTCGTTCGGTGACTCATCGTTACGTTACCGAGCGTTACACTTTCAAAGTGACTCCCAGCCGCAACCTAATTTAAGACGTTGTCACGTCAAAACCTCGTTCCTGACGGGATCCTCCAACCGCACGTTTAATTTTTTTTTTAAATATCGTTATGTTAAACATTATACATATTTCAAAATTTATTCACTACTTTAATAAATGACTATTCAAACATTAAAAATTGCAGTCAGGCTGTTCATCGTTCTATTTCATAAAACGAAGATACATAGAGAAAAAAAAAGTGATCTACTGCAAACAACTTATTCCTTAGAATAAAGAAAAGGAAATGGTTAAACATTCATTTTATAAATTAAATCATCACATCATTATATAAATTAAATATTATTGTTAAATAAACTTTTTACAAAAAATGGTATTACCAAATTTCGATATATTTAAGGGATAGTCATCAACCTATAATCATTAACTGATCTGTATATTGTATGTAATTGAATTTTTATTAGTTTAATAAATAAAATTATTTTAATAAAAATCAACTCCGAAATTTTCATAATCACCTTTCTGTTCGATGTTTTTATATGATGATGGTCGGAACATGAAAATATTTACTTTCTATTTCAACATACTTCGTCTAATTATTGACTTTGTTTTCATTTTCCTCGTACACGATCGATCCATCCCGAAGCGCAGCAGAAACGATGGTAAATTTAAAATTTACATGTCCCTTATAACGCGAACAATGCTCCGAGGACAGGTGGCCGGACCGGAACGGAGCACAATGGGCGAAACACGAACCCCGGCCCGCCAAAGGTTTTTTTTGTTTTTTTTTGACCGATAGTCTTAACGACAACTCCCACACACCTACACGCGCTGCGAAATGTTTATTTGCGTTGTGACTTGCCACTATTTATCGTAATGTAAGAAATTATGTATCGGAATACGCTTAGCGTTTTGTACACGTGCATAATTGTTCCGTAGAGCAATTTAATTATAGTAAAAGCTTGAAAATGTCGTGCTTTATATTTCCCATAAGAGATAATGTACTGTTATTATCGTAGTACTCTAGAAGAATTACGCTGAATGACAGCAATTATATCTGAATATGAAATTTGACGCAGAACTTTAATACTAGAAAATATACTACTAAACACGTATTTATTGTGTCATCTATTATAATTGTGCCTTAAATGTTATAAATTTTTCATGATAAATTGATAGGAAAGTGCAGCATGTGGGCGACTTGAATCTATAATCTTTGCGTAGCTACGAAGACCAGGTTTGTATTTATTAGTGTGTACTATACAGGAATGCCTGTATACATTTGTATTTGTATATACATTGCCAGATATTATGCCCAGCAGCCTAACCGAAAAAATATATTTAAACAATCAAGGTTTCATTATACAATTAATGTAATTTCCTATCCGCTAGTATCTAAAACAAGGCTGCTTAGCCTTTTTAACAATCGGATCATATTGGCTATTCAAAAATCATACATATTTGTTACTTTTAATAACAATAATAAATCTTGAACAAAAGTCTTGTGCAACAAAATGATACCATTAAACAAAAACATCTTTTGCCAAATAAAGAAACAAAATTACTGTAGGCAACAAAAATCCGAATGAAAGCGATCGGTATATGCAATGAATGTGATTTATGATATTGTTTCACTCTTAATAATTTTCCTACGCTCAGTTAGATGTGTGGAATTCACTTTTTATAAAATCATGATTTAAAAAATCCTTTTAAAAATACATCGATCCGAAACAACTCCAAAATTGAAATTTCATTTCAATTATTATACAAAAAAAACCTTTTTGGCACCGATTTCTATAAATCTCTAAGTCTTCTAAAGAAATTTATGAGTTTGAAGACATTCCGCTAAACAATTTTTCTGCGCAGAATGATTTTGCAGTTCAGTGCGTTCCAAGTGAATATTGCCAAATTGGTAATTTGTCGTTAACATTGCGTGCGAAGCGACTTTAACTTGTCGGGTATATCTCTTACTCATACAAGTCACTTTGTGAAACGCGGGCTTAAGATTGAGCAGCCCTGATACAGCTTCCAGTTTGCAGTTCAAGATTTAACTAGTATGACGAATACCAATTACCAAAAACTTTGTTGTTATTACCTTTTGTTGTTATTGCATATTCAGTAAAAGAATAAATATAATGAAAGATCATAATAAAAAAAAATCAGATATTAAATTAACTGTTGAGTCGTTTTGAATGCGCAGTAAAAACTCATTTACAATGTTTACCCAATTCTTATATAGATTCTGAATCCGACTCAGATCGCGAGTGTAATCGTACGTCGAAATTATGCAGTTTCGATTCATGTCACGACGTCAATCTTCATCTCGATTGAAATGATGTAGCTAAAAACGTTTCTAAAATCCTTACATTATCTCGTATGTTAGGAGGCGCCCGCCTGCGACGTCTCTTTCGAATCGAAATGGAATCTCAAATTCAGGAGCTTCCGTAGGAATTTCAGGAAATCACCTCTCAGCATCTGTTTGCTAAGGAAAAAAAACATAAATTGTAAACAGTTATATATATCATCGTTGGGTCTGCTTATCATATGAAATCAATAAATTAATCAATAAAAATATCCCTTAATAACGGCCACCCTCAACCTCGTCCGCGTTATATATAACGGTACAGGACCTGGAGATTGAACACTTTATGAGCTATGCTTATATCGATATTTTGTATATTACAGAACAATGGCTCAGGAACTGCCAGCTTCTGTTTGGTTTTGTCAATCACTAGGTTGCTAGCTCCTTCAGCAGAGAGGATTCAATAAGTGGCGGATATTTAATACTAATAAGAAATAGTTTAAAGTGTAAGGAAATAACGGATATTGTGAGCCTTTCGGTTGAGTGGGTTATTGAAATAGCCTGTGTGGAGCTCGAGCGACTAGTTGCAATGAGCGTATACAGACTCCTTCATTCCTCCTATTAATTATTTGAGTCTTTAATGGATCAAGCCTTATACAAAATTAATGACAAAAGGAAAAACATAATAATGTGTGGAAACTTTAATATAAATTTATTACACTGGTCGGCAATGAAATCCTCCTTTAAAAAATTTTATCATAAATATAATGATTCAAACGTTCTGAATCTATCCCCGTTGGCTAATTGTTTCTATCACGTCTAGATTTTTCGATATGATTTTTTATATATTTCAAAATTTAGGTTTCTTTTTTCCATTTTTCATTCGTCAACGTTACAAAAGTAAATAAACATACAAAATGAGTTTCAGTGAGTTGTAAGAGAAAGGAGGGAAGTGCTGAAGGTGATTTTTATGGTAAAATAAATACGCGCATGCGCAGTATTCATTGTTACATAACAACAATTCAGTGAAAACTTGCCGTTTAATTGTTTACCTTTATATCAAATATTTTGGTGTTTTGCATAAAGTTCATATCTACATTGGTTAAGTATTTAATGTGTAGTTTGAGTATTTTTTAAAGTAGAGCCAATAATTATGAAATAGAAGTCTGAAAGTTGTTTTAAAATTAGTTTTATGTGATTTTAGGTTACAAAATGCCACGAATTTGTAAAAATTCCTCAGATTGTTTTTGCTACATTAGTGGGGAATACATACTAAAAACACAGCGACATGTCATGACCGATCTGGTTAAAACAGCTTATAAGCTATATTTTGGATTTTCTATCGATGAGCGAGATAAAAGTTGGTTGCCAAAAGTATGCTGCAATAGCTGCTTAAGAACGTTGAGGTTGGCTTGCAGAAAGTCACAAATCCATGCCGTTTTCAATGCCAATGATTTGGAGTGAGCCTCAAAATCATGAGAATGATTATTATTTCTGCATGACATCTACACGAGGATTCTCGAAAAAAAATAAAGATAAGATTGTTTATCCAAACATCTGCAAAGAGACCAATTCCTCGTGATAAAGACACTCCACCTCCAGTTCCACCAGTTAATAAGGAGGCTGAAAATAAAAATATTTTAGGTCTACAATCTCAATCGAGTTTTCTTTCTGCTAGTACATCTTTATCTTCATACACTTTGTCTGGATCTTCATGTCCATCTACAGAACCCCATTTACTTGAACAAAGCGACTTGAGTGATCTTGTTAGAGACTTGGGACTTTCAAAATCTAAGGCACAGTTACTCGGGTCAAGGTTAAAACAGTGGAATCTATTGGCTAAAAGTACCAGAGTTTCCTATTTTCGTACGAGGCAAGAAAGTTTACAAGTTACTTCTCAAAGAAGATGATTTGGTATATTGTAATGATGCTGCAGGGCTTTTAAAGAACTGAGTTTTCCAGAAGATTCTAGTGAATGGAGGTTTTTATTGATGCTTCAAAAATAAGCTTGAAAAACCGTACTACTTCATAATGGTAATAAATACCCATATGTCCCCGTTGCACATGCTACTACAAACATGAAAATTATGCAAACCTTGAGGTACTACTTGAGAAAATTAAATATTCTCAATACCTATGGAATATTTGTGCTGATTTAAAGTTGTCGCTATACTGATTGGACTACAAGGAGGATACACAAAAATTTGCTGTTTTCTTTGTGAGTGGGATAGTCGCGCAAGAGACAAACATTACAAAGTAAAAACTGCATCAAAAGAAAAGTTCTCCTGGACTTAAAAATGTTTCTCTCGTAAGCCTTTAGTGCCATGCGAGAAAAATTTTTCTACATAAAGTTGGGACTCATAAAACTTTGTAAGCTATGAATAAAGATGGTGCAGGTTTCAATACTTAAAACAAAATTTCCTCGAATCAGTGACGCGAAAATTGAAGGAAGGAATTTTTGTAGGTCCATACGTGAGCTAATGAAGGATAAGTTTTGATTCGAAGTTGAGCAAAGCAGAAAAAAAGAGCTTGGGTGGCGTTTGTGGAGGTGTGTCATAATTTCCTTGGGAACGCAAAAAAGTGACAACTATCAACAAATCATTCAGGGAGCTTCTTTCTGCTTATTAAAGCTTTAGGATGCAATATGTCACTCAAGATCCATTTCTTACACTCGCATTTAGATTTCTTTCCTGAATCTTGGAGCTGTATCAGATGAGCATGGTGAAAGGTTTCATCAGGATATAATGCAAATTGAAAACGCTATGGAAAATGGTCAGCAATGCTTGCTGATTTCTGTTGGTCAATTCTGAGAAACTCAATGGAATCATGAAGAGGAAGAAAAATTACTAAATAATTGGATTCTATCACTGCATAATGAGATAACTGACGATATTTATAGTTTTGTTAATATAATTTAGGATTTTTACTGTAAAACTCAAATTTACATTTTTTTATTTCCTTATAATAATTTATACTTTATGTATTGTTATTTGATGAAATAAATATTACATTAAAAACCTGCGAGTGGTACTTATTTGTACGTCAGATTCCGTGAGCATAAAATAAGATGAATTCATGCATAAAAGCAAGAAGGAGAGAAAAAAATTTTTTGCAGACCAGTGTTATATGTCAGTAATCACGATGTCAGTAATTGTTACAAGCTGTATAATCTACTTCCAATTAGTTCCAACAAGATTCTTTTCTACGTATGAAACATGTATACATAGATAAAATTTTCACAAATATTGAAAACACGGGAGAAATTTATTATTCATAATTTAAACTCGGACTATATCGGTCAATTTTTATCTTTTAGAATATTCCTTACTAAAACTCTTAAAAATAATATAATTCGTATACTGGTGAAAGAAAAACGCCTAGTTTAATTTAGAAAGAAATATCATACAAAGAAATCAGGAATTTCGATGCTGTGATGATTCCAATGAGTTGTATAATTTAGTGTTTCAAATGATAAAAACAGAATATTACAATGTATTTAAAGCAAGCAATGTTAAAATAAATGGATCATTATCATGTAACGATTGGGCAACGGTGGGAATTCATAAAAGTAGAAGGAGACTTTATGAGCTTTTCTGACAAAAAGACTTTTAATAAAAGTGAGAGTTTAGCTAAACGTGTAAAAAAATATTCTAAAACTTTTCAATCATGTTTGCATTGCTACTAAAGCCAAACACGTAAATAATAAAATAAAAAGCAGCAATAATGTTATGAAAACGATTTGGGATTTCATAAAAAACGAGACAAGAAGAATTAAAGGTCAAGTTATTTACTTTAACCTGAAGTTAGATGACAAAATCTTGAATGAGGACGTAAATGTTGCTAAGAGACCTTCGAAACGTTCTTTACTGGCATTCCTGTCTCCACTACCAGGTTTCTTAACTCATCTTCCACTCTTGTATTACTGGAGGAAAGTATTCCGATCTATAATATTAATTTAGAATTTAAATATATAAGTACTGAAAAGGTTATCAAAACATTTAAACCTTTAGACATGAATAGGAATGCTGACTTTCATGGTCTTTCAATAATCATTGTAAACTCCATTATAGATTGCATTGTACCGCACTTGATGCTTACCTTTAATACGTATCAGGATGATGGGGTGTTTACCAATTTGATGAAAGAAAGTAAAGTAATTCCATTATTTAAAGGCGGTAGTGCATCAAGCCCAACAACTTTAAGCATATAGTTTACTTTAATCTATACTACCGCCACTTAGCAAAATTTTCGAAAAATTAATCCTAAATCAGTTGTTAGTGCATCTTTATGCTAATAAATTAATGTTTGGTAAACATTAATTTAAAGATAAAACAATGTGCAGTCGTGGTCGAGTGCATTGTTTTATCTTTCACTATTAATAATTTACATCAGTGGTATAAAATTACAATTTCAACAATAATATTACATCAAATCTAAGTAAAGTTGTAACAATTGTGGTGGAGTATGTGTTTTATCAGGTTTATCCGGTATTAGTAAACACCATAGTGATAAGCCCATGACGAAATCAACAAATAAAATTAGTCATAGCAATGCTTGGATTTATAACTACATCACAAAACGGAAAGAAACCCTTCGTGAAGTGAGTAAAATATTCAGATGTGTGATTGTTCGAGATCGGCAATAAATCAAAACAAAATATCAACTTACAATATGGCGGGCGATACTGACCTCCCGGAATGTGGCTCTAAAGTTTTAAGTGTCATTCGAACATGAAAGTCCCGAAAATAGTTATCTGCATCATTTGTGAAAGTGTTTTTCATCAGAATGATTTTAATAGATTAAAAAAAGGCAAATACATAAGTGAAATGTTTGTAGTGTGCTCAGCTCATAGCGTGGATAGCATAACCTCAAAATCTGATTGTCAAAGCATCGAGTTAAGTGAGGATGCACGCAAAATAATAACGCAAACAAAATTATACGAGAGGGATAAGCTAAAAGAAGAGTTTCAGCAAAACATATCCTTGAATAAAACAAGAGAGTCATTGTTACTAGATGAAACATTGATTAATGATGAACTGGCTGTACTCAAGGTTGAAAATGATTTGTTAAAGCAGTTAAATAAAGAGCTTATGGACAAAAAGAAATATTAAAATTTGCTGGTTTTGAGAAAACAATAAATAATGTTAAAGCTCCGACATATGCCGAAATATCTAAATCTGATAAGAAAATCACTGGTAAAATAATTCCTAATATTATAGTTAAGCCTATTGATAAGAAAGATAGAAATGCTGACAAAATGTCAAGATTCAACTGTTGGAGAACATCTCTGTCCCAATCAAAAAATAATAACTAAGAAATCAGGTGATGTATCTATCAGATGCAATAACAAAGAGGATGTTAATAGAACAAAAGCATTATTAAGTGAGAAGTTGAAAAATGAGTACCATGTGGAAGTACAAACTTTTAATTTGCCAAGAATAAAAATACTAGATATACAAAATGATCTAAATATAAATGATCTGGAGGAAGATATTAAGAACAGAAATTCACATACGATAAATGGAGGTTTCACGATTATTGGTGAATACAAGAACAAGTCAACTGGTCGTACACTAATACTGGAAGTTGCACCTGAGATACATGACAACATAGTTAAAATGGCTACAGGATTTATGTTGGTTTCCAATGTTGTAAGGTAATAAATGACTTAAATTTAAATCTATGTTATAAATGTGGTCGATTAAACCACATCAGTAAAATTGTAAAATGAGAACAAATGTCTTAAATGCAATGATAATCATCATGTTGCTGCTTGCAAGTCTCACACTCTTAGATGTGTTAACTGTGAGTACTATAATAAAAATATGGCCAAAGTAAATGTACGAATCACCTTCCAAATGATGCAGAGCAGTGTGAATTCTTAAAATTTAAGCTGCAAAAGCTATTAAACTCTATTGATTATATCACACTACCAAAAATTCCAAAATTTCTAGGCAGAATTCCAGGACAAAACAATGACCTGACAAAGAACACAAAACAACCTTCTCTAAATGGATAACGATAATGAAGTTATAAGTGCTGATAAGAGTGACATTATTGAAAATTACAGTTCAGAAATCTCTTTTAATAAAATAGAAGAGATAAGTAAACACTTTAGTGTAAATGATCTCATTATTGTTAACATTAATGTCCGGAGTTTAAATGCAAATTTTGAAAAACTTGAATGCCTTATAATGAGTATGAAAGTGCCCCCCAGACATTATTGTGTGCACTGAAACTTGGAGTTTAACAACCCCTTCTTTCTTTAAAATACATGATTATAACATGCATTATAACAATAGTCATATTAATAAGGCCGATGGAGTTGTAATTTATATCAAAAAGTGCCTAACCGGACAATTTGTGAATTTAGAGTCGATAAATGACATTAAGTTTTTGTCAGTTGAAGTTAAAATAAAAAAAGGTGGAGTAGTGAAAATAACGGGGATTTATAGGAGTCATGATACGGATAAAGCTATTTTCATTGAAGCTGTCAAAAGTTATGTAATCAATAACAAAAAAATTTAAGAACCACATAATAGCTGGTGACTTTAACATCAATCTTTTATCATCAGATGTATATTCTAATGATCTTATGTGTAATTTTCTTGACTATAATTTTATTCCTTACTTTAACTGTATTACAAGACCGAGTTTAATTGATAGTAGTGGCACATGCATTGACAATATGTTTGTTAAATCTGATTCTATTGATATTAAGTCATTTATATACACAAACGTCTTCGCAGATCATTATACTTTATTTTTAAAATTAAATATATCTAAAAGTCCTTAAATCACCTGATAAACCAATAATAGACTATAAAAACTGGCCAGAAATAGTGTTCAATTAAATTGGTGTGATCTTTTGAACTATCAATCTCCTGATGAAGCTGTTAATCTACTTATTGAAAAAATACATTGTTTAATGGTGAAGTCATACAAAAACAATTACCTAAACAGAAGAAAAATCTCCCTAGGAAAAATTGGGTAACCAGTGGCATAATAACCTCGTGCAAAGGAAGGAGTTTTGTATCTTATGTGGCTAAAGAATAAAACAATATTCTTTTGAAAAAGGAATATTATAAATATTGTAAAATCTTAAGTAGGGTTATTAAAAATGCAAAGCAAAATTTTATTAATAAAGTAGTTCAATGTGAAGATAAAAAAGTTATGGAAATATATTAAGACAAGATTGGTAAAAATGAAATTAGATGTAATGATATTGAGTCCCTGGTTTGGGAGGGCTAAAGTTACTGATCAAAAATCAATTGCAGATTGCCTAGTTAAATATTTCAGTAGTGTGGGCAATATTTTAGCATCTAAAATAAATAAAAATAAAACTCTTTATAAAAAACCTATGGGCTCAACCCTACAGCATTTTCTTAGTGCCTACAAATCATTCAGAAATAGAAAATAATTGCTGAGTTAAAGAATAAAACCGGTGGCGTAGATGGAATAAGTTGTAAAATATTAAAACTATTGCTGGCAATATTAGTGAATCGTTAGCGCATATCTTCAATTTATGTATGAACAAAGGTATTTGGCCTAGTGCATTAAAAGCGGCTGAAATTGTACCCATATTTAAATCAGGTGACAGACAGTTGCCCTCGAATTATAGACCGATATCATTAATATCAAATATAGCAAAATTTTTGAAAAATTAGTATATAAAAGATTGATCAGCTTTATTGACAAGCACAGATTAATATCTAACAAACAGTTTGGTTTCGTTAAAATAGAGGAACTAATGATGCAATAAGTTTTGTAACTGAACATATATATAAAAACTAGATATCAGTTCTCCTACGATAGTCACTTTCTTGGACTTAGCAAAGGCTTTTGACACAGTCAACCACTCGATTTTGTTAGAAAAATTAGAAGCATATGGAATGAGGGGTTGCTTTGGAGTTGTTGAAGGACTATTTATCTAATAGATATCAATGTGTTAAGGTTAATAGCGTAATGAGCTCAAAATGAAAGTATCTGTTGGTGTTCCTCAAGGGACGATTCTTGGTCCTTTGTTGTTTATACTATATATAAATGATGTGTTTGGACTGCTCCCTGACAGCTCAATAATTTCATATGCTGATGACACTGCAGTTCTTTGCTCGGGTAAAATTGGAAAGAAGTTCAGGAAAGAACTACTAAGTGGTTGAATAAATTAAACGTATGGCTATGTATTAATCAACTCTCATTAAATATAGACAAGACCACATATATTACTTTTGGATGCTATTTGGATAGTGTTCCTGATAGCTCTGATGTATATATAGATAATAAAAACTAAACAGAGTAAGTTCATGTAAATACTTGGGTATAATACTTGACTCAAATATGAAATGGGATTATCACATAAAAGAATTGGTTAAGAAAGTTAAGTACTTTGTGTTTGTTTTTATAAGCTGAGTTTAATTATGAATGTTAAAACTTTGAGAATGATTTATCAGGCCTTAATTGAAAGTGTAATTAATTATGGTATAAATGCTTGGGGTGGTGCATATAGCACTGCGCTAGATTCACTAGTCCAAATACAAAATAAGTTAATAAAAAAATTGGCAGCGAGTCTGTCTTAGGAGTTAAAAATCATTCATAATAAGCTCTATCATGTTGCACTACGACCAATGTAAGAATAAATATAGTGATATAATGGTAAATACTAGAAATAAGTCAATATCACTGAGAAACAAGACTATATCATCGAAGAGTGCCAGTTATGTTGCGATTAAATATTATAATGCACTACCAAATAATCTTAAAATGTTAGTTGGTTGCAAAAGTCTAATAAGAAAAAACTGACTAAGTGGATAAAAACTATGAATTTTAGTAATGAGTTTTGTAACTACTTAGGCCTAGGTTTTGTAGTTTTAAGTTATTAAATTATAGTAAGTAATGTACTGTATTAGCTATGTTGGATATATTATACCGGTCCTATGCACAGATGGAAATCATCTCTATAGGACAGATATTATGTCTTTATACATGTAATGTCTGTAATTCTTTACTGGTAATAAATATTATTATTATTATTAATTAATTTCACTCGGGATTGCTCAACGATCAATGCTATCATTGAGTTTACGTCTTTGGAGCCTGGGAGAATTTGCGATTGGAAATTAGTGTATTTTGCAATGCCTCTAAGGCATTCGATTGTATTTATCAAAAAATTCTGATCGGGAAACTACATCACTATCCATAATGATGTACTTACCCTATTACTCCAATAACAGACCGGGTACACTACCTTCTTAAATCTTATATGAGTAACAAAGTTCAGAAGATCGATGTCAATGGCATGAGATCGTCTGGATTTATAATCCACATGGGTGTACCACAAGGATCAATTCTTGGTCCCTTTCTTTTTATAGTATACATAAATGATTTACCTAGCCTTGTGAAGAATGTTCATGAGATTATTTTGCAGATGATACTTTCTTGTTATTCAAAGTCAAAAGACAACAACCCACTTATAATATTGTGAACAATGCTATCTCTAAGTTAGAGAAATGGTTTACTACAAATAACCTACTTCTTAATGAAATTAAAACAAAAAGTATTAAATTCTCACTTCCAAGTGTAAGACATGAATCCAGAACTATTTCAGTACGTAACAAAGAATTTGAGTTTGTTAATGCTGCCATGTTCCTGGGAATTACTTTAGATAACAGGCTTCAATGAAGTTCTCATGTGAATTACATGGTGAAAAGGTTTAGCTTTGCCGCTTATGCAGTTAAAAACATAAGAAATTTATAAGACATCTAAACTGCTAGATTAGTTTATTTTGACTGTTTCCATTGTCTGATGTCTTATGGCGTCTCGTCCAGAGGAAACGCTGTGGATATTCATAGAATTTTCGTGCTGCAGAAGTGGGCCGTTCGTACGATTTATAAGCTCGGACCTCATGTATCTCTTAAAAATAAGTTGAAGGAAATTGGAATCTTAACTCGGGCATCTCAATTCATTTATGAAAGTTTATTATATGTAAAGAAAATAAAGTCCCTGTAGATACAAGGTTTACCACTACATAAATTTAAAAGTGTTGTTAAACAATCACTCGGTAAAAAAGAATATCACACAATTTCAGAATATTTAGAAGACAAATATCCATGGGCATTAGCGGCTCGACTTCTTACCGGGCTGTTACGTTCTTAATGGTTTTGTATTTATTTCGGCTATGTATGTGCAAATTAGAAAATAGCTACCCTTAAATTTCTTGCTTGGTCTTTTTGCAGAAAACTGCCTTCCGGACGAACGGTAAAATGTAAATTCGTATAAAATTATAACGTATTTCAAGTGTTATTTTATAACCTACGTGATAAAGATATTTTGAATTTGAATTTGAATAACATTCCATCTATGCTATCTTCATCTTAATTATTCGTTTCTGTCTCTTCTTACATGTTTTTTCACCGACCTTTTCAGTATTTTAGGAAAGCACCTTTTTTATGAAATACATTAATATTTTATTTTAACTTTTCTCTTTTGTAATAACGTTTAAAAGTGAACTAGAGACTGAACTGGCAAATTTCGAGTTTCTTGAGAAAAATGTAATAAAGCGTACTTTAAAATGTGTTTATACATATAGTTATACATATGTTTATACATATACATATACATTTATACATCAGTGTGCGCCAAGAACATGTATTATGAATGGTTTGCGCGCGTTGGTATTATATGTATTTTGCGTCGCAATATCTTTTTGTTCCCACCTTACTTTCATCAGTCTCATAGAATAATCGAGCAGTCGGGTGATGGTGAAGATGTTGCAGTTATTACCAATAATGAGGTCGATGGAGAGCACAATGGAGCTTGAAAAAAAGTGATCTATCTATCGAGCCACTTTACTAGGTGCAGTATATAATGCCAAAATGTTCTATGTAACTGAAAAAAAAGAATCTTTCTTTTCTATACGGTTACTAAATATACTTGATCTTTTACAAGTAGCTAAATTATCTGTTCCTGTACAGATTCGTTATATAATAGCTTAGCCGTGTCATATCTATCTTTCGTGAGTGATCTCTATCATCCACCACCACCTCCATTTCGATTGCGCGTTATCATTTCCATTTAGACCCGTTCATAACGGCGACCGGTCTCATTACCTCTTTTGATACTTGATTACCATTGTTCACTGCATTTCTCTCACTCTTATTTGGTCGCTCTATCGCCAGACCCTCATGAGCTAGTTTTGCCAGGCCTAGGTTGCCACTTCGTCTCAGACCATAGAGTGAATTCCTATGCCCAATTTTTGTCAATGAAATAATCCGTATCGAATCAGAACTTAATAAAATAAAAAAATATCTATTTTTAATTAGCTGCAAAAGACTAAATCAAAAAAATATAGACAAGCCAGATCTAAATAAGGTTATTTCTACAATGACTTCATCTCTAATTATATTTAATATTTCTTAAACGTTAGTAGTTTTAAAATTATTAAGAAAAAAACCAAAGTCCTCTTTTGAAATTTAATTTTTTTTAAGACCTTTGCAATAATTTTTTCTCAAAATGATGAGACCATTATAAATCGAACGAACTTTCGTTCATATTTTAATTCATCCCAAACTCATTAATGGTCTACTTTTTCCAAGATGTGAACTAATTTATTGTGTATTTATGAAACAAAACAATAAACAGTTTTTAATTGGTTGTTTTTAATGCTAAATAAAAGTTTTGAATAATATATACGTAGCGGTATTTTAATTCTAACAACAGTGATCTAATTAGGACGTCCATTATAAGTATAAGGTTTATCTAATGAAAAAATCTAGAAAACTTTTAACCTCCAGGTAAATCTCAAAACTTTCCTTATTTTTTTCTTAGTATATAAAGATTCAGAACTGCTTTAATTTAAATCTTTGTATGAAATAGAACCTCGAAATCTAGCCAAATAATTCATTTAATTAGCTCGACAACCCGGCACGAACCGCTGAATGTTGAACTTATTATGTCGTAAAAACACGTTGAAATTACTCGCACGATGTCACAGTTGAGAGTAAAACGCAAGTTGGTGAAGCATGGGCCACGCGGGACGGCGCGGGCGGCCGTATGCACAACGGGCCCGCTGCGAAGTAACCGCCGAACTAAGAGCGCCCCTGATTTAGGCGCTGCAGAAGGTATGAATTTTAATTTTATTACTGGGACAGTGGCGAGGAGCGACGCGCACGGCGAAGTTTCCCACTGGTTCGTTTTCATATGAAAATTTATGATGATAAATCGGACTATTGTTTCTTAGGGACGCGACCCTTAAGTTGAAATATATCAATTTTCTTTGACGTTCAATTTGATTTATTATGAAAATCAACGTACCTTACTTAATATCACTTAAATTGTAAGGCAATTCAATATGTCTTCCCCGTCGGGCTGAGTCTATGTCTAATTTTCCTGTGGCAGAGCTATCTTACGATCAACTTGTCGTCATTACGGAAATGGGCCTACTCTAAGGGTAAAATGGGCCGACTCTAACGGTGAAATACCACACTCTCACAGAATACCGATTTGGAATAACAGCTTCTGCTGTTTAATTCCGTCCAATGACTGAAAGTTCCGGTAGCCCACTCCCTCCATCACTCTCCTTCGCCATCATCATAACCCTTCGTCCACCATCAAAACTTATTTTAACCCCAGAGATGGGCAAAGCACTAGTGACTTGTCTGGGGTTGCAAGTGTTCGTGGGCGGCGGTGACTAACTGGTTTTTGGTAGCTCCCATGCTCGTTTGGCCCTCGATCGGCTTTAAAAGAAATGTTCAATGTATTAATCTGTATCATTTATTGGTTAAGTTAACCATTAAAATTATACAATTATAATCAATGTCATTAATGGTATAGAAATAGACATGGATCTTGGGATCTTGGGATTGGGAATGTCATCTGCGCTGTAGCCTATTTTTAGATCTGTTTGGCGCTATGAAGTAAAGCGAGGCGTGAGAGGAATGGCCCTACTCGCCCCTGAGGTCGATGATTGGCCGTCAGTTTAATCGACACAGGCCGATTTATGGTCACGTTCAACTACTTGTCAGTTCGCAAACTCTTAATACATTTGTGTGAAAAAATTGTTAACAACAGGTGCTTTAAAATAAATCAAAATCAGAGCCAGCATTGAAATCGAAAGCAGAGATAATATCGAAGTTATGGTTAACATAGGATTATGGTCGTATCGAGATTATGGTGATCAGTCGATATAAATAATAAATGATTTGATGTCCACGCAGGCGGAGCCGCGGGTAAAAGTTAGTTTATAAAAGAATATAGTAAAGTATAAAAGTAAATAATAATTGCCATTAGATTTTTAAAAGTATTTTATTTTCATTGTAACTTGAACAAAATATTGTTTGATGAAAATAATGAAAATAAATTATTAAAGTACTTCAATGAAAATAAGTTATTCAATTCATTGTAATTATTTTTAAAATCATTAAAGTAATTATCATCGCATTTCTTTAACCAAAGCTCTTTTTAATCTTCGCTTGAATTATAATGAGCACGTGTAATAAATGAATATTAAATATATACAATTTTGTTAAACACTTTTATGCTAAACTGTATATGCGCGTCTTATCCCCACCGCTGTCGCTCAGACCCCAAGATACGTGTCCACAGTTATAGAGTTTATAACAGCATATGCATACGGAAAAAAAAGAAAACATATTTTAGTTAATATCACACATTTTTATCTCATACTTGTATATCATATAGGTAACAAGAATGTATTTTTTAGTAACATAATCAAACGAACTTTCCTACAAGCAAATTCTAATTTACTCCGAAAAGTCTAAAATCATCATTTCTTCCAATATCCAGCACAGGTGCTGTATATGTACAGCACATGTACAACGCGGTGTTTCGTAGACGGTGTTAACTTCGTGGCACTCGTCTCTGGAGTGACGTCACACCCGGCGCGCGCCGCGTCCCGCCTAACCACGGATTAACTGGGGTACAACATAAGCAAGCATTAGCACTTACCGGTCTGTTCGCTTCTTTGTCAGCGGCATATATTAAATTGTAATCGCTGAATGAAAATTAATTGTTTTCATGAAACATTAACGGGTTGACACGTTAGCCACTTAGTTCTGTTTTATAATAAAACATTAGAACCGTCGTGACTGTACATTTAAAATGTTTGCCGAAAACTGATTTCGATTTTTGTAGGCTTGTAGAATAAGACTATTTTGAAGAACTCTGTCTATCTGTTTGTCCGTTTGAATACACTAATGTCCAAAATTATGAAACGAATTTTCGTAAGGTATTCGTGGAAAACGTAAAGCATAGAATATAGCTTGGGGCAACATATTGTTTAATATGATTTTAAAGTCGTAAACTAGTATGCGAGCCAATATTATATGTGCTCATCGTCGCCCATGAACATCAGTAACCCCAGGAGCGTCAATAGATCATTTTTAGCCTTTTAGAAAGGAATAACCTTATTTCTTTAAAATTCCTATATCATAGTTGTTTAGGAACACCGTTGCACATTATCTACCATCAGGGTTTGTTGCAAAGTTTTAAAATACATATCAGAATAACGCATAAAGATATAGTGATAGAACGCCATCTGTCAAGATGTTTATGATGGTACTTCCCACGGGTGGAAACAAGAGTCAGGTATAAGGTTAAATAATATTCAGAGCACTCCACATAGCATATACGATATAACATGCAAAAATATACTAAACGACTTCGCAAAGCCAAGGACTGGCAGTGTACTACAGGATCGTCGATGATTCGAGACGTTCGACTGCGTGTTGTTTAAAAGCAGGAGTCGATGTTGAGGTGCCCCGGCCCAGAGTGCAACAATACTCTAAATATGATTGAATCTGTGTCTTATAAAATAAAAGTAGCGATCCAGCTTGAAGTCTCGTCATGCTCTATTGAGTACCCCAAGCTTTTTAGAAGCTAGTTTTACTTTGCTCTTCAGATGACTGCGAAACCGAACACATCACATCAATGTGATGTGGCATTAAGGGTAGTGCTTCCTAAAAAAGATGAAGGGACAGAGGGAAATTTTTTAGCAACAAATTCTCAAAGTTGCGAAATTTACAACATAACTTGACTTTGATTGAAACGTAAAAATACATCTCTATTGTTTAATCATTCGTTGTTTATAGTCACTCATCTCTTCTTTAACATCTAAAATATTGTTATTTTCTTTGGTGAACAATCAAAAGATAATGGTGGATTAAAACCATGATAAGTAACATTAGCAACATAGACATCACGTAAAAAATTCATGTCATTATAAAATGCAGAAGTATTAATTATTTATCAAATACGTATACCAAATACGAATACAATTCGTCGACGGAAGGAAGCCGATCCATTTATGTATTTCTATTTTAAATAAGGCAATATATAAAAACTTTATTGTCAAAGCCGAAAGTGAGATATATAAATACAATGATTACTTTTAAAACGAAGTCTCACAACCAAACGAACATAATATGACATAGGTATATGTTCATTTCGCCGACAAACTGTCTCGCAGTGTACTTACAAGGTAGTACCCGCTTTGATGTATTGTCGCATTTGTAATGAGTCGCACGGTTACATTGTGAATCGACTTACGGCGTATCTCGAGACGCGCTTACAAAGTTCAGACGACGGCGTGCGCTCGTAAACGGCCGTGCGTCGACAACGCGTACAACCCCTAAATCATATGGCCGATGTGTCTCCCCTGTATGCGCTCGGCAACAAAACCATTTTCATCCTTACAATATTCCGTTGTGAAATTGACTCCGAATCAACGACTGTGTCGAGGTTCTGTTTATATCTCCTTCATAATAACCTCTGATAGGAAGTATGACGATATAGATATGATGTAGCTAGATTTAATAGATTTAATGCAGGCTTCCAGGAAGACAGATGTCTATAAGTAACTGTTAGTCCCAGCATAGCATGATGACATAAAACCAGAACGCTATGATCGTTGAAGGTCCAATTGCCTTATCGTTTCGAACTTATTATGTCATATAACATTATTATTATTTAATATTACTATTTAAAATGTCACTTCAAGATTTCTTTTACACATTTAAAGGTAAATAGGATTGTATATTTCAAGTAAAAACAAATGTACTTTGTTTACTTGTAATAACATACTTAATGAATTAAGTTCTAACAGTACTAATTTTATTCTTAAAGTATTCGCCTGCTTTTGCTTGGTTTTTATAAAGCCATTTTTAAAAATGTAGCCTTATGAAAAGCTTCTTGTTTTACAGCTTAGTCTTCTCTATTATAAAATATATCTTAAATCGCAAACTTTCTGGGAATAGAATTAATACTGACAGAACTCGATACACATTTTTTAAATTTTATAGACAAACCATTAATTTAAAATGAGAATTCTTTTATATCGGAATCAATCATTCTATTTATATTTGTAAAGTTTCGAAGAAGTTTTCGTTATAGAAATGAATGCATCGTACTTCGTCTTTTAGAAATAACGATTATTAGTCTTCAAATTTTAGGAACAACTTTTTAAATATTTGAGATTAATTGATGACTTTTACCATGTAAAAGATATGTAGGTAGATATAACTGTAGGTCACATTCCTCGAATCCAATCACATAGAATTGTGATAAATGTAACCAAATCCATTAGGTCCTATCTTTTAGTGCGTAACTTTTGGAACACACGAGGTAAACTATGATGCTGAGGTCATCATATAAGCGAGTGTGTACGATATTTACATAAATGACCGAATGATTCAACATCACGGATCAGATCTTTTTTATAAGATAAAGTGGAATCAAAGCAGTTGATGAAAACGAGTTTGGATGATACCCACCTTGAGCCGAATACATCGAATGCTTGAACCAGATATAATGAACAGGTTCAATCCTAGATTTAAGATTTATTCGTATAGCTATTATTTTATTTACTTCCATAAGTTTGTGGATTTCTCGACCAGGTTTAAGATTGAAATCTTTTGTGATCTTTTGCGAAGCTACAGCAAAACTGGATGAAAATAAAAAAAAAACACTTCAAGCTAGGTATAATTATGCCCTGAGACTTTCTACAATATTTGAAAAAAAACAACTCAAATTAAATAGATGTATACGCCGACAGATCTGCGATTGATCTTTAGAAAGGTGACTTCAAGGTGCAATAACAAAAGATTGAAGCTGTAAAGAAAATTCAGAGTTGAAAAATTTTCTTTTGTTTGATATGAAAAATAATTACTGAGTTACTTTAGATATAACTCTCACAATAAAAATGGTGACTTACAGGCAAATAGACGAGGACTTTTCAATATCACCTTAAGGCTTTAATGACCATCTTCTGTAAGAAAAAATGGTGACTTGGTATTAATTCAAAACCCAAAAAAAAAAAGTCTCACATCTAAAAAAATTTTGATCGCAAATGTCAATAATATCGGCACATTCGATTTCGGCAAATACAATTTTTATCGATTTACAATCTGTCTATACTAAATCAGGATATTTTTCGATTGCAGTTTAAACCTTGGGGCCGGCGCGGGCGGCGCGCCCCGCGCGAAATTCGTACGAAACTTTCATATCCGTACTTTCATTTCGAGCGAAAAACCACCGATAGTCGGATGATCCGAGTTTTTACGGCCCGGAGCGGAAATATCAAACGTATCCCAGACGTATACCGGAATAATAACGAAAAATACCGTCATTAAATCGGTCGAACTTATCGTGTATGCCCTTCGTGAATGTTGCGCGTAAATATTTTTATATCGTTGTAAAAAGTGTATATTTGAATTTTTTTTCCTTTTTTTCCTGTTTTTATTCCTTTATGAATGAAAAAGGAGCGATCGGAATATAGACATTTTTATTGATAGTCAATATTACCCTTATCAATACTACACTGAACACTTTGAGAAGCAAAACTCAACAAGTTTGTCGTGAAATCTCACAAAAACCAACTTATACGGAGAATATTTGTATTAAATGCGAATAATAATTTCATCTGCAAAGTTTTATCCGAAATCCTTTAGACAAGGTAACCTATTCCGAAACATTTGTATGGGGTCATTTAACATGCCTACAATTTCAGACGTAATAAAATTTACACTTCGCCCTCAGTATTTGATCTCTACTGACGCTGTTAAAAAAATTATTCTAATGTATTTCTATAAGTTTTACTATTAATTTTAATGAAAATTAAATCATATACACATTTATTAATTTACTGCAAACTGCACTTAAATGCATTTTGTATTCCATTTTGCCTTCGTGAAATAATAAACTATTCATATGCCGCCTCTTTGCGTATCGCAAATCACGCATACAATGTATACGAGTATATTAAATCCAGACGAAATGGGAGAATCTTTCCGCTTATAAAATTAAAGATTTTTCAAAAATTAGGCAATTATTGTTTTCACCTTCATTTTCGAAAATTAAATTTATCAGGCGTTGACTTTTTGGGGTCCTGGGACAGTATTCTAACAGTTTTTACATTGAGTATTAATGCATAACATGTTCGTTTTCGTGCGTGTTTGAGGGTGTGCAAATGTATGTTAAGCTTCTACAACTTACAAGTAGATCAATCGATCGAACTTGTATTTAAAAGGGTTTCGAGTATGACAAGTAAAACGGTTGCATTTGCAAGTAAAATTTTTTTCAATGAGAGATATGGCGGGAGAAAAATTTTGACAAAATTATCACTTAAAACACCATCAAAACAAATTGACTGTTCATCGAATTGACGACATTTTCAAACTATTACTCACTTTAGTTTCCCTAAAAATTATAGGTCAACAAATTTTTAAATTTTACGTATTTTTTAAAATGTTCCTTCCAAAAATATCGTATATTTCAACAACATTATAAATATTATATTCATTTTTTGTCATTTTATCATCACATTCAAAATTAAACCAACTTTAATCCTTAGAAATCTTTTTTGAACGGCGTAAAACATATTAAAGTCGCTTAACTAAATCGAGAAATATCGCTAGCGAAAAGTTTTCAGAAACAGTTTTTCAAATGATTTGTAAAGAAATTGGTAAATTAAATTTTGTTCACTAGAAGTGAAATATTTTAGTTACCTTACATTCTGTGATTATTTTAATAGATTTTATGGGAGTTCAAAAAAATCGTTCCCGACAGTTTTTCGGAAAAAAATCTGAAATTTCAGAGATTTCTTGTTTTTAATGCTATTTTCAAAAGTATTTTTTAATAGATCTTACGTCTTGAGATCCTAGATGCGCGTGTGCAAAGTTCCCGCGTTTGTGCAGGTGTAAAGACGGAGGTGAGGGTGTGCTCCCCCTACCCCACAACCAGACTTTAACACTAATGATAAGATAATAGAAAGTGGCTCAAGCACTATATCGCATAAAATTATTTAATTAGTGCAGTAAACAATAATAGCATATTTAAAATTAATAATAAAAATCAATATATTCTCAACCTGGTGCATCAAAATATTCAAGGTATGCAGAACAAGGAGTTGGAGATGAAACTATTTATGAGCTACGCTAATACTGATATTTTGCGTATTACAGAACATTGACTAAGGAACTACCAATTTCAGTTTGTTTTTCTCAATCACCAGATTATCAGCTCCTTCAGTAGAGCGAGATCAATACGTGCCGGATCCTTAATATTAATAAGAAATAATTTACAGTTTAAGGAAAGGACGAATAATGTGAGCCTTTCCGTTGAGCGGGCTATGAAAATAGCCTGTGTGGAACTCGAGCGGCTAGTTGTAATAAGCGTATACAGATCTCCTCATTCTTCCTATGAATTCTTTGAGTCTATATTGGATTAAGCCTTATGTAAAATTTGTTATAAAAGTAAAAACATAGCAATATACGGAGACTTCAATATAAATTTATTGGATGCCAGTAATCGCGGCGATGAGATTTTGAAATTTATCTAAAAAGAAAAATCTAAAAAGAAATATAATTTATGTAGACCGGTGAACGGAAAACGGGTAGTTCAATTTTAAAAAAATGTCACCCAGAAAATTCCGGAACGTCAATGCTGTGATAATTCCTATGAGATGTATAATTCAATGTTTGACGTGACAAAAACGGAATATGATAATGTATTTGAAGCAGAAAATGTCAAAATGAATAAACCATTATCATTTAGCGACTGGGTAACAGTGGGAATTAATAAAAGTAGAAAGAGACTTTATGAGCTTTATGACGAAAGGACTTCTAATAATAGTAAGAAGTTTTTTAAATATATAAAAAATATTTCAAAACTTTTAAACCTGTTTGCATCGCGAATAAAGCGAAGCACGTAAATAATAAAATAAAGAAAAGAGCAATAATGTTACAAAACGACTTGGGATGTCATAAAGAACGAAACTGGAAGAATTAAGGGCCGAGTTATTAACTTTAAACTTAAGTTAGATGTCAAAACCTTGAATGAAGACACAAAGATTGCTAAGGCCTTCGAAACGTTCTTTACTGACATTCTTGTTTTAACTACCAGTTCTTTTAACTCGTCTCCCACTCTTGGCGAATCGTTACTGAAGAAAAGTAGTCCGATTTGTAATATTAATTAAGATTTTAAATTTGTGAGTTCTGAAGAGGTTATCAAAACATTTAAATATTTAGGCATGAAGAGGAATTCTGACATTCATTGTCTCTATTATGATTGTAAACTCCATTATAGATTGTATTGTGCCGCATTTGGCGTTTATCTTTAATAAGTGTTTAGATCAGTGATGCACAAAGTACGGCCCGCGGGCCAACTCCGTTCTGCGAAAGTATTTAATCCGGCCCGCCGACGGTTCATCGCTATTGACAGTATATGGCCCGTTATAATTGCGTTTTGACGATCGAGAAGAAAAAGTAATACATTTTTTCTATAATTCTGGCCCTCCTATAGAATTTCTTAAATTTGTGGCCCGCCATTAAAAATGGTTTGCTCACCACTGATTTAGATGAAGACATGTTTCCCGACGTGATGAAAGAAAGTAAAGTATTTCCATTATTTAAAGGCGGTAGCACATCAAATCCCAATAACTTAAAATCATTTCTATATTACCGCCACTTTGCAAAATATTGAAAAAATTAATCCTAAATCAGTTGTTAGTATGTTTTGTTGCTAATAAATTAAAGCCTAATAAACAGTTCGGTTTTACTTGGGATCGCTCAACAATCGATGCTGACGTTAAGCTTGTGTAACATATTTTTGGAGCCTGGGAGGATTCGCGAGATGCAATTTTGCGATCTCTCCAAGGCAAATGATTGTCTTTATCATGAAACTCTGATCGGCAAACTACGTCACTATGGAGTAACAGGCCGAGCAATCGACCTTCTGAAATCGTATTTGAGTAACAGGGTTCAGAGAGTTAATGTCAATGGCATGAGATCGTCTGGATCTATAGTCCAAATGGGTGTACCACAAGGTTTTTTTTAATCTATATTAATGATTTACCTAGCCTAGTTAAGGATGTTCATGAGATAATACTGTTTGCAGATGATACTCCTTTGTTATTCAAAGTTAAAACAACAGCCCACTTATGATGATGTGAACAATGCTATCTCTAAGGTAGAGAATTTTTAAACTGCAAATAACCTACTTCTTAATTAAATGAAAACAAAATAGATTAGATTTAGAATTAGATTAGATTCTCACTTCCAAATATAAGACTTGGGTCTAGAACTATTTCAGAACGTAACAAAGAATTGGAGTTTGTTAATTCTACCGTAATCCTAGGAATCACTTTAAAAACAGGCTTCAATGGGATCCGCATATCAGTAAGTTAGCGAAAAGGCTTAGCTTTGCCGCCTATGCAGTCAAAAAATAAGAAATTTTTCAGTCGTCAAAACTGCTAGATTAGTTTATTTTGGCTGATTCCATAGTCTGATGCCGTATGGCATCTTGTTCTGGGGAAACGCCGCGGATGTTCATAGAATTTTCGTGTTGCAGAAGTGGGCCGTTCGTACGATTTATAAGCTCGGACCTCGTGTATCTCTTAAAAATAAGTTGAAGGAAATTGGAATCTTAACTCGGGCATCTCAATTCATATATGAAAATTTATTATATGTATGTAAAGAAAATAACGTCCCTGTGGATATACAAGGTTTACCACTATATAAATTTAAGAGTGTTATTAAACAATCACTCAGTAAAAAAGGGTATTACACAATTTCTGAATATTTAGGAGACAAATATCCATGGGCATAAGCGGCTCGACTTCTTACCGGGATGTTTTGTTCTTAATGATTTTATATTTGTTTTGGCTGTACGATCAAATTAAAAAATAGCTACCCTTGAGATTCTTGTTCGTTCTTCTTGGAGGAAAACTGCCTTCCGAACGAGCGATAAAGTGTAAATCACAAAAAGTTATGACGTATTTCAAGTGTTATTTGGTAACCTATGCAATAAAAATATTTTGAATTTGTGAATTTTGACGGTAGTGGCTATAAGTTCAAAAGCAGCATCAAACTGTTCTTAGTCTTGAACCAAAGGAACCTCGAATTCACATACGTTCACATAAACTGTTATTCTTTCGGATATGAACTACCATCCAAAGAGATTTTATTGCAACGTCTTACTTATAAAATAAAAAAAAAAACTTTTTCCCCGACCTAATATATATATATATATATATATATATATATATATATATATATGAGTTTATTATACGTTGTTATATGACATCTAGTAACAGAAAGTTCGTAGAATTGTTTAGACATATGATACTTATCCATAACGCTCAAGTACTAGATTAGATGATTTAATAATACCATTTATTAGGTAATAATCAATTTTTATATATCCATATATTTTATTATCAAAATATAAATTCAGCGAAACATGACCGTAGGGTCATATGTCCGTTAGCTCTCGAAACAGTCTTTGAGTACGTATAAATTCTTAGGCTAGAGGTCATATTAGCATAGGGCGGGTGCGATGCGGCAGGCGTGGCGACCTCTAACGGTAAAACACTAGAGCCTACTTTCTTTATGTCTATATTATATGGACTACACCATTTGCATAAATATATTTCAACTTTTTTTTCCGACTAAAATGCTTTAGTGACAAGTGTAAGTAGAATATCTATATTCAATACGAAAAAAACTTCTCGTTGTTTTGCCATTTCTTAAATAATCTTCATGCTGGTCGCTTATTGCACTCTAAAATATAAACAATTTTACTCCCAAAATAAATTTATTCTTAAGGTATCACTATAAATCTAACGCGAAATCGCAACTTTAACAATACTTCCTCAATAAGCATGAATCATATTTATGTGAAAATTATTTGCCATAGTTGGTTATGACATTTTATGACTGTCACAATAGATACAATAAACTAATAATCTACGCTTACAAAGAACGAAAAGATCTAATGCTGTATATATTATATTATAAATTGTCTGTCTATTCAATTAGTCAATTGTATGATTTAATGACGGAAGTCGAAGAAAACAAACATTCCTCTTTTTTGTTTCACAAAAGCATTTAACTTTACAAATTATGTCAGACGGAAAAGAACTTCAAATGATTCTAAAATCCCTCTCGCCGATACACATTTATGAGCGAACATTATGAGTCGATGAATATAAAAGCAAAAAGAAAAACTTTTCAGTTGAGAAATATTAATCGAGTTTCATTTGCATGAGACGTTACCTTCAAAGGGACGGACTCCATAACTTCGTCAGATTATTTTATGAGAACCCAAAATAAAAATTATACAAAAACGCTCGCCGTGTTCGAATTTATTTCCGCTTTTATAAATTAATGAAGTTGTTTATTAACAAACCTGGATATAAGATTACCTGATGATGGATGTTTACATTAGTACTGACCTCCGATGGCTTAACGTCGAAGATGCTCGTTTAGGACATGAGTATTCTTGGTTCGATTGCCGATTCGATAAAATCTTTATATACTCCTTTACCAATGCCTTACAAGAAATATTTAATCAGCATAAGGTTTTCCATTTTATAAAAAAAGCTGTTTATTTTCGTGGAGCAGTTAGCTTTTTTACGTTTTTATTGACGATACTGATTATATTTAGGGTTATTCGCATTCATAGTAAGGAAATGTTGGTAACGAAATAAAATATAATTTTAATACCTTGAGCGGTGATGGGTCATTTGTTAAGAGCATGGGCTTCGGACTAGGCGGTACAGTACAATGCACGAAACTTTGCCGATCTCAGTTGACTGCGAATGAATATTACTACGCAGGTATTACATTCCCCAACTCTTCCTTCTTCTCCGCCGCGTTCCTATTTTATGCTATTGCGACGCTTTCATAACGAATTTCACAGCGGCAAAGTTTCGTGCGTTGTACTGTACCGCGTTCAATTTTTATCATGGATGAATCGTCCAATGAATTTTAACTCCCTTCGTGTGTCAGTACTTGTCCCTTTCAGTCACTGCGACTGGTGGTTGTGCGATTGATGGTAGTTAAATTAAATTAAATTATTCTGCCTCGGACAGCACGTTAAGTAGTCGGTCCCGGACGTTGTCATCGTGTCGTTAGCGCCAGCATGGAGAGCTTAAGGTCGAAGTCCTTCGACATGACACAAAAAGATTAAAGAATAATACTCCTAAGCAGTAAGTACATAAAACCTGAAACACAAGACATTTCACATTTCTAGGGAACCATCAACGACATGTCCAGACGTGAGATTTTATTTAATTCCTTTACTACATGTTTCAATCTGAAAGCCCTCAGAAAATGAAAAACTTAACAAACTAGAAAGGCATTTTTATTATTATTATTATTTTTAAAAAAGTTGTCTGTTGAGATTAATACATCGCTCCGTTCGATGACACCACTGAGAGAAACAATTTTCCCACTCGCACTTAGAAATCGCATCGACAGCCTTTTCATATGCAACCACTGCTTCATCGGCGTCCTTACACCACCTTCTTGGAAATTTTTCCTTTGTTTTAGGTAATAAATAAAAACCGCATGGTGCGAGATCGATGCTGTAAGGCAGCTGAGCCAGTTTTTCTAAATCTAATAGTTGTTTGTCTGGCGGTATGTGTTTAGGCGTTGTCATGATGGAGAAGAATTCTTCTGTGAGACTATTTTTCCCGAACCTTCTTCAAGACAAGGGACCAACGATTATTAGTGGGTCAGTCTACGGTGGCGTTTTTTATCTTCTAAAACAGTTGTTGCATAATTCCGAAGAAAGAGGTCACCGTCTTTTTTTCGACGCTTAAACCTCGTTTTACTTTAGTAGGCAATTCGTTCCGGAATCGTAACAGTAAATCCAGCTTTACCTCCAACTATGACGTAACAGCATTTGAGTCACCGCCGACAATTTTTAGCGGCACCAATTAATACGAAGGAGTTTTTTAGTTTCGGTCAAA
Organism: Eumeta japonica; assembly: GCA_005406025.1. Lineage (NCBI taxonomy): Eukaryota > Metazoa > Arthropoda > Insecta > Lepidoptera > Psychidae > Eumeta > Eumeta japonica. The sequence continues at coordinate 182,718 of BGZK01000322.1, forward strand.
TTATGAAATATCCACTGAGTACAAAGCTTCCTGACCTCTAAATTTTCATAAAGAATTTTGCACTTAACTGATACTGATGCCTAATCTTGTCCAAATCTACTGAAAGGTCACTTTTTGTCAGTCTAGATCATGAGCCTGATGTAGTCTTCGGTCGTCGCCGTAGAAGAACGTCCTTCGCGCACATAGTCAGTCAGATTAGTGCAACCGTTTTTGAGCTCGTTAATCCAGTTATAAACAGCAGCAAGGGATAGAGATTCATCATGAAAGACCAAACAAAGACTGTTATAACTTTCTTGTTGGCTTCGAAAGTCATATAAAATCATTGCCTGAAAATCTTCTCACAATAAATTTATGATGATATTAGACCAACAATTTTATTTTTCCGCTAGTTTGTAAAAACAAATGACAGATGAAGACAGTATACATAATAAGGATGGCAAAAGTTCGATTTATAACACTGAAATATGTTTTTTTTTGTTTTATAGTTTCTAAATGGCCAGCTGTAAAAACTTTAAGTGACACCTACGTACTTACATAGATGAGAAAATAGAATAACCGTGTCGTACAACAAGATTAAGGGCACGCTAAAATTTAGAATTTCCATTGACTATGGCATTTTTAACAATCACGCCACGATAAGTCTGTATTTGAATTACTTTACGTGTCCATTTCTCGGATAATTCTCGGTTAATTATCGGTTAATCTACTTGTTATGTTGTGTAATTATTGCTGCTACCTATCTGGTCTACCGGGTGTCAATTAAGTCCCGGGACGGCTGTGTATTTTCTCTGGTAAATGTTTTTGTAAAACGTCAAAGTCATTTCTTAAGTAACTTTGAACGAAAAATCCAATGGTCACCTTTTATATGACTTTGGATTTGCCCTTCAAGGTATTTCAAGGTTAACTTGGATTTTTTTAATAGAAACACCCATTTTTCAAACCCGCAATCGATAGAGCGGGAAGTTGCATGCCCAAAATTGTATTTAAAGTGATGTTTAAAAAGTCAAATCAAGGTAAATTGTGGAAAAATTGTCAAAACAGTGCGGTCTTCAAACCTTAAAGGATTTATGAATGAAGAAATGTTTGACAAAGTTTCGAGACCAACAACATTGATCACCTTGGCTTTGAGATCAGCTTTAAACATTATTTGAAAGTTAAAGGATTTTTTAAATTTATAACTTTATGATCACCCTTATTCCTATTATTAGCGTTACCCAGAAACAAAGTGAAGATGACTGAATAGCAAAAGTCTCCTTGCCTGTCACTGTTGACTTGCTTGCGTGAGGATTACCTCACGCAAGCAAGTCAATAGTCAACCATTAGGTTCTTATACCGAATGAACCGGAACTTCGAATTCGGCAATCTTAAAATCCATCAATTTCAAAAATATGAATTCTGAACTCATAACTTTTTAACCTTAAATCAATAAATTTAACATCCATAATTATTACTAAACCCGAATATCTACAAATTTATTATCCCTAAATTTGTTGCACACACGGACTCATATTCTTTTTAAACAAATTGGTTATTGTATTTGTAGCTGTTAGTTCTTATTTTATAAATTATGACTTAATTTGTCATTTTTTTTTCTTTATTTTAGGTCAATCTCTACATCTGATTTAAGTATGTATCTAAATGTTAAATTTTTTTTATCAATTTTTGGTATAAAAAAAATGGACATTTCAATAAAAAAGCAGGTTGACCTTAAAATAACCTTGAATGGAATGTCCAATGTGAAATTGAAGGTCAGGATTGGATTTCTCGGTGAAATTTACTTAAAAAATGACCTTGGACTTTTTCAAAAATACTTTACCTGAGATAATATTCAGCCATCCCGGGAGTTAATTAACATCCGGTATGAAATGTACGTTCTTCGCATAATTTAAAATATTTTCTTATTATTTCGGTATTTACAGAAAAGAGGTTCATAAATATCGTGCTCGATTGTGGACATAAAAATTTGACAAAATATAAGTTACTTTGCAATCTTTTCCGCCCGATAATATTGTGACTAACTATAAATTGAAAATAAAAAACCACTGAGCCAGCGAGCGAGTGTGGAATAACTTTATGAAGTCACAAATTCGTTATGCGTTACTTGTATCGGCAAAGCTGCTATAAAAGCGACCACCCAGCTGGACGAAATTACCCCCAATCTCCTAGCATTTCAATAGATGAAAATATCATCTCTTAATAATGTATATTTTAATGTATAAGGCATTAACTCGATATTAAGCCCAATTGTTGGGCGGGCGGCGCGATAATAGTGCGTTGCTCATTATTTTAACAGCCTGACCTGTTTTCGATGCATATTATAAGTAAATTTTAGGTTGCACGGGATAACAATGCACTCGCTGTTAGTAACTAATACAAACTACCTAACTATATGTTTGTGAAATATTTTATTAGTACTTTTTCTTAGTTATTTTTGAACGTAATAAACCAAATTTTATAAATAGTCCGTTAATTAATTCGCTTTTGTTGATATATTTTTGTGTATAACGTACAAAATCGGAAGACTTACGATATATTTGTAATAAACATATATGGAAAAACTGTGGCGTTTACTTACCTAAGACGATAATCAAAAGTAAAATAGCAAAACAGAATTCAAAGACTGAATTACCTAAATTTCAAAATACCTACTCACTCTCGACCTCATCATAAGATTATGTTTGATAATTTTAAACGAAAAAAAAAGGAACAGACGAACCCAAATCGCTAAAATATAATGAGACAATGAATTATTATGTGTATACCTTTATTCATTGTTTGCATGCTTTATTCTGGTATATTCCAAATCGCTTAGTCTTATAAAAGTCAATCACCCGTCGTATTGGCCGTATATTTACTAAATCGTATTATGATGTTCTAGTCAAAACAATATCATACGACAACGAAAGATCTGAACTAATCGCTTAGACAACTGATATAACCATTGCAATCGCATAAATATATTTATGAAAACGATTCAGTTAGATAGGAAATTTTCATATCGTATAATAATTTGTTTGTTTGTAAAATAGTTTAGATATAGTTAGAAAAATAGCTTCTATAGTTTGTAACTAGACTATCACGTATATGACATTTAATTGTTGATAAAATATTAAGTAGAGTCTATAAAAAAGTACTTTTATAGTAAAGAGATTTACTAAAGAAATCCAGTCGGCTGGATTGGATTGAAGATTTGCCCTATACTACTAGCGACGAAGCGAGTGTACGTGGTGCGTACTGGAAGTTTCTAGAACTCTCCACTTATATAAATAATATTTAAAAAGCAATTACTTCATTTGAAAATGGAACTTTTTGTCTCTAGAATACACTTTGTTTCATACATCAATTTTTTTACATTTTAGCGTCATTTTTAAATTTGCGTGTCTTCACCACTATGGATTAAAGTTATGAAAATTTTCATATTTTGATTTTCTATGATTTCAAGTGCAATTTGACAGAACTTCAGAGCTTGGCTTGGCTTCGAACTGCTTTTGGAGCACTGTGCAAGACAACTGTTTATAACTGGTTTGAAGAATTCAAATGCAGTTGTGTCAATCTCAGTGACGAATTTCGTGATGGTCGTCCGTCCACCGCTGTGAACAACAAAAATATTAACTCTGTGCGCCGTATTATCGAAACAGACAGGCATGTGATCTACCACGAGATTCGGACATCCTTAGATATAAGCATAAGTCAAATATAACCAATCCTACACAAGCGTTTGAGTACAAAAAAGCAATGCTCGCAGTGGATATCAAACAATTTAACTGAGGTTGAAAAAACGGACCGCGTCTATTGATGAAATGCCATGCTCACCAGATTCAAGGAAGGTGCATCAAACTTGGTATGAGACATAGTAACAGGCGACGAACCATGGGTATATTGCTACGACCCCAAAAAAAAACAGTAATCGAAGGGTCTATAAAGATGAACCGAAACCAATCAAAGTGACGCGCGTACGAAGCGCCTCTGGACTCTGGACTTGCTTCCTTTGGAGAATTGTCGTACGTTAATAGTGATTGGTGAACGACTATTTGTTTGCCAGAAGTTATTGCCAAACTCCGCAAAAATAACCATAAACGTCGTTTTATTTTGCACTACGACAATACTAGTTCTTTTACGGCGAAACAGACAAATATATTTTTGAAGGACAAAAACGTAGAATTTATAAGCAATCCTGCATACAGTCCCAACCTGGCACTTTGTGATTTTTTTTTCGCAAAAATTAAAAACCTGTTACGCGATTAACGATTTTTACCAAAGAATATGAAAAACATGTTTCCGACGTCACCAAGGAGGATTGACGTAAATGTTTTCAAAATTGTTTATTCGTATGAAAAAGTGCATTTATGGTAACGGAAAATATTTTGAAAAGTAATGATCTGTTTTTGACCATATATAGTAATTTTGATGAATTCCCATTCATTCCAGAAATTTTCGGTGTGCCCTAGGTAAATATGATTCTGAACATTTTATTGACCAAACGAGACATAGTTCGTTACTACATGGAGACCAAAAATGTTTTCTAGCGTTGAAGCTAGTGGTTGTGTAGACATTTTTTACGAGAGCAATCTAGATATGCCCAGTATCCAAAAAGCGCGTTAACTAAATGGGATGGAATCAATATAAAAGCTAAAGGAATCTATTCTAAGGCCACGCGCCGGGCTAAAGCTGATGTATAGATATTTCTCAAGCACATATGCTTAAGTTATTTTTTATTGTGAATAATGAATACTCAATCCTCCGCTAAGTTTTCCCTTAGCGTTTTAATGCGACTGACATAGAGACGGATATACCCTGTTTCTGCAGGATGTCATTGGCACAGTGTAACTTATCAAATAATCAGGACTGATTTTCTGTGGTACCATGCGAAATATCACTAGAATAATGTTGTACCAATTCAAACAAGAGGCTGACGTCAATTTTGTTACAATTTTGAATTTTCAAACACAAAAACCTGTGAGTGTGGAAATGAGTAAAAACCATAAACTTCGAATTGAATTTCAGGAGTAAAAAATCTCTTAGGATTAGAATAATATTGACCAGAATAATGTGGTTGTATTCCCCATATCGCTGTTCGACGCTCAAATTTTTGTATAATGTGATTAAACTTTAATTCTTTCGCACATATCGTGGTCACATAATAAGTATAACCGAACTCTAAATCTGATTGCGCGTTTGATGTTTCCTCTACCGGTAACGCAACGTTTTATATATTTTTCTAAAATTAACGAATTCCAACTATTTGGTATTGACTTGTAATATGATATTTACGTACGTAGTAAATATATTTTGGTTGCTATGAAATTAGATATTAGAAAAATACAATTTTAAACACAAATTAAAGAAATGAAACACGTATGTAAGGAAAACGATTGATGATGCCTGTGATCGTAAAGAGAAATTACTGTGGATTATTAATTTAAAACAATGTTTTTTTATTTAATTAGGGAATTAGCAATGTTTTAAAATTAGATATACGTAATTCTAACAAAACAGTTCCAAATGCTTGGATTTTAGTCTTTCACAGTTGCAATGAAAGATTTTTTTTTTCTAAACATTTTGTCGTAAATATTCTGGATCATAATAGTTAAGGAAAGTATTTTTAAATACAATATTTCGATTATAATACTAACGATAGTTTCAATTTAAAACAGCCGTAAACTTACCGCCAAAAAAAAACATTAAAAACACGAAATCCCAACAAAAACCTCTGAATGTCACACACACAAGAATTCTCCCATGTAAACACTGTTAACGATTTGTTAAATATGCTTGCGTTGACATCAATTCAGAAAATTTAAACTTTTCATCTCAATTTCATAATTATCCTAACAACACGTCGACTACTTTAAAGTAAAATTTTGAACTGATACTCTTAATTTAGTACCTGACAGAAGTTATTTAGTAATCAATTTCGATATGATATTATTATTCTCTAGAGAATAATTATATATCATAATTTTAACTCTCTCTTACTTTTATTCATTTATTTACATTGTATCATAATACGCAGAAAATAATTCCTCCAGCACATCTTGAATAATGTGCTGAGACAGAATAAATTTCGTTACTTTGAATTCCTGAGACGATGCTTAACCGTAAAAATAGAGAATTTATTACGGAAAAAATAGCGCTTAAAATAATAAGAAAACAATTGTAATTAATGCTTTATAAATAAAATTTGAATTTCATATGAATTTGATAAAATAAACTTGCATCACCCGAAGATACACCTGAACTCCGAAGACCTGAGTATTTTATAGCTGATTTTTTTTACTGAGACTTTGAATTTTATTGGTGCTTCAATGTTTTTACTACTTTTCTTCTTTAACGAACCCATGCCTGTTACATGCAATAGCACACAGCATGCAATCCACCGCTGACCGTCTAATCTATTCTTCTACTACAAATCCCTATCCAACGAATTGAATATTTATTCTAGGGGATTGACAGATATCAAACACCTTAACAAGTGTTAATATTTTAATTTTCTTGCTCAACTATAGACAATCAATAGTTAGAATGTAATTTCTACGTGCACTTCGTGACAAATTAGCAAATCCTCAAGAAAAAACTAGACTGTGACATCCATCAGGGTGAAAGAGGGGTTATTATTGTCTATATAGACAGACACTAATGCAAGGCGATGCAAGACAAACACTATTGCATAGTCAATACAAATTTTGCTATTACTTTTTAACTAAATTCCCGACGAAGTAGGGACTTGAAACTTTAAATATACAATAATTGTCAGATAAATTGGTATAAACGGTGATTAATCAATTCTTACTATAAAAGAGATATTTTCGCTTATTACATTCGATAGTGGTCATACAAGTGCATCGTAAACTTCAGTCGCATGGTACAACGGGGCCGTGGTCGATCTTTTCTTGACTCAGTTGCAGGTATATTAACCACTAGCTTTCCATCCGCAGCTTCGTCCGCTTGGAATTCGCTTTGCAGTGTAAAGTTTTTATCACAACACAACACTCTCTCTCATGCATCGATCCATTCCCACTCCAACCCTTCCTCATCCCTTGTATATTTATTCTTTTATTTTTCGTACTATTGTTATATTAATAAATCTTCGAGTTAACAATTATTATTTTCCTTATAACTTTCTTTTTAATATAATTAAAATGAAGATGAGTTTTTCCTGAACGACGATTTAAGTGGAATAAAGTCTAGATTATGCACTAAGCTAAGCTTTACGTACCAATGAAACCGCATTAAAATCCGTTCAGTAATTTCAGAGATATGCACGAGTAGACAGACAGACAGACAAAGAGAATTTTTAGTAACTGTCAAGATTTAATTCTTCACTATGTTCACTGGATGTCGGTAACCATTGTCACACCCCCCTAACCACCGGTATGTAATCAATATCAGAGGTTTTAGGAGGCGCATCTGTCGATGATTCGAATACTCTTAGCATACTGATGGATTTGCTTGTCTGTTAATTCCTGATAATGTGGAGGATTGGCACGGAACGCACATAGAAGTCCCATAGGCGGTGTAGATATATAATAATTATAAAATTTGCTTGAGCATCCGATATCTGTCAATCCTCTTGGATTAATATTCGTTACGTTGTACAGAGATTCATAGCGAAAGAACAGATTCGAAGGTCAGCGGTGGGGAAAATGCTGCATTCCAATACATATTGCTGGCAAGCATATAATTATGAATTTCTGTAACGTAAGCAGTGAGTTTTAATTACTTTTAAATTAAACTACCCGTTCCGTGCCTCAGCGATCACATTCAACCGTCATCGTAATCGCGTCGACGAGCACGGTCGTCGGCACTCCCCGACCCGAACTGAGCCAGCGCTAAAGGGACTTATGGTCCATCCATCTTAATTTAAAATAAATAGATTGTGAAGTATACACCTCAGCACCTTTAAATAAATACAGTTCAAAACTGCATGACAATACCTTTTGTGTCTGTTTGTGTCTTTGTATATTTGAAAATTTTGCTACAGGTATTGAATAGAAATAAGTGAATATAAAATGAACTAAGTGCGTAAAAAAGAGAGAAAAAGAAGAAAAGCTGATCAAGAGCATGTCAGACCATGCTCAATATAGGGTTCCGAAGCCATTATTATTACAAAGAAATGCACTACAGATGAAAAAAGTAGGTTGTTACACTTTTTCCATGTTTTCCGCACAGAATAGTTATAAACACTTTAATCACCTATAACTAGAAAAACAAGTAGATGTATCGAGTGTTACTATTAAACTAGTGTAAACTAAAGTACATCAGCAAAAGAGCGTGTCTTCATGGCACTTATATCCTTTTGTTGAGAAGCACGGTTTTTTGGCAATAACGCAAAAACGGTATATACGATCGCATTGAAAATAATTTTCATTGAAAGTATTTATCAAGTGTTACCTTTATATTTTTTGGATGTACGGATTAGATACGGTATATACGATCACATTGAAAATAATTTTCATTGAAAGTATTTATCAAGTGTTACCTTTATATTTTTTGGACGTACGGATTAGATACGGTATATACGATCACATTGAAAATAATTTTCATTGAAAGTATTTATCAAGTGTTACCTTTATATTTTTTGAACGTACGGATTAGATACGGTATATACGATCACATTGAAAATAATTTTCATTGAAAGTATTTATCAAGTGTTACCTTTATATTTTTTGGACGTACGGATTAGATACGGTATATACGATCACATTGAAAATAATTTTCATTGAAAGTATTTATCAAGTGTTACCTTTATATTTTTTGGACGTACGGATTAGATACGGTATATACGATCACATTGAAAATAATTTTCATTGAAAGTATTTATCAAGTGTTACCTTTATATTTTTTGGACGTACGGATTAGATACGGTATATACGATCACATTGAAAATAATTTTCATTGAAAGTATTTATCAAGTGTTACCTTTATATTTTTTGGACGTACGGATTAGATACGGTATATACGATCACATTGAAAATAATTTTCATTGAAAGTATTTATCAAGTGTTACCTTTATATTTTTTGGACGTACGGATTAGATACGGTATATACGATCACATTGAAAATAATTTTCATTGAAAGTATTTATCAAGTGTTACCTTTATATTTTTTGGACGTACGGATTAGATACGGTATATACGATCACATTGAAAATAATTTTCATTGAAAGTATTTATCAAGTGTTACCTTTATATTTTTTGGACGTACGGATTAGATACGGTATATACGATCACATTGAAAATTATTTTCATTGAAAGTATTTATCAAGTGTTACCTTTATATTTTTTGAACGTACGGATTAGATACGGTATATACGATCACATTGAAAATAATTTTCATTGAAAGTATTTATCAAGTGTTACCTTTATATTTTTTGAACGTACGGATTAGATACGTTATATACGATCACATTGAAAATAATTTTCATTGAAAGTATTTATCAAGTGTTACCTTTATATTTTTTGGACTTACGGTTTAGAAAATAAAGGGGCAGAACACAATTTATGCTACTTTCGAAGCGATTGTTTCCGAAAATATTCACTTTATAAAAAAATTGCTTAAGAACCTTAATTGTTTTTTAAACAAGCTGTCGAAATATATGTTACACGTTGATCTTTGTTGAGAAATTTTTTTTTCTCATGTCTGCTGTGCCTGAACATTTATTTTTGTTGTTTAACCACACTAAACTAGCAAAAAGCGCAGCTTTGTGAGGGCTCGCGAGGTATTTCTACCTAGTAATAATTTATTAACAATAATAAATAATAATATTATTTATTATTAATTAATAATATATATTATTATTAATTAATAATATATATTATTAATAATGAATAATATTATTAAAAGTATATTTTAATATATGAATTATTAATATGGACTTCTATAAATAACTCATACGACAAAAAAAATTCAAATTTCAAATTTTTTATTGTATCAAAGCATTTACATTCCTCATACGGATTTCTTCTTGTTTTCTACACTTCAACATATTTGAGTTTTTAATACTACTTAATCTATCATAAATAAATCTTCTATTTAATGCTAATCCTTCAAATGTTTTTACTCTTGAAAACGCGACATAAGTTAAACCAATAGAAGTTTCTTTTTCTCCAATATCTACAACAGCTTTATCTAATGTTAAACCTTGTGATTTATGAATTGTAATTGCGAAAGCTAATTGTAATGGAAATTGTTTTCTTGAGCAATTGGTATTTCCATTTTCCAAAATTTAGTTATGGGTAATATTGGAATACAACCACTATTTTCGTAAGTTGAATAAGAATAATTTTCAAATCGGACCATTATCACTGCGGCATTTGATCAGGGGACTACAATTTTCTTCATAAATTATATCTTTGACATAACCTAAAGCTCCATTGACCAATCCATTTTCAACCCACAAATTAGAACGTAACATAACTTTAGATCCAATCGATAAAATAATAAATGGTTCAAGTCCACCTAATAATTCTGCACTTACTGATTTTGCCTTGGAACAATTGTGATAAGCTGGAATATAAGCAACTGGTTGACGTAATTCTTTTAACTTTTGATGATTAAATTCTTTTACATCTTTGTTTGTTGCAAATAGTCTAATGGCATCGTTGAAAAAATCCGTTCATTTAATGATAATGATTGTATACTCCGTGTCATTAATTTTTCGTAATCTTCTACCGTACATTCACCATTACTAATTCGATCAAGTATATCTCTAAAACTTGTTGAGATTCATTCTGTCGAAATGATGATGATAAAAGAAATATTTTTGAATACTTGATGTATATAACAATTTTCCTTCTAAAAGAAATTCACTTCCTTCAGTTTTATTACTATAAAGCGGCCTATCATTTACAGGTGGCAACTGATTAATATCTCCAAAAATATACAAATAATCCACCAAATGGTTCATCTTGCCTTGAAGGAAAAGCTCTACGTAAACGTAAATCAATTTTCCTCATAAGACTACATCCAATCATACTCATTTCATCAATAATTATAAATTTACAACCATATAATTCTTCTTGAAAATCAGCAAGTGCATGTAAATTGAGATCTTTGAATGTTTTATTTACTCCCAATAAAAGTTTAGAATGAATTGTCGAACCATTAATATTCACAGCAGCAGCACCAGTTGGTGCAAGCAATTTATAAGATGATAATCCCAATATTTGATTCAATCGAAAAGTAAAGTAATTTATCAATGTGCTTTTCCAGAGCCAGCTTTTCCCTGTATAACCACTCTTTTATAGATTGTTCTTCCTCGTAACCTTGTAGATAATTAAGTTGTTTTTCAAATATATTAATCACTTCTTGCTGTTCACCAGAAAAACAAAATTTGACAAATAATTGTGATTATTTATGGTAGGGTTTCTTTGATTTCTTGCAATTTTTCATTTTCAATAAATGTTTCTAATGAATTCAATAGTTGTTTGCTTGAAATAGAATGCCATTGATATCGGATATCAATTTCTCTTCTACCTAAATCATCTTCTTGATTAATATTTTGTGGTCCAGCAGCTACTTCCATCCAATCATGTAGTTGTTCTATTTGAACTGTATTTATTACTTCATAATCTTCTTCATTCTCTAAATTTTGTAACATTTGATCCAATTCATAACTAAGACTATTATCATTACTATTTTAAAATGACGTTCATATACAATCTTCCAAGTATTATTGTCAGGATTTAGGTCATTTAACTGTCGCCAGGCAACATGTAATATAACTTGTTGTTTATAAAAATTTTCATTATCTATGCAGCCAGGATCATATTTCACTTTTGGTATAACTCTAAGAATAAAAGGTACTTTTCTCATACTATAAGTTGAACCTCTTTATAAGTTTTTGTAAAAAAATCAGATAAAGACATTTGTTCAAATTTTGCTGGTCGTTGTTGATATCTCTCCAAAAAATTCGAAACAAAAATACTTCCATCTTCACTATTCATATCCAGATATTCCCATGTTTCAGATATTCTAAAATTTATAGTAGTAAATTGTCGAGAAGATCGATACAAAGGCCAACCCATAATAATCCAAAATATTTCCTGAGCAGAGTAGTCACGTTCAGCACACATTTTTATCAAAATTTTTTTGGATTATCTGTACAACATTACTATTAGTATTTGACTCTTGTACTGTTTGTCGAATAAAATCTTTCATACCATCCGATCTTGGTTCACCTTTGCTAGCATACTTAGCAATATATCTAAGAACGGCATGAATAGAAACAATGGCTTGCGAATCAACATTTGCTCGCCAAATTTTCAAAATTTGTGGACTGTGACTATTTAAATATGAATTATTTCTTTTTGATATATATTCTAATTCGTTATTTTGAATAAATTGAATTTTACTTTCGTTGACACATTCTTTCGGATACTTGAAACGACAAATAGTCTCAGAAGAATTTTTTTTTCTTTCTTTGACAATACGCTTTAGAACATTTATGCATTTGTACAGCTCGTATTAAATGATTGTAATCAACATCTTCATCAGATATATCAGAGTAATGTAATTTTGATGGATGTATATCATAAACTTGAGAAGGATCTGGATGCCATGTAGATATGAACTCATCAAAGTAGTTTATAATTTCTTTAATTCTTGTAATATCATTTGGATTGAGATTCTTAAGATCAGGTGCATTTTCAAACCAGAAAAGACCATGCATGTGCGGACTACCTCGGTGTTGAAATTCAATACGGAACCAGAAATCTGTGACTTTAAAGTATTTTTAACAAAATGATCCATAAAAGTATCTAATCGCTTTTTAAAAATAAGAAACAATCATAGGATTTGAATTTAATAATTTAGATTTACGAATAAATTCACTGCTTTGATTGAGATCGGCATAATTATAGTCTGGATCCAATATACGATACAGCTCTGGCCAATATAAATCAGCTGCACTCAATGTCATAAATATTGTTGGAGTTCCTAATTCTTCAATCATATCCACTAACTCTCTAGATCTCACATACCAATATGAGCTAGATGATCTCAAATTAGTATTATATGATAAAATTGATTTATACAATATTGGTTCTCGCTGTAATAATTCTCGGAGTTGTTCAATTGTCTCAATATTACGTAAAAGTGAATTTTTCTGACACAAATACTCCCATTCTGCAAAGCTGTCCAACGCATCATACTATTAAATGCAAAAATCTAAATCTTGGATGTTTTGCAAATCTCCCATCTTCATACATCATAAGAAATTTAAAATATTCACTATTAGAAATTTTATGCACTCTTGAATCTCTAAGGTCACCTTTACCAGTAGGAAATAAAGTTGGAAATGCTCTGCAAATATATCCATCACATGTAAATTCATTGATTGGCACAGGATCCAATATAGGCCAAGGTAAAACACCAGATCTATCATTTTCTTCCTGAATGTTCAGTACACTATTCACTGCTTTACGATTACATTGAAAAGTCACCGTTGGAGCTCCAGATTCATAAACATTATCATATAATATATTTTGATCATTATCCTCATTATCCTCATTATCTAAATTACATGAAAGTTGTTGTCTATCTTGACTTAATACAATTTGTTGAAAAATACTTTCATTATTAGGTAAACATTGTAAATTATTTTCGTCGATTGTTATATTACGGTACCAAGGATTATTATTTTTAAGATATATCAAAGCGGCCTCAACATTATCACGATTTACAATAAAATCTTTATATCCTTCACCATAATTTCTTCTAACAAAAATATATTTTGAAATAGTATCAATAGAATGAGGTAAAGAGGTAGTAAAATTTGTAATGTCTTGATGAAAATTGATGACTTGGCCACTATATCCAAATTGACCACCTTTAAGTTTATATACTGTTATAACCGGATGAACTTGAGCAATTAATTGTTCTTCAAGAAATGTTAATTTTTAAAACTTCAGGTTGTGGACCAGGGTCCATATTATTGTCTGTAGAAAATATATTCATTTCATTTTTACTTGAAATTTACGACAAAGAGCACAAAGTCCGTCTTCTTCAATATGTAAATCGAACCAACGACGATGACATAAATTGCAATGTTTTAACTCCAAATTTTTCTGAGCAGTTTCGAAATTAACGGCATACTCTAAAAGTGAACATTTCCGCGATGAAAATTAGATTCCATATTTCGAGATCTTTTCTGACGTTCTCTTAAATCATTCATTGAAACACGGTTATGTTCGCGTTCTTTACGGCCAGTTAACGTGCGTCTTCGTGGCATTTCGCTGCAACAATAACAATAAAACATTTAAACCAACATGTTTTACGTCAGATACAACTGGATAATGGATAGCATTTTTCTATAAAATTCTATCATAGGTACTTACGATCATACGCACTTACCTAATATTTTTTCTTAATCAATATTACACCTCAGAAATTGAGCAATAAAATAATATTTCACGCAATAATAATTAGTTTTCACACAATAAACCAACAGTGACGTTGTTTTTAAAATCTGTAGTGTTGTTGTTATGGCGCTGACGTTATTTCTACCTGTTTCTACTAATAGTAGAAACAATTTAGTTGACACATGCTTTCGACAGATGGCTTTAGTAGTATATTAAACAATTTAGTTGATACATGCCTTCGACAGATGGCGTTAGTAGCATATTAGTAAATTAGTAGTATATTAACATTAGTGTTCATATACAAATTGTATTTTAAAAAATATTAAAAAAAAAAGATATTTTAATGATAAATAACACATCTAGACATGATTCTAAATTACTATGTTAAATTTCAAATCTAAAGGCGTGATACTTTTTTCATAAAGTGTACCACAAAAATGTACAGATTGTTGAATTAGAGTAGGGCTCGCTTCGCTCGCCCTAACTAAGTCGCGGCTTATACACCTATATGAAATTAAAACACCTATATTATAAATTTCATCAATATACGTCTAATAATTTTTGAATAAAATGCTTGCGACATACGGACGGGCGGACCGACATCACGAAACTTATAAGGGTTCCGCTTTTGCCATCATTTGGATCGAAACCCTAAAAAATTGCTTGTGTTTTCTTCGACAAGACTAAAGAACAATTTTAATGTATGTATATAAATCAGAAAAGAGAGTAAATGATCGCATCTCTTATTGAACTGAAATAGTACATTACACATTTATTCATATTAGTTATAAAATTAATTCATTAAAATACATTATATAAATCACGTAACATACCCATGAAAATATTAATGATATTCAGGTTCGAAATTCAGGTTTCAGGACTGTTAATGAACAAAATCGTACGTATTAAATATTAAAAATACAAAATTTAACAGTTTTAATAGCATATCATTAGACACACATGTACAAAACAAATAACATAAATGTATGAACAATTTATGTCATTAGTAAACATGGGATATACGTTTACCAAATAACCGATCTCTGTTTTTCAAATTCTTATTCTCTATCATTCGAATACATTATTTCTATATTTTATAATATTTTGCTCACTCTATTCATATGTAAATTTTCTTAATTCTATCTATAAAAATATCAATTGATATATAATTAAATAAAATATAAAACAAGGCAAGTTGAGCACGAAGCGTAACGCAAATGTTTAACGTAACGCAACTCATTTGATTTTACTTCCCATAAGTTTTCATAGCCCGGACCTTAATATGAAAATCGTTTCTTAAGAAGTGAACTCCAAAAAATTGAGAATAAATGTAAAAAATATATAACTTAATTGCCTTCTATAATATGAAATGAACTGAAAAATACAGAGTATTTTTTCTAGATTTCATCTCCATACAGATTGTCCTGTGAATTGTTAATTGTGGATTTATCATAGCTACAAAAAATTGTGAATTTTAATACGAAAAATGTGGAGCGTACGTAATACATGACAAACAAAGAATATAGCAAGTAGCTGTCATTGAGAAAACTACTCACACAGGTCATATCATTTATGTGCAATAAAATCTAGTCAGAGATCTAAGAACAATTCATGCAATAGACAGGTTAAATTTAAACTAAATCTATTTGTGTAGTCCGCTAAAACATCTACCAACAGAAATAAATCGAATAATGATACGAATTTTCATCACTTTCACCTACTAACTAGTACTTGTTCGTTAAGTGAGAAATAAGTACCTGCCGTTTGGGTACATTCATAGTTGTGCTAATGGAACTTTTTGTTATTGCTATGAAAGACAGTAGTTTTAATGTAATTACTTAACATGGTGTCGGCTCAGATTTGAGCTAGTACAATGATACAAACTTATTTTTCGTACTATGCTGCACAACCAAAGCCAAATAGAAAGCTCTGAATTCCATATCCGCATGAATACGTCATGAAAGACTAATTGATGTTGTGGTACCCTAGACGGTGAGCTTTCTGTTAAGTATGAGAAATATATATACATATAGTACTGAACAACGTTAACTTTCAAAAAATAAAATTATTTTATGAATTAAATACCAAACAATAAGCTGACTCTTTCATATGAACGTTTCATTGTGCCCTCTACAAAAGGTAGTCAGATCCTAAAGTTTTGTCTAATAGATAATTAAGTCGCGTACATTAACTCGAAATAACTGTTACACAAGTGTTAATCGCGTTTAATCAAAGTGCACCTTTATACGTCCCACTGACTAAACCCAGGTAACATATTACTTTGTTAGTTCGACATACATTTACAAATATATAAGTTCAAATTAAGTATCAAAGTTCTGATAAAATCAGTATTAAATAAAATCCATCTTACACCATATTAATAGTTGAATCAACAAAACTCGTATTAAAACAAAATTACATTTTCAATAATGTAGTTTTTAATATTATACAAAAATTTACAAAGTTTTGTTTTAACAAAAGTAAATAAAAAAAAAAGCCATGTATTTTTTTCTGAACTTGTTCGTTTTTTGCTCATTGTTCTTTCAATATTTTCAAGCGTAATTTATTAATTAAAAAGATGCAATTGTGCCTTATTAGAATAAAAATATCTTACATGAGAATCAAACATTATTGTAAATAACAGAACCTATTTAGTATAATTTTGGAAGCGGAACTTTGCAAATTCGTTATGAAGTACAGTCAATATAAATTACGTTTTCCCGAACGAGCAAACTTAAGTTTCAGCTTTTCAATTTCCGAGTTTAAAAGCAAATAGAAACACAACTCATTAGCAATGCAATCAAGACTCGAAGCGAGCGAAAATTTTCTAGTTACTGCGACTTCCGGCGTAAAACTAAAGAAATTAGACAAGTATTTTAAAAGATATCTCGTGGTTTTTCCTGCAGTAAGGAAACCATAATAAAATGAAGTAGGCAATTCCAACAAAACGAACTGGTAAGGACTGGTGGGAAGTTATTGCATAGTATTTTTTATCAACTATACTATAATTATTTATTTATTTTATTTATATAGCATTTTTTTTGAGGAGGAGAGAACGCCGAAACTCTAAGCAGGCATGAGTCACCAGATTGCAAAGAAGAGGGATTACGCATTCGCAGTAACGCCGATACAACCAATGCCACCTAGAGGCGAGTTGCTGAACTAAAGAGACAAGCGTGATATTTCAAAAAAGTCATTAATAGTTCTGCTATTCATCGATAGATGACAAAAGTAAAAAGTATCACCGCTGTGCCGGTCGGAGTGGGGGGTGTTAGGTTATTTTCGTTACGGAATTTCTGGATTCGGTCTCCACGTCAAGGCCCGCCATAGAAGCTATGCAACAGCTTAAAAAAACCTTGAACAATACATCCACTTTATGAAGAACATGAAATATTAATTTCTATTTAAACTTTCGTCTAATTAAATGCGTATAAATCGAAATCTTAAAAAAGATTAATTTTGGATAAAAAAAAAAACATAAAACGTACTTGGAGAAAATAAATATATACTGACACCTATTTTATAGAAGAGTAAGCAGAAACTATTTATTTCGACACTGTACGATCATAACTCTCTTATTTCAATGACATCCATCAATGTTTGCATGCAAGCTCGTCGGTTTTGAGTGCTTAATTTGGCCTTTTCTTAATATGGCACCAATGTGGTCTGAATAGGATCGCTATATAAATTTATTTCTTCACTCTATTTTCATTCATGCTTTTCAAATGGCCAAACCATCGCAACATATCTTTTTCTACTCTAGTCACTACATTTTCCTTTAAACCGACCGCTCTCTGATATCACCGTTCCTACATTTATTTTTCAAAGACCACACATACTACACAGTGACCGCGTTTCCATTCCATTGATTTTACTTTCATTTTCTTCAAAACCTCACTATGAATAGCTAAACGCTCTTGTCGTGAGATCTCTTACTATTTACAATAGCAAGCAAAGCCCCATTGACTTTATTTCCCCCGTTCGCCTTTCTTTTTAGTATCTCTCTCATATTTACCGTCATTTGTAAACAGACAACCCAAGTATACAAACATACATCGTATATTGTCGTGCTTTCGCTTTTTTCAAACACCATGACCTTAGTCCTGTTGTCCTACTTTACTTACGCCGACGGTGCAAGGATTACGCATAATTGGTCGCCGGCGTACAGAAGGCATTTGATGTTAAACCAGTCAGTGTATGCTCTATTTATTCTGACACAGACACTGGAGCCTCTATACAGGGAAAATATCTTCACCGGCAATTATATATATAATTGCCGATGAAGATATTCTATACGAGAAATCTTATTCAATACATGTATATATATATATTAAAACACTGAAAGTTCGAATTGCCGGTGAAGATATTCTGTACGAGAAATTTTCCGTATATGCATATATATATATATATATATATATACATACATATATATATATTAGGACGACCCAAAAAAACTCTTATTGTTTTTCAAGTCTCATGTGAAAATATGTTAGTTTATCATGTTTTAAGAGCTCCCTCCAAAGGACAGTCCAAAAAAAATTTTTAAAACGTTGCTCACAATTTATCAAAATTTCCAAAATCCTCAAAAATCAATTTTTTTTTCAAACGCTTTTTCTCGAGATTTCATTTCTTTTTACATGAAAAATCATGAAGATCCTGAAAATTTCAAGTCAAAATTTTAATATTTAGAGGTCGCTCCAATTATTTTAAGTTTTGACTCGCGCGCCTAATGTCAATAAATTGAACTAAAAATAATTTAGAGATATCTAATAATTGACTATTGTTATATTTAAAAATTATAAAAATGTTAAAAAAAGTTATAAAAACATTATTAAAATATTAATTTTTGTAAAATAAATTAATTTACACAAATTAAAAAATTATGATTTTTTTACAATTATACAAAAATAGTGAAAATTGTTCATTAATTTTTTTTTGTTTCTCGTGCTTTAATTCCATTTTTCGTTAATATTCATGTTTAGAAGTTGCTCAAATAGATATAAAGTACTCGATTTGAAAACTTAAAAAAATTGGAGCGACCTTTAAATATTAAAATTTTGACTTGAAATATCGATTTTTGAGGATTTTTGAAGTTTCAAATAATTGTGAACGACCTTTTAAAAATTTTTTTTAGCTGTTTTTTGGAGGGGGCTCTTAAAACATGATAAACTAACATATTTTCACATGAGACTTGAAAAAATAATTGTTTTTGGGTCGCCCTAATATATATACAATTATACATATATATATATATATATATATATATATATATATATATATATATATATATATATATATATATATATATATATGTATTTGAAACATAAATATAGTCGCTTTGAAAACGTGCACATATCGATTTTAGAATTTAATAAATCAAAAAGACAAACCAATGATTTATTTTATTACAGGTTAATCGTGAAAAAAAGTAATAACAGAACCTACATTATTCTTCCCCGTAATATTGGGAGAAAGCTGACGTAAATAGTTACAGGTCTTCCCTTGGCAAAGTTTGAAGGTAAATATCAAATTTCCCCAGTTTCATTTGAACTGACGAGCGCAGCGACGAGCTCAGGTAGACGTGAAAAATAAGAATGAGTTCTATAATAAAAGGATTTAGATGGGTGTGATAAAAAAGCTTCGCGGCGGCCCAAAAGTTTTCGGTATTAAAACAGACACCATGTTGATAAGCGACTCGAGCAACGAACGCCTTGTTTACATGGTGAACGCTAGCACATTTTTCACAGCTAATATTCATTTGAAATGATCGGTAAATTTAAATTGGTTAGTTACACCGTTAAAATCAAATAATCACAACATATGTATCATAAAAATATTAGGAGTATCCACTAATAATAATTAAATTTAAATTTATGTTAAGTTGAAATAAAGAAAAAATGTATGAATTGAAAGCCACATTCATCCTAAATTTTCCATTTGATGACTCTTTAAGCTCTGTACTAATTAAATTTACATTACTTGGAAATCACATTCATACCCACAGTAATAGAAAACATTATAACGATTCTGATAAAATTAAAAAAGTTTGAAATATCGTTTTAGGGAAAATAACAACAAACCTAATTAAAGATCTAAATGTACATCTGTAACACGAAAAAGCTTTTAAGAATTTCAGAGGAAGATAATCAAAATTATCCTGTACCAAATTCTACTAAATAATTTACAGTATTAGATGCAAGAACATATTAAACGACTTTTGTATGAGGCATTAATAACAATTACTAATTTCGTAATTGTACTACAAAATATGTATAAAGCTACAGAGTCAAGCAGATACACTATAATAATATCTGTCTTTAAAGTGTTTCGCCTGTAGCTGAAATTTGGATCTACATTGCTAATTGGAACTTGTTAACAAGATCATAAATATTATAATATATTAAATATATATAATATTCCCAGGCGTAGGAGTTTCACAAACGCTTGATCTAAACATTAATAAGTTATTAAATGTAATTTGCGATGATGCTCGCTATACATAAAATAGTTGTTCCCATCGATAAGTTTGACGTGCACGGTTAGTGTTTCAAACTACAGACATTTTCAATGGAACTAAAAATGTCTAATCTTCTCGTAATTTTCATTCACAATGATCTTTCCCTTGCAATGAATGTTTCAGAGAATATTGGGTTTTTGTTTTACGTCTTGGGATAGGACAAAGATATAGCAAATCGTAGTAGCAGTAATTTTAGAATCACTTCAGTTACTTGTTTGACTTTTACTAACCGGCTTTGGAAATACATACATTAATTCGAAAATTATAAAACCTTGTCAAAAATTTTACTAACGTACCTTAAATATACATGTTGTGTTAAATATAAATGTTAAATATATATTCATGGTAATTTTTCTGATACGTTTTAATATACATGTATTTATTTAAGATTGCACATTAATATAATACACTAGCTTTGGCCCACGGATTCACTGCTATGGGGTACATACACACTGATTTCCCCCATTTATAACTATTCCATTCTGAACTCATATCCAGTTCATCTATAAATGATAATGCCTATAACAATCTTCATGGCGATCTCGAATCCCAGCCTTAATCCTGACCTCTTTTTTTAACTGATTCCATTATACAGGTCTACGAAATATAACATTTTGTCGTCCTGTTATTTTTTCAAATATTTGGCTGTATTAAATTAAAATAGCTTTGTTTTTCTTTTTTTTTTATGACACATAGTGATTTTTATTGATGAAATTTTTTAGCAACTTTCATGAAAAAATAAAAATTAATGAATTTAAAAGAAAACAACGGTACTAACTAAAAAATAATGTTAGAGTCTAAATAAATCAAAAAGACTTATTGTATCTTTTTCTATTTCCTTCCAAACTCCTGTTCAATCTTTGCTGCTTATGCTTTTTATTCAATTCATTTATCTTCGATGTGCAACAGAAATCTTTCACGGTTTGTCAACTTTAATATCTTGGTGGAAGCGATCACCTTGGACTTCACTTGTGGCAGTAAGAATCTTAAAAATAAATCACAAAAATATCGTACCACTGTCGATACGCTAAAACGTAATATGATTTTAATCAATGACTAATAATGGTAAATGAAATTTAAATGTTATCAGCATTATCAAAACGTACACAGAAATTGAAAGTCACCGCGAGCAATACTAAGAAAGTTGAAAAAACTAATTTTCTTGATGTTGGAATTTTTTTATTATTTTTTTTTCTTTATGTGCGTTTTACGTGTTAATTGGTTTAATTTTTCGAGTATTTTTGCATTTAAAGCTAGCGTAATTAATAATCATTTATGAATTGCAATGTTTTAACATTTCTAAAAATTTTACTCCTGATGTTATTATAGACTTCAAACAGACAGATGAATACTAATAATTTTCTTCTTGTCGGTACAAAACATAAAAATTATGCGATGTAATCACACTATAAACTTTCATCCTTTATATGTAAGTGTCAAGAGAGAAATATAGCAAAATATTTTCTCTATGAACAGTTACATCATAAGCAAAAATATGATTCACCTGAAAACTGCCTGAACTTTCACGTATTTCAGCGGTTTCTGCATGATGACTCCAAACCATTTATATAGCGATAACAAGGATTTATTTACTGTCATCTGACAAAATGGCATTCGTATGAAATTTAAACTTCTTATGTTCCTTATAGCCCTTTCTCAAATAAAATTTCTATAGCTATTATGCTATTAAATAATAATTATTTATTATTATTTTATTAATCTACTATTTTACTTTCGTAATCTGTATTTGTGGAAAGACATTATTTATCGATGCTTTTTCACATTTTCAGAATAAATGAATTTACGTATTTAATCGATAAATATTGAATTTTTCATAGACTGTTATTAAATTATTAAATAAGCACCAAAAACCATACACAATTTTTTTAGCTCATCATTGACCCAAAAAAAATCAAAAATATATACGGATGCAATTTAAATTAAATTATTATTGAAATTTTGAATAATTAATCTTATGATAATAAAAATTTTAATGATGCATCATCATACATATCTTTATACGGTATGTAAAAAATTAGAGATGCTAAATATTACGTTTTCTGAATTGAGATCCATGGGGAACAATTAATAACAATTATTAATGCTAATCTCCATTCCCAATACAAACGAAAACATTTTTATCAAAAGCAAAATTTACAAAATAGACTCAGTTATTGAGACTCACGCTGCCATTTACATGGCTGCAAAATCTTTTGGATTCACGTCTAAGCAACCAATGAATAAAATGCATCTAAGTGTACATATATTCAAAATGGTAAATGAATACGACCCGAGTTTAAAAACACTAGTTTGAATGGCGACCGATAGTTCGACGATTGTGTTCAGGTCCTCGGTCAAGAAACCTTGAAAACCATTTTCAAAAACCGCTTCCGCTCGTCGCACAGCTTATCAGCGCACTCATTATTCGTGTCCGTGTTAGTTCTAACTCAACTTGGAACTATTATAGCGCATAAATCTGGCTGTCATATCCGCTCCGGAAAGTTTTCCGTCTAAATTTCTCACTGATAGACACCAACCGAGTTTGGATAGTGGCGCATATTTCAGAAGGTGCTCCCGATGTGACTTACTGAAATTGACTTAGCAGTTTTCGTTCCGCATACACCTCTACATTTTTAGAAGCTAAGGTGGTTAAAGTTATCGCGCCTTTAAAGAATTGTTTTGTGTCAGGTTTATACCGCCCCGCTGCTGAGGCACATTTACTATTTAATACTGAGGGCATCGAACCTTAAATACTCCATACTAGGCAAATGAATGTTCGGGGTTGCTAGTAACCTTATCATTGATTCGATCACTAAGTCCGCGGCTGACGTTTTAGCTTGCCTTCCAATACAGGGGGTAATAAATTTATTTTGACTGACTTCACTCAATAGTGAAATCGACCGTGCTCAGGATATGGATGATTAAACTCGGTACTCTCGAAAAACGGGGTAAAACCAATAGCTTCCCGATTACTGAAAATTTTCAATTTTCTTAGTCGAAAGTTAAAAATACTACAGTATAGAAATATTCACACTATGGAACATTCACATTGATATTATTGCAGTATAAAGTGTACAGAAAAAAAGAACAACTTTTTTTTATTGCTTGTCAATAAGTTTGTATTTAAGTTTATAAAAAGGATTGGGCCATATCTATACCGACAATTTACGGAATATCCCCAGTAATACCAAAGATGCATTCTTTGAAAATGTAAAATTTCGAAAACTTTAGATATCGAAGTTAACTACGAACACACGAACTGCGGAAACGGTATAATTGTCGATAAATTTCCCGGATAAAGTCGGTCGGGCCGCGGGCGCGGTGTGTAGCTCATGGACTTATATTTCGTAGTTTCGCTTAATAATATTTTCCGGCAAGTCCGTTAAAGTTGTACGTCTTTCAACTTTAAGTTAAATTGCTTCATACTTGCTCTAGCTTAAGGATATATTATACTATAGGTATGCTTTAAACAAGAACAAAGTTTTTAAACGGTTTTATAAACTATATTTTCGAGCTCAACTTCTGATCTAAAAATTGCGACAAGCAGTTTTGGCAGTCCTCTCTTGATGTTAATCGAACACCATCTAAAGAATTCTGAAGAGACCGATACAGGTAAAAATCTGAGGGTGCAAGGTCAAGGCTATATGGCGGATGCATTAAGACTTTCAAACCAAACTCTCAATATTTGCTGAGTGGCTAAAGATGTGTGTGGTCTGGCCTTATCATGTCGAAAAACCACACCCTTACTGTTGATTGAAGAAGTAGAGGAAAAAAACGGTCGGAGTTAATATGCTTCAGTCTCATCAGCCCGTTGCAGTGTAGATCCGAATTAATAACTTTTCCCGGTGGTAAAAGCTCATAACGAATAATTCCCTTCCAATCCCACCACACATATACCTTCAACTTATCACGAGTTAATCCGGGTTTCGCTATGGTCTGTGGAGCTTACTTGGCTTTTGAACATGATCTTTTTCGCACATTCTTGGTGTGGGTTCCGCTTTTCATCACTAGTGATCAAAAACGGTTCGGTTTTATTACGTTTCAATAGAGAATCCCAAATGACTACACGATTCATTAGATTTCTTGCAGTGAGCACGTGTGGGACCCAAGTATCGAGCTTTTTTGTTTATCCAGACTTTTTCAAATGCGTCAAAACTGTTTTATGGTCGATCCCCAACTCTTCAGTTATGTCAATAATATGCCGATCTTGCTTTACTATTTTCAAAATACCATCGACTTCATCCGTAACAAGTCGTCCAGAGCGAGGTTCATCTTTGACATCAAAACTACCGTACTGAAATCGCTTAAACCAGTTTTGTACTACTCTTACCAACACTGCATTAGGTCCATAAATGTCACAAATAGGATGTATTTGTGACATCCTGTATCTGTGACAAGACATCCCGTATTTCAAGAAAGAATAATAAATTATAAACGTCCAAACGTGAAAATGAACCATTCTTGACATATCATGTAATGAACAACGAACTGGTTTATTTTCATTTCTAAAATGTCAATATTTTTAGAGTATCATTTTCATCAATTCGTTTCGTTTCAGCCATTGAAAGTCTAATGCTGGTGATAAGTTTTCCTATTAGATTTTAACGGCATACGATCCTAAGCCACCATCTAACTAACGGTGGTTGACAATATTTTTCGAACCATCGGTTCAGCTAGTAAGAGGTCATCCCAAGTTGCAACCTTCGTTGTCGCCACTCAAGAATTTTCCTTCTCCAGAGATCCTGGTAACTGACACTATTCAAAGATTTTCGTCTTTACACCTTGAGGTATAGTGGACTTGAAGATATCTCTTAAATTTCCGAAAACCACCTAACCGAGTTGAGTTTTTCGTGTACTTAAACTATTATCGAAGTAGTCGTCCTACTGTCAGCAAATTCTAAGGTGAATGAGGTATTTGGGATTAATATTTTTTCCATGTTCCAAATTAAAAACTTAAAAGCGTCTTCAAAACTGAAGAGAATTTAGGAATTCAGGAACTGCGATGTCTCCCTGACTCACACTTATCTGCAATCTCAAGCCTTTCTGAAGAGCATGCCCAAATTTCGACTGAATCAAAGATCTTTTCGTAGGTTATATAGCCGAAACGTATGATCAATGATCAGTGATCTGTGATCAATGGTGCTGAAGCCCTTTCGGAAACCGGATTTTGGTTAATTGTTACGCGATCAAATAAACTTATAGTTGTTAATAAAATTTGTAGAAATTGTATTGTATGTCAAACAAACAACAAACGAGTAAAGCAGATGACATTGTAAAACATTTATCAATCCATTTCGATTTGTACAGCATTACTATCTTAAAAGTTTTGGTCTAACTTTTCGATACAATGAAAAAAAAATCCACAAAAGTTCAACACAGAAAAGCATCAGTCTCATAATAAAATCTCTACAATAGATATGTGTAAGTGAATATATTGATCTGTTATACAAATAAATTAATAAAGCATTTATTGCATTTTTGCAGGCAATTCTTATAAAACTTATAAAAGTAAAGAGCTATAGGCAAAGAGGTTGTAGATTAGGTAACGAAAGGATTTTGGATTAAAATAATTCAAGGTTTATTTAATCAATAAATGTCTAATGGGGACCGCAAACACGGTAGTCGCTTGAATATTACGAACAGAGTAAGTGATCAGGCAATTAAGTACTAAATATATTAATTATATCTCTGATGATGCAATAGTATTTCTAGTCATTTTACTCTTATTTATTGCACCTAAAAATATAGTTTTTACAATATATGCGACTGCGTGTTTTAAGTATTTAGTCTGAATCTGGTTTTCATATACTTTTTTTACATAGCTATATAGATATTTTTTTCTTATCATACGAATGTACAGAAGAAATAAAGAGTTTAAAACCAGCAGTAGTTTAAAACCATCCATAGAGTGTATTAATTGCACTTTATAAATGTCGATTCGTGATCGAGTGTTATTGTTTGAATGTTTATGGTATTCCAAAAATGTCAGTTGTAAGATCAAGATTAATTTAAAGTCAATGTATTCCTAAATATAGTCTCATTTCGACTATTGTTTTATTTCGACCATTGGTTTGTTGTACCGAAATACCAAATTTTTTTACGTTTGACAAGATACTTTTAACATTTCAGAGTACTAACTCTAATTCTTAAATCAAACTAATTATTGTCTACAACTAATAATTATTGTCATACATTATATATATATATATATATATATATATATATATATATATATATATATGTATAATCTTATATATTTTATATAAACGATGCTTTAATCTTGTTATGTATCCTTTTACTTAATAAGCATCATTAAAATCCGTGTAGATATCAAAGAATTAGAGTAACTGTTTACTCACTAAGTACACACGTACCTCTTATTTTCTCCGAGAACGTTGTCAACAATAATATGCCTCGCCGCGCGATCGACGTTGACCGTCCCGTCGATTACGC
Source organism: Eumeta japonica (assembly GCA_005406025.1). NCBI lineage: Eukaryota > Metazoa > Arthropoda > Insecta > Lepidoptera > Psychidae > Eumeta > Eumeta japonica. The sequence goes on from BGZK01000322.1 coordinate 210,048, forward strand.
AACCGCATGCATCGGAAAATGCATCAGTGAAAATGGACTTTAAATGAAAAACTAGCGGGCCGCGAAATTGTCATCGGCGGCGGACGGCGCCGGCGGGACGACCGGGGACACGCCGACCCCGCCTCGTATTTTACTGGTCTGCCGAGAGATGGGAGTGGCGACGGCCGACTGGGCAAAAGCATTGCCATATCGAACCAGATGCTGTCGGGTTCGAATCCTAAGCTCAAGTGAATTTTTAACCATTCGATCAGTTTTCAATTTGAACCACTCGCTGCGTTAAGACGTCGGTGACGGCCGTCAACAGCTCCAAAGCACACTGGGCCAGCTGAAGTCTCTATATCTGAAGTAAAAACAGTCTGGAAAGGCATACCTCAACGATAAAATACACCACAAAAACGGGAACAACTAAAAATCTGTTACATTTGTATTCTAATGGACTACTGATGCCGCTTCAGCCTGCCAGCTCGGGTCGTGGATGTCTGTCTTTTTACATGATCATTACTTATAGCTACAATATCTGTAAGTTCGGGAGTATCCCTTAATCCGAGCCCTGCCCTACTTACATGCGAACGACGGGTAACGTAATCCCGAGCCTCAAGTCACTAACAAACATACAAACTTTGGATTTATGGGGCCGCGCGAGCCGGCCGACAGCGTGGCCTGTCTGACAAAAAAATGTGATATTTTAGGTCATTTTCTAAGTACACACGAAAGTAGTTTATCTAATGTTTTGAGAAGTTAATCTAACTGTGCTTTTTTTTTACTGTGGTGAGGAACAAGATACTTTCCTACCTGTTGATTGAAATTTTTATTCATAAGAATAAAAAGTGTGATTTTAAATAAAACGTTACACACCTATTTTTTTCTCGTGTACCTACTGCATTATTGCATGGTATATGTTATGACTATATATTATTATAAGGGTTTTATTTAAGCTAATTAAGAAAAAAACATTACTGTTAACTTTATTCTTAACAATAGAAATATAAAGCTAAACAAAAAGTTAGGAAAATTATTAAACAACTAATACAGATATTTATAGTTTTAGTAAGTTCAGAAAGAATTGTATCAGTTTTTCACATAATACAATTCAGCTACATACTCAAAATTTTAACTAAGTAAATCTCTTATCTACGACATTGTTATTACTGTGGCGATTATGGTAATTTTAGCTGAGCTTCACTATATGTACTAGATGTATTAGATACTAACTTAGAAGTGACACACAGACCCACATTAATTTGTATACACAAATAAATGCTATTCTATGTGCAGGTTATCAAACTTAAGAATAAATGATAAACAGATTTTTATGGCATGCTAAAACTATCTCATAGTTATACCTCCATAAATAAACAAGGAAACTACGTCACACATCCGTATTATTTTCTGTTCTTTATGTGCCCAGTAATAAAAAGGTGACGCTTTCATTCAAACAAACAACAAAACCATAAAGCTAAGGAAATGAATGGAGCATCGAGTCGGCACCACGGGCCAGGTACAAAGACCTCTCTTTTACCTTTTAGTCCCATTTAAAAGTACTTGTGATCTATTGTCGTTCACTTAGAGCTGTGTTTAACACCCTTTGCGCCGCGCCCGCGCCGTCTGCTCGGTTCCTTTCCATTATTTGATCTCTGAGACCGGATGCGCTCTATCGATTTTGAGGGGTATTTCATACAATTTTTTATGATAAAGCTTTTATAAAACCTCATTGTCTCGTAATATAGAGATTGACGTAATTCTTAATGTCTTTTGAAAATCAGCATTTGGGCCGTCATCAAAGACAAGAAAAAAATTATATGTATATAAAAATCGACAAGTTAATTTATCATAGCACAAAAAACAATAGTCTAAGGCGGTTACACATTAAACGCGAAAAAGTAAAATCTTAATGTACTTATGAACTAAAACTTCTTTGTTTATGGCATTTTGAAGGGGGCGAACGACCTTGATAGCCACCGGAGAGCAGGCGGTCTTCACCGCCTGTGAATACTCGCAACCTCGGAGAAGTCACCAGGCCATTGCCGGCCTCTTGGACAGGAATAGGATTTCTGATTGAGGGGGGAGAGGGGCAATAGAAGGGGAGCGAGCCCTTCGCAGAGAACCTTAAAAAAATATTGAAGCTGATTAACATTTTTTCTAAACCACTTTTAATAAATTATCGTTACTCGCAAATACTACACAAAAGAAAAAATCATTGTGTTACATCGGTGCCTTATCCACAAAAAAGGTTAAAAAATCTTCTTAACTCCACTTTCTAAACGTGTTGGTTCATCATCCAACTATCCTTTGATGTCACTAATGATTTTTTTCAAAACGGGCCACAAGTTGTCGCTTTCTCTAACGGTACCTCTGACGACGGTAACTTAACATTTTAAGTCCTTCCTATTCATAAATATTTTTAAGCAAGTTTTAACTTATGCCCACAATATTTTTAGGTATACAATGAAACTAATCCGATAGGGTTATTTTAATGTGTGACCCGAAGGCCTAGAATATTTTGAATATCACTAAACTGAGAATTTTCAAATCGTTCCTTCCGAATTAGTTGTTCTGGAAAATACGTATGTCGAACTTATAAATTGGTAGGAGGCAAATTTTTACTACTAGATGGCGACAAAACTAAAAGATGGCGATAGAGCGTTATTTCGCCCGAGCGAATATAGCATGAACTCCTAAATTCACTATGATTATAATCATAATGAAAAACTACAAAAATAGTCATAAATTAGTAGTCTTTCTCTAATGACTACCAACGACTGTTACCGTTCATGAAGAAATTTTAATTGGACAACTGACTCTAAGGCTGTTTTTCATTATGATTAATTATATTTAGGTACTCGATTTCTCGTAAATTGTTCTTTCAGTCATTGAAAGCTTCTGCAAAAACGGTAGCGATTGTTCATTTACAGCTAAAAGATCTCTTTTACAAAATTCATCACATTTCATTCTTTTTTATGGTTATGATGATATCAAAAACACAGTTTAAATCTATTGATTTAATTAACGTATCGATGCGATCTGACCATAAGAGTCTATGGAGTCTACGGGGTCCAACCAAATTATTCTAAACCGACCACTCAAGAATAACAAAAAAGGAATGGCAGAATCTCACAAAACGTTATATCTCTTTTACAAATTGCGTCAATTGGATGGTATTTTGCTTGCGTTTTATTTTTAATAATCAGTTTAGAAAATGATTAGACAGTACGCGATAACGAAAAATGTAAAAAAAAATCATCCTGTTTCGTTTTGTTCCCTCCAAACGAACACAAACAGATGCCCTACGCTGACCCGCATTTATAACATATATAGTTTCTGTAATAAACCACTAAATTTCATATTGCAGTATTTATAAAGAATAAATAGACACAAACTGCGCAGTGTCCTTCCTACGGCGAGCCTTGGAACTTGTCATTAAAAAAATATTCGTAGGAATAATCGGATTCCGTGCCGCGGCGAATTAGATCTGCTTTAAAATAAATCACCAGACGAAATTGAATGGATCGGGGGTCCGAGGCGGCTACCTGCCGGGGCCGCCCCGCGCGGCGCTCGCTCCGTTCGCCAGGATGTTTGTCGAACGCATACCGGAGCGTGGCGCTTTAGCCTACCGGAATATTTAGTTTATTTTACCGTATCGGCGCAGTATATCAAATCGTACAGTAGTCAACCTATTGTATTATAGGTTTGACATTTGTGCACGACGACATGTTAAAATATTTATCAACACGACACGACACGACACGAAAAACACGACAATTTTTTGCCCAATGAAAGGAATTTATTAAAATCGACGTGGCTTCAGAATGTTTTACTCTTAAACCCTTTGATTTCTGAGTCGCTACTCAGTAATATCTCTATATCTTTTTAACTATACTTCTTTTGGTGTATTATCAAAATCTGGTCAGAATGCATTGTGGGCGAGTAATGCGCAAATGTACCACGAAATGAAGTTCGTACGGTCTGACGTTATTTCGATTGATGCACAATGGCCTATCAGTTAAGCATGTGTTGTAAACATAACCGGAATTGAACTGTAAAAAATATATATTTATAAATACGAATTTTATATTTAGAATATTATTGTGTATATTCATAAAACTTTATACATATTCTAATGTACATTGATTTCTATTGTGAAACTGGCTATTAAAATTTGATTAATAGTCATTAAAAGCAAATTATTACTAACCACTAAAATTATATTTTTTAATGACACAAAAAATAATACACATAACACATCCTTAATTTAGGATAAGCAATTTCTAATTGTCCGGGAAACATAATTCTTCAAACCATGGAAGAATCATTTACAACAGTATTAAGCACTGCGGACGAACACCAACAAACAGCATCGCAGCGAAACAAGCAGCAAGTAGGCCGTATTATTTTCTGATAGCCCTGGGCGGTGCTGCTCAGGTGGCCACAACTGGATTGCACAAAGCGGCCGGCTAACGAACACAAACTTCGGACTTGCGGAATTATTCTGCAGCTATTGGGACTAGTTATCGGGCAGCTCTAATTTATGTAGTGTGAAGGTTTTAGGCCGGTTTTAAGGTATTAGAGCTTAGGCCGGTGACCAAAGATTTATTGGTCTGGGTTAGATAGTTCCGATTTTGTAGGGACTCTAATAAAGGCAATTAGTTTCCTGCCTTCCATGAGCCTGCTTAAGAGCAGTCGGAACACCCACACAATTTGTCCTAATTTATGTAAATTCAACTAGTGAAATAATAAACGTATGTATATACAAAACAATTAATAAAAGATAATATTACTTTCTATGAGATATTCAAAAATATTATCTTAATAAAATAACGATCTCGTATTACAAATTTTGTCAAAATTTATAGTTGCTCATAATTTAAATTTCAGTGGATATTATATAATACTTATACTCAACGTATACTAGTAACAACGTAACATCGGGAGTTAAAAATTAATACATTAAATAAAACTCACTTACATGAATTTACAAAACACTAAATTATAATGATATATTCTAAAACTACTTTTAGTTTGTATCTAACACATACAATGACTCGATTAGACACAATAAAAAATTGCCATTTTTTTTTTATTTTCAAAAGAGATCTATCAAGCCAAATCCAATCACATTTGACTCACAGACGGACAGTTTAAACCCCCTTAAACTCGCACGACCGTGGCCTTATAGCGTAGCGCATACTGCGAGCGTTTATATGTTTACATTTTACGGTGCGAGGTAGACGCACGAGTGCGAGTTTCAGTAGTAAAAGGGGAGTTTTCTTTCTTCGCGGAATATTTCCTTTGCAGGTAATAAAATGCGACAGCCCTTTGTCACACGCGAAAGCGATCACGGCCGACCAATAAAATCTTCTGTGCGAATTACGAGCGTAAACACCGCATAAAATATACGCGTGGGCTTTATTGAAAATGCGTGTTCGGTTATAAACGTATCGACACGCGTGAAAGCCACTATGTGTTAGCCGCAATGTTTACATAAATCTTGTACAAGCCTAAAATATATGAGCGTATCGAGCGTTAAATTTCACAACAAAATGTATCCGAACTCACGAGTTCATTTATATAAAATGTACGTAGTTATGTCATGTCTATTTCTTTTGTTGTATATTCCATATTTAGCAGAATATCAACGGCCAGGTGTAACCCGGCGACCTTTTGCGAAAATAAAAATGAAACAGGAACTACCAACTTCTGATGAAAACATGTGCACATCTCTCTATCTATCGAGACGTCTTATGATCAAGCCTGATTTATCCCAAGTATGTATACGAAATTTTAAAATTAGGATCCGATTCTTTTTAAAATACTGTTTTCCATTGTATTATAAAAAGCAAAACTCAAAGAGTTCAAAAAAGTTCATTTATGCATTAAAGTATCTAAAGAGTGCAGATTCAAAAATCTTTTTGTGGTAAATTAAAAAAAATACTTGTAAATATTTACAGTATCTAAGTTTAGTTTCAATTATTTATGGATTATTTTGTATGTCATATTATCAATAGTCTTACAGTACATACATCAGCATGTTAGATTTTTAGGATAATGTGATATGCCGAAGATATATAGATATATCTTTCAACAAACTTTCTATTTCGTGTTGAGGGATTACAAAGTCGAACTCTTCTTGCAGGTTCAGTGTAGATTTGGAGCAACTAATTACCTTTGCTACGAATATGGTCACAGTGTCGTTGATCAATTCGCAGCGGTCACAGTCAATCGCGCCGACCAGTCGACCTGCTGTACCACATTCGATACTGTATCACATATATGTTCATTTTTATATCTAAGAACGTTATCCATTATTCCGATAAATATGAAAAAAAATGTAAAGTTGGGTAGTATGTTTTTAAACTAAAACTTTCATAAGTTTTCATTTATCTAAACATTCCAAAATTTAAAAATTTGTTTTACAGTTCAAATTTTCTACGTTAAACTTAAAAAATAAACTTTAATCACTAATCTCGAAGGCCATGATTGTGTTATCGATTCAGTTCTATATATGCACGTTGGACTACAAATTAAACAATTTCATTAAAGTATATAAATAAATTAAAAACATGTTCTATGTTCAAGTTTAACGTTATATTTTAAAACTTTCTGATAACATATATTAAGCTAAATAAACGGACAACCAACTGATTCTATTATATGAAATAACTCTTAAAAAAGCGATGTCCAACTATCCTGCCTTTGAAAATATAAATAAAAAGAAGTTAATGTTATGTCCAAATGTAATTTTTTTCTAAACGGATATGTAAATTACTATTTTGTATATAAAAGAATGAATTCTATATAGAATATTCATTCTTCGGTCGCATATCGTCATAGAGTGATTTGACGGAATATTGCGTTCAATCTCTAACAATAATATTTATTGAATAATAAACGATATAAAAAAATATTTACTATGACAATTCTATATATAAACGGTCTCCGTTTTTATGAAACAGATACATATTATAGAGACTATATTTTTCTGCTAAATATAAATAAACATGTAAGTAATAAAGCTGTGACGGGTAAGGGCGTTGCCTTCGAACAGGGAGGTACTGGGTTCGATCACGGCCGAATTGTCCAATGAGCTTTTAATTTAAGTCAATTTAAATCGCCCGCTCCGTGCTTGGGGGCACGATAAGCCGTCGGTCACGGATTCAGTCACCGTGTGGGTGACGATGGGCGTCAGCAGCCCCTAACACTGGAGCAGTAAAGAGCGCTTTTATAGTCCAAGCCCTTCGGTGTGAAATGAAAAGATTGCAGGAGGCTATGCCTCAGCGGTGGGGCGATCCTAACCTGACACATGATATAATATAAATAAATATATGTATAAGCGAAAATTCTATGCAAATATTATAATACGAAATATTAATCGCGCTGTTCCGATTCTTCTTTCTTTATTTTTTAATATCTAATAAGTTGTACATTTATTAATACATGTAAATATATAATGAGAACCAATGAATTTCTATTTATATGACAAGTATTTCAATATGTGTTCATGCTTCAAGTGATTGACAACGGAACGGCAATCCTGTTACGTTAACTGACTAATACGTGTGTAACGAACCCACACGACACAGCTACATCATAGTCTCCGTCATGGACGTAACAACGCCGGAGTACATGAAACCATAAAGGCGAATCCCATGGCGGCGGGAACCCTTAATCATTACATACGCTTTCATTTCTATCGAATGCGAGCGTAAACATAAAAACATTTTATGTTTTCATCGCAATAACAACGAACCGCATATCCGGTGATCTGAATCTTGAGGTACACGACAAAATGTCTACGGAAGTTTATCGAGTGCTATTCAAATTGCGAATTGCAAAAAAAAAAAGTCATAATAATCGAGCAGAGAAGGGCGGCGATGCTCACGACTAGCTTTAGTTTTAAACAATGAAGTGTCGAATAATTGTGTATAAAGCAATCTTGCGTATATAACGTAATACTACACCCACCAAACCAGCGAAGTCGAATACTATAACAACAGATACTAGTTATAAAAAACATTATTATATTTTTGAGAGAAGTTACTGTCAATTAAATCATTTTACATGTTTAGTAGAACATAACTGATCAATACTGCACTGTATATACATACCGGAAATAAATTACACAGCGTTGTTAAATATCTCTAACAGTGACTAAATTTCATAGTTATGTGTATTAGAGTTGATACACTGTTTAAAAATAAAATTGTTGTTGTTATAATATCACGTCTTAATAACCACACTGCAGAAGTATGCCCTCCCATTACTTTTTTATTCAGATTGAAGAGCTTAAACCTTAAGCCCTCTACGCACGCCAGCATCGGGGGCTGCTCACGACCATGTTGATCAATGAGATGACAATATGCGGAGCCGACAGCCTAAAGTGCTTTTCGAGACACGCAACGTGTGGCGTAATATGACTTAATAGCTCATCGGTCATTTCACACGTAGTAAGAATCGAACCGTACACCTCCCAAATCGAAGTCATCTGAACTACCGTGCCACCGCCCTCAAAAAGTTATGTACATATTAATACTGAACATCAGAACTGGATCTGTAATATATCATACCAATTCATAAACACTGTAATCGTTTAATCAATAAATTAATATATCTAAAATAGCTCTCAATAAACTCACGGCTAGAGAAGAGTGAGAAAGAAAGATCATATTAATTTGCTGCAAATTTTACAGAAACTGTTACAACATTAATATCCAGTTTCCTATATTTTTAGCAAAAGCTTAGACCGTAGTTTGAGTGTGTTATTTTTGAGGTAATGGAACGATTTAATTAACCTGAAAAGAAGTTGAGTACAGAATGTACTTTTTCGCGATTTCGGTTCGTGAAATACCCATTCAATTTTGTTGGGAACGACACAGGTTGCATTTGTATAGTAAATGTTTAAGTATTAATTAATATAAGCTGTCTTTTGCTTCGCGGGTTCGTTCAAATGACTATAAAATTAATTCGCGCAGTCGCTCTTCGTTACGATCCCGGTCTCGGTCTTCTATCTCCAAACATCGTCAGCAACACATGGCTAGATGGCGTTGAAAAATATACAATTTTATCGTACAACGTTATCTTTTGTGAGAAACATCATCTAATATTAAATGCCCTGTTGTATTTTCTTTTTCTCAAGTTAGTTGTCCGGTTAAAGGTCGTTGTCTAAGAAGCTGCTGGAATTTTATATGCTTATCCTGTGCTTAATAACAATATAATTATTTATATAGGTATCTATTATATTATATTATCACCGTTCGCGATTCAAGACAATTAAAATCAAAGTTTAAGCTAAATATGAAGAACATTAAAGTTTTCTGAGTTATAAACTTCGATTATTTTAGAGAAAAGATATACCAAATTTAAATTTGCTCCACATATTTTTAAAAGCGAAATTAAAATATTCTGTCTCACTGGAAAATGGATTTACACTGTGTAATAATAATAGCATCAACTTATTTCGAGTTAATCCAGGTTTGGCTGTAGTCTCCCCAGGCTTGCTTGCTTGCCTTTCGATCATGATATATTTCGCACGTTACAGTCGTAGATAATCCATTTTTTATCACCAGTGATCAATATTTTCAAAAACTGTTCGGTTTCATTGCGTTTTAGTAGAGAATCGTAAACGAGTACACGATTAATTAGATTTCTTTTAGTGAGTTCATGTGGGACCACAAGTATCGAACTTTTTTGTATTTCCAGATTATATCCAATGAGTCAAAACTGTTTTGTGATTTATCCCCAGCCTTTCAGCTATGTCGTAAGAAGTAATATGCAGATCTTGCTTTACTTTTTCCAAAATGGCATCGACTTCATTCGTAACAGGCCCGCCAGAGCGAGGTCATCAAAATTCCCTTACTGAAAACGCTTGAACCTGCTTTGTGATACTCTTTCTGACACTGCATTAGATCTATAAACTCCACATTTTTTTTCGCGGACTGTGTCGCATTTTTCCCTTTTTTGTAATAAAACTTCAAAGTTCGTTAGATTCACTCATTATGGTGGACAGAAAAACAATAGACAAATAGCGGTACACCATTTTTATTTACTGTCTACGTGTGGCTGTGTTTCTATGTGTCTGTGCGATGTCTCTGTATTTGTTTCTGTGTGTGCTTGCGTACATGCATTAGTATAAGATTTAACATAGATTTCTATGTTAAATTTATGTACGTCAAATTTATTTACGTATGTATATAAATTTATCTATGTCGATTTCTTCAATTTTGTGAAATCTCAAAAAAATTTAGAATTTTTTTCAAATAATTTCTTTCGAATAATAATAACTACACTAATCGATCAAATTCAAAATCTAATAAGCTTTATTCCTAGTAAATCTGCTTAAATACTAATAAATCTGAATGCTTAAAGTTTCAGCGTAATCGAATCATTTCTTCAATAATATAATCATAAATAATTTCAAAATATTGTTTTAATAATGTTATTTTAGATTTCTTTAAATGTAATTTTTAAAAACAATTCTATATTTGCAATGATAAAGTCACTTCGAACGTCGCAAATTTTGTTGAAATCTATTAACTACCTCATAAGATGATACCTTTTTGGAAAAAATTCAAGAAATTAACCAATTAAAATAACTAAAAATTTTGACTGATCGATGAATAAAATTTAATTATATTTTGAGTAAATAAACAAAGGTAACGCTAATAATAAATTTTAGCTTAAAAATATAAACCGATTTTTTTTTTATACGAAAATTTCTAGTCACTTACAAATTTTGTTAATTAATGGATAATACATGTTATATATTTAATAAGTCAATTGGTCTATGAAACTCAAAGTTACGTCTTTCAGAAGTTTAAACTTATATGTCGATTCTATAGAGCCTATATGTTTAGGAATACGCAATTTTTCCGGATTATGAATTGTATAAATATTTGATAATATTTACATACACATCCATATCACTTTTGTATGTATGGTGTAATCCTGATTTGAAAAGTTTTGATTTATTTACCTCTTAAAATAAGCATTCATTACAGAACTTTCTACCACTGTTTTAGATCCAATATTCTTTATCCAATATCAAACTACCATTCTACCATTTTCATCACGATCGAGTCAATGATTTAGCTGTGTGTATCTAACAATGAAACAGACAGATTGAGACATCTAAAGAATTTGTAATATTTCTGCGAATGAGCTAACTTTTAGTTATACTTTTTACGGTTCCTCTGAGTCACGAAGAAATTTCATTTTTAGTTCGTCGAGCTGTCTGCTAAAGACGATTTTCTCAAACTGGTAATACTATCTACATGAAATTTAGCACGGCTATAAAGTTTGCTTGCCCGCCCTTAGTCCAAGGGATTTTATTTTATCTAGCTCTTAGACGGATAAACTTCGATGATAAAATAAATTACTCCACGTCTTAAAATGGTACGTAACGGTTAAGTTAAGAATAATGCAATATTAAATTAGTGAATACTAAAATGAGAAATGCGTCTACGAAATTCGTAGACTAAATTTCATTAAATCAGAGAAGTTATTGTTTTCAACTCTCTTCCACTTTTGAAATCCTAAACTTAGAAAAATTGGGTTAACAAAGTGACAATAATAGCCTTCTCAACATTTTATTGTTACTGTAGCGATGTACTTTGCTTATGCATCAGAGCGGCTTTTCTACCTGCAAGAAACCTTTTATAGTCAAATGTTTATTATCCTAGGAACCACAGGATATAACTTCTGTGACAATGTTTAAGGTGATTTGATGAAACGACGACGTCACTTTATCAGCATATAATTGTATGATATGTTCTTGTAACAATGTTACGTCAAACTGAATGAAAATTGACAACGTGACAAAGTAATTTGCTGAAAATGACAATGTAGTATAGTGCGAGGGCGCAGGCTCGGCGCAGGCGCGACCGCGCTCTCACTTGCCCGTGGATATTTGTTGAGCTCGTACGCGTTCCTTTTTATTTTTCATTCAAAGTGTTTAAGTATTAAATTAAGTAAGGATGTTACTGTTTTTGCCTAAGCAAAGACTATAAATGTATTGTGACGTTTTTCAACTTCTAGTGTTTGAAAAATATGCTATGCTATATTTTTAAAATTTTGTGCTGTTTTTATATATCGAGAAAAGTTAATATAAAACCAAGTTAACAAGGTGTTTTAACTTTAAATAAAAATTGATATTGGCTGTACACGTCTTTTCAGCTGAAATTAACACTTCCTGCATCAAATGTAGGGTCAGTACATGCATTACTACTACCCTTTGCTACCATTGTCTGCACATTTCTCGCTGATGAGATAAATATAATGTATTTATTATGCCTCAGCGCATCTAGTGGACGAATTTCCAAAAATAAATTATAATGCTAACTCGGTCAATACTTCGAGCTTGTTAAAACAATACACTTCATGAAATGCAATTTGTATGCAGTTTATTAGAATAATATATTTATGTATCAATATTATAGATATCTGTAGGGGTGTAAGTGATTTAATTTCTGAATTCGAGCATTTATAATTTTTTCCTTCTGTCATTATATATTCTCAGATGCATTAATTTCATATTCATTTTTTTATCTCAAATATTCTAATTGTATTATTACATATTTTTAATAACATTTTTAATTTCTTTATAGGTATCTCTCAAAATCTTTTATACTTTATTAAATAATTCTTTCTATTTTATTTTATTATTATACTGTGTATTATAATATCTAGAAATATTCCTTCATTTTAATATGACCCATGTTTAATATTCATTATTAGTCATTAATATTACATAGTATTAGTAATTAATGAATGAATACCTGGACGTTAAAAAAATTGGTGTTAAATTTGCAAAATTTGCTACGATTTGTTGATTATTTTTCAATTTCAGGCAAGCTATTAATTTTTCATGTACCAGTTATAATTGTAAACATATATATGCGTGAAATTGTAAACAATGAATACATTTTTCTTTACTTTAACTACAAGGTAAGGTAATATATATTATATACCAGGCAAACATTTTAAATAGACTTTTTACCTTAAGCTATTTCTTTCCTCGATCTTTTTTTTCCTTTACATGAAAGTTCAATAAAAGTATAAAAATGGTATGTAGTCTTTTCTTAATTTAATTTTAGCCTAGTGTTTCACTTTCTTGCAGTGAGTGTACTAGTGATATATGCAATCTGTTTTTACTAGTATAAATCGCAAAAATTCTTGTAAACAAGTTCGAAGACTGGTAACTTGTTATATACTTACGCCTTCGTCTATAATTCTCCGGACTTTTACCTTTTCGGCGTGTAATTTAATAAAGTTTGTCATGATTGTCAATTAAGGTGTTGATATTTCTCACAGACTAACAAACTTGCACCTCTCTAGTGGTTCTAAAACAATACGTACACCCTACGAGGAATATCAATACATTCGTTGTACACCATCAAGAAAACATAAGGGTTAAGATCGGTTACTCTGAGGTAACGAAGGTATATAACGTTACTTTGTTGCGAAATTAAAGAAAATATCGCCATAGGCACAAAGTACATTCGCTACCGGAACAAAGGCAAGTAAATTTAGAGACAATGTACATTTGGTCTTATACCAAAAAAACTTTATTCTGTTTACAAAGACGTAATCTTTTATTGTGGTGGGAATAATGTGATATTGTTACTAAAACGAAATTAAAATCATCACTCAATACTGCCACACTATAGCATAGCATTACAACCACTGATACATTGACAAAATAAAAATTGACAAAAAAAGACCTTGCCGCTTCTACCGCAAGGTCTTTATTGTCAATTTAGGAAAAATTATAACTACGATAGCTATGAAACTTTGCCTGTAGCGAGCCGTTTATAAAACATAGCCTTTAACACAACTGTGTATATGCAGTATGCGTATTTGTGACGAAGATGATACATTGTTAGACGTAATTTAAATTTATGTAAATTGGACTTTGTACAATAAAATGCATTTTGAGCCATCTCTTAAATTATTACAACAACATCTTTTTCTCGTGACTTTTAACCGATCAACCGAGTGATTTCAAAAAATTAATGGATCTAATCTCAAAAAATATACAGGTTTCCACAAATATAATGATAGTTACATTCTCGCAATTACCCTTTCGCAATGATAGATATTTACTATGTGTACATTATTACCAGACGACATTTCTGTCGACACGTATAGCGTTTTACTCTAGCCTATCTCATTCGGCATATGGTAGACAGAGGCGAATTTATTTGCCACGGTTGTCAAAAAAGTTACCTTTTTGACATCCGTGGCTTACAATTTTAAAAATTATATCAATGACGTTGTATAAGCCCTTGCCGATTTCCTGATAGCTAGTCATCAAAGTTCTTTAACATAATCCTTTTATCGATACAAATTAGATTATTTGCGTTTAACATGTAGATCATATCATTTACTTAGATTTTCCTCATTGTGTTAATTCAACCTGGTTGATATGTGTACGTGCGGCGTACTATAAGTTTCTGGAACTGACCACTAATATAAACAATATTTTAAAAGTACCTAATTACTACATTTAAAAATCTCTTTGGCTGTAAAATACAGTTTGTTTCATCTAACTGTCAATTGTTTTCACATTGAGGCGTTATTTTAGAAATTGCATATCTTCATCACTCTGGATTTAATTCGTGAAAATTTTGATAGTATAATTTTATGATTGTAAGTGCAATTTGACAGCTCAGCAAAACCTCACACAACTTGGGAACTGCTTTTGGCGATAAAGCACCATGCAAAAATACTGTTTATAACTTATTTGCAGAATTCAAGCGCGATCGTGTCAGTTTCAGTGACGAACAGTTTCATGGTCGCCCGTCCACCGCCTGTGAACAACAAAAACATCGATTTTGTGCGTCGTGTGATCGAAACAGACAGGCATGTGACCTATCACGAGATTCGGGATCCTTAAGGATAGGCATGTGTCAAATATAACCAATCCTACACAAACGTTTGGGTACGATAAAGCTATGCTGAGTGCAGTGGATCCCACACAATTTGACTGAAACTCAAAAAACGAATTGCATTACTTGATGCAATGCCATACCTACCAAATTCAAGGAAGGGGCGTCAAATTTGGTGTGGGACATAGTAACAGGTGAAGAATTGTGTATTTATAGCTAATAACCCAAAACAAAGCAGCAATCGACCGTATAAGTCTGTCGAGTTCAGCTGAAACCAACCAAAGTTGCGCATAAGCGAAGTGCCTCTAAACGGATGACTGCTTCTTTTTTTAATTAAATTGGACACGTGCCTACCATTGGTTTGGAGAATTGTCGCACCGTGAACAGTGATTGGTACACGACCATTTGTTTGCCGGAAATTATTGACGAACTCCTTAACAATAACTTTAAACGTCGTTTTGACTACGAGAATGTCAGTTCTCACACGGTCAAACAGACAAATAAATTTTTGAAGAAGAAAAACGTAGAACTAATGAGCAATTTTGCACACAGTCCCGAACTGGCGCCTTGTGACTTTTACGTTTGTAAAAATTATAAACCAACTACGCAGTCAACGATTTTCATCACCACAAGAGGCTGTCAAAGAGTATGATAAACATGTTTGTGAGGTCACCTGGGAGAAGTGGCATAGATGTTTTCAAACTTGGTATATTCGTATGAAAAATTGCATTTATGCTAACGGACTACATTTGGAGAAACAATAAATTCATTTCTTCCAATTCATAGTAATTTTTCTCATTCATTCCAGGAATTTTCAGTGTGCCCTACGTATATCCAGCCAAGTTTGTTTTTTTTATTTGGCACAACACTTTTTTTCAAACATACATCTATATATAAACTTGACTCTCTATGAAAACTGCAGCTGTTAAGTAAAAGGCACATTATTGTCATTAAAATATTGGTAAAAATATGATAAAATGCCTTATCCTTATAATATTTGATGAACAAGTAACTGTAAGTATGGTCACAATATTCTCATGTTATTAATGAGACCAATAATTCTGGGATTTCTCATTTAACCCCAACTAATAAGTTATTGATTTTGCTAATAATCAAAATAGTAACAAGGCGTAAATATATTTTAAATAATGTATTGAAAATCGGGCATACCTACCGTGTATCGTATTAATTACGATACAATTAAACGTAAAAATATACATTCACATTCATCCTCATC
Source organism: Eumeta japonica (assembly GCA_005406025.1). NCBI lineage: Eukaryota > Metazoa > Arthropoda > Insecta > Lepidoptera > Psychidae > Eumeta > Eumeta japonica. The sequence goes on from BGZK01000322.1 coordinate 226,164, forward strand.
GTAAACCTACAATATTTTAATAAGCGAGATTTATGACACGAGTGTGAGCCGCGCGGTATACGTTAACATCTCCATGTGTAAATCATTACAAATTTATAAATGCTAATGAGGCAAAGAAGTTATAATACATATGCACACATCACAAAATATCTATTATATTCAACATTCGTTTTTGACTGTTACTCTAGATTACCTATCATAACTGAAATGTGTATTACGACGTAGCCAGGTGACGTATTTCCGTGAATACCAAAAAAATAGATCACGAAATCGGACCAGTGTTTCCTGCGCTATAAGAGCACCAAAGTACTGACACAGAAACACGTTTTATAATAATATCTATGACTTTAGCACAAAGTTTTTCTACAACAAACACACGAACTAAAAAGTTATATTAATAGAGATATATATATTAAAACGGTATCCCAAAAAGTAACTCCGTATTTATTTAACACTAACAGTATACATTATTTGCTGACGTGAAATCATTTATACTTGTGTAAATATTAAATTTCCTTACTTTTCATAATATCCGTGAGCCGGTTACGCGTATTAAATATTAAAACGATAATTTCCCGGAGGCGTAATAGTGTTGGGATTACGTACTCGATCCATCGGACTCGCTGACGCCGCAACTATTATCGATGTTTATCTCGGCATGCGGGTCGCTGCCGTATAAATTCGGCATGCATTATTTATGCGAGGGGCGGCTACGGCGTTTATTGAAATTGTATGAAACAAATACGAAGTCTGCCCGCTTTAATGCGAGTGAAAAAGGCAATGTACACGTAAACACCGGACGAAAGTAAAAGAAAAATGTAGCTACGGATACAGACGTGTTTTTGCAATTAATTTGTATTATTCTTCGTAAGCGTTAAGTTCGCATAAGCTGCTATTTCGCTCGCTCCAATTAATCGGTAATGGAATAATATTAGTATCGACCGTCTTATATTTTTATTTATTGTTGCGTGATATTGATAAATATTATACCATTTTACTTCATAGAAAGTATCAAAACTCTACGTTTAAAGTCTTCGATCGCTCGATACGACATGTGACGCACCGTACGATTTCCTTTTCGTGAGTCGCTAATTAAAGCGAATCGAACACAGAGGAATAAGACGGAGAAAAAAAATCTGTATTAGCGCGCTAAATCAGACGGAATGGCGCTGCGATCGGCCTTACGTACCAAAAAGGCTAAAAGCTGAGAAATCGACTTTGAAATGAAACGAGAGCGAATCATTCGAGAGATCTTCTTATGAACAAGGCTTCAGTTAAAATACTCTAAAAGTACGAGTATTAAAATTTTATGTAAGCACTTTCCACTGCTATCGTGTTCATAGGAAAATTTTCAAGGAAAATGCCAAAAAGCGAAACGGTTATTTCGAAAAGCAATTCTTTCTCTGCAATCACTCACTTCAATCAATCAACAAATATTGCATTTTGTGGAAAATTGTATTTTTTTTAATACGAATTTAATTATGACAACAATGAGATATAGACCGTTGACGAATTACGAAACTATTGAATACTCACTGGACTATATCACATATAACTAATAAGATATTTTCGGAATTCGGAAATAACACGTCAGCGTCGCGAAATGGCCGCCGCGCCCGCGCCCGCCGTCCCCGGCGCCATTGTGGACGCGCCGATAAATCATCCGCACAAATCTAAACCGTACTAATCGCAATACAGAAGGCATCGGAAGTTGGGATCCGAGTCCATTGTTGAACTTTGGCCGGACTCGGTTTGTCTGCGTCGGCTCATTTAACGCGGCCATAACTTATATTTGTGTGGAAATCGATAGACAGTTCGTACCTGAATATCTAGCAAATATTTCCTGTTTTAGTTTTTTTTTTTCTGTAATTGCTTTATGATGAACGCTCTGAATTGTCTGAAAGTTTTGAAAGTAAGTAATCCTCGCATCTTCGACATGCAGTATTCATAAAGGATGATAACCAAAATGAATTATTTTATCAAGTGCAAATAGTAGTTGCCCCCTGAAGGTTCCGTACAAATTCAATTATATATGTATATATTTCATCCATCAAGATCCTCGATGAATTTTGTCTGTTTCCGATACCAATATTGGTGAGATATTAGTCCCAGATTTTTTTTTAACTTTTTGAATTATCTTAAAAATATCAGAATTTTTGAAAATCTTAAGTTTTCACAATGCAAACTTAAAAAACGTTCTTCGATATATAAGTCCCCATCACGGTCCATACTCTAATTGTAAATTTGTACTCCAAGTTTGTAATCATAAAAAAAGTCGTATGATATACCTACAAGTTATCTATTATTCGATTTTTTTTTACTTGGATTGTGAGACCTTTCTACTAGCGAAATTTCATGAATCTAAGTAAATAGGAAGTACCCTATAAGTTCTGATTTGCGTGCGAGCTTCTAAACATAAAGCATAAATGGCCTTATTTCGGCAGTATTTTTTGATTATGTTGACTTTAAACCTTAATTTTTTTTTTAGTTTCAAGGGACCACAGACATTATTACTATATTTAATGTTTTAATAGTGCCGCGCGTTCCTGAGAAAAAGATCTTGATAGACGGACAGATAGACAACGAAGTGATATTAAAATTTCGTTTTCTTAAGGCGAAAGTAACCCTAAAAAATAGATATGAAATCGGAACGTAGTAAAACCAGAGTAATTGTATTTGAAAAAAGTATGACTTAATGCTATAAAATAGTTATGACTTAATGCTATATCTCATGACACGAATTGAGAAACTTGAATAAGGGAAAAAATAATCTATCCGAATTGCTTGCACGCTGTAATAAAGGGCAAAAACATCTCGCGGCGAGCGCGTTCATGAGCCCGTAATAAAGTTCTGCTTCCTACATTTATGCACTGTGGCAAAAGTAAGTTGTAGCAAAACCAACACGACAGCAGAATTGCGGTAGAAATGCAATCCCTGCCTAACATGTGAGAAATTAAAAAAAAAACGTAGAAATAATGATGTCAAAGAATAATATGATTTTAAAAATGCCGTCTTTAGTGCGGAAAAAGATACATTGGTTGTAATTTCGCCATTATGGAAAGGGTGATTGAAACAATATTATAATAACAAATTTACAGATAGAAGGTATATACTAGACGGAAGGACCGGCGAGGGACGCCCTAAAAAAATTAATGTCGGCAAAATTGGTGGCATACTAAGGAGGGTCAAAATTTTAAGCGCCCACGCCGGCGAACTTGCGTGAAACGATTGATGAATTTCAATGAAGCCAAGGAGGTATGGAAGAGGCGTATCAAGTGGAGATCGGTTGTCTCTGCCTACTCCATTAAGAAGTACAACAACGACGTGACAGCGATTTATGTTGTGAGACAGGGAACCGTGTAAAGAATTTGCCGAACACGGTTTGTATTACCATAATACTAGTATGATATCGATAAAGGTAATATTAATTTGCAACGCATTGACTTGTAAATGCGGGGTATAATAAATGTGTTATAATATTGAAGTTACGATCTCTTTACATTGAAAATCGTAAATTTTACAAATGCAGCTAGGCGAAGATAATTCTAAGAAGAATTAATTTCAAGTAATTACTTAAAGACAAAATTCCAGCTTCTTTTTTCTTCATCTATGACGACGCACATTGATACTAAACGAAAAGAGGTAAAACCTTTTATTTGCACTAGTCTTTTATTACCATTTTTTAGACAGATGTGAACTTTGTATATAATATTATAGGTATATCATAGAAATTTAATCTCTCTGATTACAGTCGCTTTACTGTGTTCTATTTCATTATACCTAAAATTTGTCAATTTGGTGCTTATTGAAAATTTATAGACACAGAACATTCTATTTTAGTCAGTGATTAAAATATGCGTTGTAGTACCATAGACTAATACAGTCAAAATTCGACTTTAAATTAAGTTGAACATTTCTTGAAATAATTTTAAAGTTTCTGTTCACTGCGCGTACGCTTCCAGTTTTTATTTAACCTTCAGTGAGAATGTACCTACCTGCCTATCATTGTGGAATGCACAATAAACGCTCGCCACAACCCCTCACTGAAGGCACCTTTGAGTATAGGTGCGTATATTTTACGTCGAGATCCTCGGATGTTCTTAGAGATGAAAACATCGAGTATTAAATATTTATGTTTACGATTCTCTAAAATCCTTTCAATAATAAGGATTTTAGAGTATTTACGATTTAATTGTTAAAATATAATTGAGGGTAACAGCAACATTTTTAATTTTATTTTGTGTCAAAATTCCGTTTCATATAAATTTTGAGTAACAGTAGGAGCCGAGAGGGGTCCCATGTAGTCCTCACGCACTGGTCCGGTTTATTCTGAAAATTCTGATATCTCATGAAAATTCTAGCAAATATCTCGACGATATATATGAAAATATCGTGTTTTATTTTGGCGTTAAAACCAGTGATAATATGCATGTTTAATTAGAAAAGTCTTTCGGCGTAGCGGCGGGCGTGCGCGCCGACCGCTAGGCTATATCGCTAATAAGCGATTTTGCTCAGTTAATAACTATTGCGGATAACAATTTCAACAGTTCAATGCCAAAGGACAACGCCGGGTAAATAAATAACGTTTGATGCGAGCCGACACCCTCGCTACGAGCGCATCCTCCGGCAGTGCGCGCGCTGCGTTGCCACTTCTCGCTCGTGCCGTCTCCCTCCCGCCGGCCGCTCCCTTCGCACGCCGCCGCCGCTGCGCTCAGTCGGCCGCCCGCTCGCGGAGGGTTAGCCAGGTTTTAGTTGTATTAATGTTTGTTTCGCTGCGCGTAGTCTTCCCGCTAATATGAAACGAATTATTAACGACGAGCCGGTGACTATATTTTGGATAATAAAAAGTGTGTTTTGCCATTAATAATAAACGGGACGGTTTAAAAATCGGTCTCGGAGTTGTACGTTTTTTTTATTTGCATTACGTACATATTTCGGTTTATTTCTCTTTGCCCCATTCGTCTGAGACGGGTGCGAAATTTATGTGTGCAGACCGTCATGTGTAACAACAAATATAATTAATATTATGGTTTTTAGTGACTAGTTTTGGATGTGACAGTGGTCATAGAAGACGTCTGTAAATATCAAACGCTAGAGCCTTGCACAACTCGTATCGACGAGGTTAGTTGTCTTTATTCTATTGAGAAACTTATGATTTTGAGTAAATATTACACTTACTGAAATATCGGCAACTTTGAAAAGATATAGCGATAGATATTTTTGAAATATGATTTTATGGCGAAAAAGTTTTATGGACTAGAATCAAATTCTGTCTACAGTTTCCTGTGCTGATCTAATAATAAAACTGATAACAACGTGATTCACAGCAAAGGTGAATAACGTTAAGTGTTCCGTGACTATAGTACGGCACGAGTACCTAACCGACGAAACATTCCTACCTAATAAGTTTTGTATTTCACAGTAAGTTCTCCACCTGACTCCTTTCTAAATCGTTTAGATTGCGAATGTGCGTTTGTTTAACCTTTAAAATTGCATCAACGTTAAAGTCATCACACAAAAACAAATATCGCGAAAGGTTATCTTCAAAAAGTCTCGCGCTGGCATTCGTACTCAAGGTCCCTCCGAATAAAACGGTATTTATGTGAAACTTAGCGCCAAAACAGACATACGCAACCGGAGTACACAGTGGATTAAACGAAGATATCCCTATATTCGGTGGATTGTTTTGGCCCGACTCCAGCGGTGTCGATGGCTCCGGCCCGTTTGTGGTGACACCGGCGTCCTCGTGACACGCCGCCGGCCCGTCACCGCGGGCTCGCCGCCCCGGTCGAATTACTGACGCCTCTGGGAAAAGTTTCTCGCACGGAACTCCATTAAATTTCGCGCTAGTTTAATTTCCACAGACAGATTTTTGGTACAAAATATTCCTTGAGCTAAAACAATTACCTGTTGGAGTAGGTTAATCCACAATATTGCTTACTACAAACATGATACTTATAACAAACGTAATATGGGTATATAGAGCTGTATCTATATCAGAAAACAAAGATATTAAATTTGTTATCAAGAAGTATTTTCGATAGTAAGCAATACGCACTTACTACGTTCTATATTCAGGGTTGTTTAGCCAATAAAAACGGAACTCTCGTCATGTTCGTTCATGTTCAAACTAAGTTTTCTTGCGTTATATTTACCAACGTTTACTTTTGAAGTCTTGTTTAGTATCGAACTAAAAAAGGTTTCAATTAGCAAACCTACTTGTGTACCTATACCTTGACTCACACGCTCAATTTAGGTCACAGGAGCTGAATGGCAACAATGGGATAACTTGAAAAATCCATATATGGGATTGCATTTATTGCGCGAATTAGCTCACACGGTCGACTTATTTTATTTAATTAGTTAAAGACGTTAAAGTCATTTATTGCCTTTGAAGATTTGACTAAAATCTTTAGCTACGCATATATGTATACCTAGATGCACGAATTATGGACCATTTATATTGCAAATGGTCCAATACAAACTTGACTGAATTTTGATGTATATTTTTTTAATTTATCTACTTGACATTTGATTCCAAATGGTACTATTAGCCTTGATAATATAACGATTCCGTCTGTTATTGTAAAAATTGTATTATTTTGTTTTGCTTTTAACATATGTCTGCAAAACGACATCTATGACATAATTCTAAAAATAAAATAAATCCGTTTATCGTTTCTGCCATCTACTCTCAATTACATCTTTTTTCAGTGACAAAAGTTGAAGATAATTTTAAGGACAACTAAAATCTTTCTTTTTATTTTAAAGTATTTTGTAACAAGTAAAAATATATAAAAAAAAGCTTTATGTTGCGGTGGCTAGTTCCGTAGATTAAAACGCCATGCCGTTTTTGTTTTCCGGCGTTTATGTGCCCTGGTGAAGGTGGAGCGGTTACTTATAGACTTCCGCTGCCAATAAGTTAGGCAAACTAATTATACTAAATATACCCGATATGCAGAGCTCACGAGAGCTAAACACAAAAATATTATATTTGTTTAGGTTCCTTATTATACTATTAGCCATTGTCATTCTATTAGTCTGCCACGAAATCAAAAGGAAAAAATGCCGGATGAAGCAATTGAAAATTAGAAAAAACCGTAGGTACAAAAACCTTTCAATACCTACCCAATTAATATAATTAATAACCAAGTGAATGTGCGTAGGTAATAATAAATCAGAAACGGTGAGTATGCGCCCTCACCTGACCCCAAATTATCCTCATTATTATAGTTGACCCAAATTTCCTGAAAAGGACAATTTAATTAACGTGGCTAAAGTTGTCAACGATGTCAAAGGCTGTGCCGGTGTTTCAGAAGTAAAGGATGTCATTTTACAATTATATAAACAGAATTGTATTCATAAAATTTCAAAACATCAAGTACGTAAGCGTCATTGGAAAATTTTCTTCATGGGTACTTATTTATTTATTTCATTTTATAATCACTAGTGCATTGGAGCTTTATTCTAACAAGACAATTCAATTAATATCACGATAAAGGAATGTTCAAATGAACGTACAAATTCTATAATTATTGATATAAAGCATAGAGAGTCCCTATCAGTTTGGTTATTTATAAAAAGTAAACTCGAAGGGTTTGGACAGAATTAAAAAAAAAAACCGCCCGTATAAACCTACATTATACATCATGTTGTACATAACACATTCTTCTCCACGTCTGCGCGGACGTGACCATGAATGCTGTTTATAGACACCGTTTTGATTAATTATTGATTTGTTGATTATTGAATAATTGATTAGTCAATAATAAAGGCAAATTCTACAAACTTTGCGAATGCCGGTCAAAATGACCAGAGTTACATCCTTGCCCATTTGCTTTTTTCACATAAAAATTCGACAATAAAAACGTATTTTTACCACCGCCGTAGGCTTCCGCACAGTCACCGCATCGGTGCAATGCGACGCTTTAACTTCCATAGCGAAATATTTGTATTTGATACAAAAATTACTCCTGTCAAATGGCTCCTGTACATAGATGACCGAGTAGTCCTTCCGTCATAGGCAGAAATAAATGATTAGTAGAATAGTAACGGCTGCAACTTTTAAGTAAATGATTCTGTTAAGAAAAGAGGTATGTATATAAATGTTAGCAATATTAAGGTCATGGTGTTCGAAAGAAGCGAAAGCACGACATAACGGTATACGTGATGGAGATATTGAAAGGAGAGTGAATGAGGGACATAAAATGAACGGGGCTTTGCTTGCTATTGTGAAGTGTGAAAATGTCACAGGACAAGCGCTTTTGCTTGTCCATAATAGGATACTGATTCCTATCCTTATGTACGGTAATGAAAGTTGAATATTGCAGAAGAAAAATGAAAGTTTTATGAAAAATGAAGTAAGAAATTAATGAAGTGGAAATACGATCTTTGCGTAGTATATGTGAAGAGTCTTTGAAAAATAGATGTAGGAACGGTGATGTCAGAGAGGGTTTGACGAAGAAAAAGGTCTAGTGACCAAAGTAGAAAAGGGTAAGTTGCCGGTGGTTTAGCCATCTAGAAAAGATGAATATAAGTAAACTGACAGCAAATCTAGAGGGCGAATGTGTGTGTGATGGAAAAAAATCGGCAAGGGCCATTCTAAAAAGTCCTATGCAGGCCAAATTCGTAGCATACTAAAGTAATTTTAAGTATCCAAAACCAACGAGCCTGCATGAAAAGATTGATGGATTTCAGTGAAGCAAAAAAAGTTATACAAAGATTGCACCATGTAGAAACCTATAGTGTCTACCTACTCTTCTGGGGAAATAGACGTAAATTTATAATTATAAAAAAAGTACATTTCGCGCAGCATTCGTGCGTTCACATTGTAAAGTATCTTTTTGATCTAATATTGAACGTAGGCCCGTATGCAGTATCTTATCGGGTGCAGCGCGCGCGGCGCTCCGCTCTGTGGCCCATATCGTTTATCGACTTGATTTATTTTTCTCGTAAGTAATTGAAAGTGCGCGACACGTTCCGTGCCGCCGCGTCGGCGCACTCACGTAGGTACACTAATATCATCGTGCTCCAGTTACGGTATACCGACTAGTCGGGCGTTGTTCTGCTTTGTTTTACTTTATTTTATAGTGATAAATTATTTATATTATACCAACTTTAGGCCGCTGCTTCGCCCATACGAGGGCAAAGAACATAATTGTACGAAACAGACCCTGATGGTCCCGGTCACGATTCAAGTGGCGGTGCCGTTTCTCGTCCCAGTACCTACAAATGGAACCAGAAATCCTCTACAATTCAGTACATATCAGTAAGGACATCTGAAATTCCTTTTGCTATAGATACCCATATGACTATGTTCCGTGTTCATCTCTGTAACGTATACTATACACGTCACATGAAAATGCTATGGTAATAATCGTTCATACTGTTTGAGGTTAGCACATTTCCGCCGCGAAACTGAAATTAACAAACCGTCAAAGAGAAACAAACAATTTTCTCATATTTGTATAAATAATCGCAAACTCACTATAAATTTTGCAAAAAATAATATAGATCTAACATATATATTATATTAATATATATGTATCAGGCCGCAATTCCCCACGCACCTGACCGATGTATGCCGCCAATTTCCTTCATAGTTAGTCATATAAATTAAAATGGTAGCACGAAACACTGATTTCGTAAACATACTCATATTTCTTCTGCTTTTGTTTTTATATACAATATTGATTCGTTAATCCATCTCTACAGAATATACAAATCGTGGCGCGTAGTCCGCGCGCCGCGCTCGCGGTCGTCTCCCGCCGGCGCGTTCGTTGCGTAACGCCAGTTTCATTGAACTGGCTAGGTACGTTGATTTCGAGGTTTTAATCAACAATTTCCTGTATCGGCGCATCCTATCAACCGGCCGTGATTGCGTCGCGCTCCTTGCCGCAACCGCTTCTGATAATTCGTTTACTTCACTGAATTAAACTCGCATACATACCTAACTAGTAATAGATAAAAGTAAGTCGTCAGTTTATCAAATTTTGTTTACAGCAATGGGGTTGTTGAGTCGTATACACACACAGACAGAAGCCATATTAATGAATTAATAACCGGTTAACTATAAGTCGAATCCTCATAATATACATAACTGTAGAACCAATCTGTACATTGCATGTATTTGTCAAAATTTGATTGGTAAATCTAATTTGGGACATACAATGTACTAAGGGCCAATATACGAATACAAACAGCTCCTTAATACTTTAATTTCTGTCTTTTTTAACATGCCAATGTTCATCAAAACTACTCAATAGATTCTGATTGAGTTTGCATAGAAAAATTTTACTTCGTTCGGAGTAACATTAAAATTTTTATTTTAGTGACAATTAGATCACGTAAATCTCAGAACTGAAATATAGCAAGGAAACACATCGCATCAACTTATTGTGAGTTAATCCTGGTTTCGCTATAGTCTATAAAGCTTGCTTTCCTTTTGACCATGATCTTTTTCACGCGTTCTTGTCGTATATAATCCATTATTCATAATCAATAATTATCAATCTTTTCAAAAACGGTTCGGTTTTATTACGTTTCAATAGAGAATTACAAATGAATACACGATTCATTAGATTTCCTTCAGTAAACTCTTGTGGGACATATGTATTAAGCTTTTTTTGTATATCCAGCTTTTTTCAAAACTGCTTGTGGTCATTCTCCGGCTCTTCATCTATGTCTTAAGAACTAATATGCCGGTCGTGCTCTATTTTTTTCCAAAATGGTATCTATTTTATCCGTAACAGGCCGACCAGAGCGAGATTCGTCTTTGACATCTAAATTACTTTGAACCAGTTTTGTGCTACTCTTACCGACACTGCATTAATTCCATAAACGTCACGATTTTTTTCGCGGTTTGTTTCGCATTTTTCCTATTTTGTAATAAAACTTCAAAATGTATCGAATTTTTACGTTAGATTCACTCATTTTGGTGGACTGAAAAACAATAGAGAAATGGCGGGATATGGTTTTTAGTTTTTATTTTTTTTATTTCATCTATTTAATTGTATCAAAACTAGCCAGATACGAACAGCACAACCAAAGAGATTTTACTGCAACTTTTCATTTATAAAATACGAAAAAACTTTTTATCCTACCTAATGTTTAAAAAAATCTGCCTCCATGTCCACATGCACCATTATTATTGCACAAAATCTACATGTAAATATGTAAGCTTGCAGGTAGTTTTTGGTTTACTGCATTGTTCACTAACCTAAAAAGCAATAAATAAAAAATAGTAATTTTAAAAATTGAGAAACCCACAAAGTGAACTTAAAACATGAAAACAAGACGATATAGAACATCATCCAATCAAATATGATAAATATTTGCAGTCGGTGGTATCAAATTCATGTTACCTTGCTACAACTCTTCCTATTAATATCTATCCCTCTAACTGCAAATGTTCCTATTTGATTGGATGATTTCTTACATGATCGTGTTTTCATCTTTTTAGTTAACTTTTACGCAGTCGGGTTTTTCAAATGTACTATTTTTTTTGTATATTACTCTTTAGACATACTAAGATCGCTTTTTCGTCATTAGTGGTGTCAACTTCATGTCTCGTAGTTAGTATTCGTGATAATTTTCTTTTATCGATATATTGTTAATTAGGACAATACTTTTTTATTATGTTTTGTAATTAATGCTTATCCTACAATAATTTACAACATTTAAATTAATGGTATTGAAATATTTTTTATTTTTGGGATTGTTTTCTTAATTAATGTAAAATAGTTGAATTAGTGCAGTCTAACCATTAAGTCGCATATCAAGGGAGGACGCCTAAAAATTCGAGTTATAGAGCTTTTGAGTTGTAGAGGATATCGACTTACACGGATTTTGATTCGACTTGTAGAGGTTCGTATTAATTCTTACTAATTTTGAGTTAGAGAGGTTAAATATTTAAAAATTAAGCTCCAGAGGTAACAGATGTATTTATATATACATATTTATTATAAATCAATATTATTTCAAAATATCCTTATATGTATATATATAAAAGTACATACATATAAAAAAGTCAGTATTTTTTTTGTTTTAGATGATTCGGTTGTTCTCTATCTATAGCATTGTCTAAGGTACAGAGAGCAGAAAATTCTCGTTCTTGGGAGTTGGAGGTTTGCTCTATAAAATTCCGTAAGTGTTCAATGCTATTCTTGCCTCTTTGATGTTAACCCATGGAGTGCATAATATCCGGGGTTTCTATGTCATTTAAATCATTAGTCTTAGTTGGCGGTAAAAGCTAACTACTTCTGCCAATTTTTCAATTGATTACAAATGACTTGTTTCCCTAAAGTTTAAATGCAATCAATAATAACAATAACTACTCAAGATGAAACACCTGACACCCAAGCAAGCATGTGTTAACGTCAGTCTTAAATTCCTTTAACATTTCTTAGAATTGGTAATCTTATTTATTGTATATTCGTAAATTGTTTTCTATAAAAAAAAAATGGTATACGCTGTCAGCAAATTCTTACGTCAGTAAATTATTATCCTTCGAGCTATAGAGGTAATAAACTTCAAATAATCGAGGGGTAAATATTTAAAATTAAACATTGCTATGTTCGTGATATAGAGGTCCTATTTATTTTTCGAGTTAGAATTAGAGGAAAAATAGGTATTGTACTAAAATGGCTTGTAGGGGCTCAGTGATTATTTCGACTAATAGGGGGTTGGGGTTTCGAGTAATGGAGCTTGGGGCTTGAAGGGAAGGTACGAAACAATTGTTCGTGTTTTGGAGGTTTTCGACTCGTTGAGGTTCGACTGTAGTTTTATGTTGCAATTTGTCATTTCAATCCATTAGAATATATAAGTTGTATATACTTTTAGAATGACCCTTTAAAATGCCAATTTTTTTACCCTACTCTATTGGTGGAAGAAAAACAATTCCTATGTTCACATTATGAAACCTACAATTGATCATTTTGATTTTTCCTTTGACGTCACCTATCTTAGAGCATTTGGGTTGTAAAGACAAATTTAACGATACCTAAATTGGAGGTATCCGTTACACCGTTTAGATAATGCGAGGAAATAAAGAATATTACATACATAAATACATGATACGCGTGGACAATATAACCCTTTCCTTGTAGTCGGGTAATAAAAAGCGATTAAGGAATTTAAAAGATGAAAATTTAAGGCCTGACTTCATAGTAGTGTATTTTTCAAATAGATTTATATCCTATTCAACGAACTTGCTGAAAATAATTTGATTATTATATACTTAATAAAATAATTCCTTATATAAATCGTAAGTATTATCATTAGTCATTTTTAGACCACGCTTACACTTTAACAGTGACTTTGTAGTCGCTGCGTCCTTTTTCAATTTGAATTTCATATTACTTTCGAAGCTTTCAAACATTCAAAACTTTTCTCGAAACGACCGTCGCAATACGTAAATTCCGCGTTTACCAATCGAGGGCCAGGCGCGATGCTCCGTCGGCACACGAATAAAATTACCCACAAGCACTCGCCGGCGACGGGATCGAGGGCCAGCTGCGCGGGAGGAAATTGGAAATTACGACATCGATCAAAATCGAAATAGACCGGTCGCAGTGCATCACGCGCGCGCACTCGCGGCGCGGTCCGCGCGGGCCGACCCGTCCGCGGCGGACCCGGCTAAGCGTTAGCAAACGGTTGCGACCGCATAATTTACGCATACTAAAAAAATGTATTATAGAACGAAATAGAACGGTGCTAATTAAATCGGTGAGCGTGCATCGACTAACCGTTCCGAGGTCGCCGGCCGGGGCGGGTATGCTAATTCGTTATTAGCCGTTTTTTTTTTTGTGTTGTTTCTTTTTTCTTTTGTACTGCTTATATAGACCTGTCAAATATTCGTGGCGGGCGACAGGTTTTCCTGGTGGTTCTCTCACGTTTCAGTTCCGATCCGTATTGTCTCTATACTGTCGTTCTTTGAAGTTATGAAAGTTATACTTGTTTCGGCACGTCAGCAGAAATAGATCGGAGTGCGTTTTCAGCTTGCGACGAAAGTTGCGCGCCGATGGAACACGTCGTGAGGTCGGTACGGTCTGCATTTATCCAAGTCGTGTGCAAATGACACATACTGTTCCCTCTCTGTTGTACGATAAAAGTCCCACGTCCATGCGCGTAGTGTCTGATGCGGTCAGTCGTGCAAATCAATTACGTAATTAAGAGTAGATTTAATAGATTGACAGCCGTAAGCGTAATACGTATATATGTATATAAAAAAGAATTTTTGTTGGCTCATATTTTACACTATCAATATCGTTTATTCAAACCAAAGAGGTATAACTTCTTACGTGTACAGACATTTATTTATTCCTTTTAATATGATACAGCGATTACCTAATCATTATTGCAAAAATTCAACAAATCTAAAAGATATTGTAAGACAAGAAACATGTTTTTTCAACTTTTTCGGCCACTTTAAAGAAAAAAGTAATACAATTCCAGCTTCAAATTGACTGTGGTCATACCTAGTGTAGAAATTCTAACAAATAATAAGAACCGGCCTAAAGCGTTGGGATAACGCTAGGCGTCCCGAACCGAGTGCAAGAAACGCAACGGGCCGCATTCTGTTGCTCTGCGTTGACACCGAATGGGATCAGGGACTCCTCAGAGCGCCCAAGCCCGCATGAAAGTTTCCATTATTGGACTCAGTAATAGCATTCGTTACCGCAGTCGATAACTGTGCCGAAGGAGAATAGCTCGAGCTCGACGGGTACGAAATTAAAATTAATTAACTAATAAAAGTGGAACAGTAGCTTTACTAAGGGATGACCGTTAAGATTCTATGTAGATGTACACATTCATGCTGTTTTATTTTTAAACAACAAAGGGGCCTAATCAAAATGAACACAGTAAACATCTTTAATAACAATTTGAGCTCATTAAAGAGGCGTGTCCATAACTACCGCTTAATAATTTGACTAACGTCCTAAAACGCAGCTAATGCGGCGGGACCGATAATAAAGTTCCTCGTAAAAAATACCCCTATTCGGGCGGCCGCTTTTCGGATTTTATTTACGCTGTAGCTTATTTTAACGTTTTCGTTAATGGCCCCCCCTACTTAAACATGCCGTTTTATGGTCGTTTCATCGATTCCTGGGACACACGCCGCCGCCCGCCGTCGCCCGACCGGCAGGTGCGTGCGCCGGCGCTCATGTGAAAAAAATATGCCAGCTCACGAATTTCTTAAAAAACGGCCGCGGAAAAAATATCCGAACGGCGGTGCCGAAATTAAAAGGCGTAACCAGGGACGCCACAATAAATCAATATACGAGTTTTCGGCTAGCGGCGCACGCTACGCCATGTGCTGCGGTCGCTCTGCGTTTCTTTTTTTTTTTTCCTATAGAACGCTATACCGTATTGTTACGAGTTAAAAAAAAGCCACCGTTCGATTCCGGTTAATTGGGCGTAACTGAATACACCGTGAAATTTTTTGTTACGTAAACACGCGCAGGAGTGAAATTGTTATTTTCCCGACGGTCCGTTTGCCGCGCCGCGACGCCCGTCAGTCGGACAGCTGTCGCGGCGCGGGCGGCGCGCGCGCGAAGACACACATCGAAAATAAACATTTGTTATGTTTATAATATTACGTATTTTGTTTATGCGCCACCCCATGCGCGGTTGGCTTAGGTCAGCTCTAGAACGGTTTGTTTCGACGATCTTGTGTAGATTTTTTTGATTCGAGACTACGTTAAATATATTTTTTTTGGCATGCAACGAGTGTATATAATATTATATCATATACGTCTGCATTTAAATTAAAATTTGATAGGTACAATAATTTTATTAGTGACAGATGCTGTAGTTATTGACAACAAAAATAAGTTTCTTTTAAAGTACAAATCGATTTGCTGTAATGTAATAAATAAATTTTATTACATATTGTTATCACAGAGTTAATAAGTGAGCCGACAATTTTTTTCACTCTAAATTAAATGCTATTATTTAAAATATCCTGTTATAAAAAAAAAACAATCTGTCCTTTAGGTTGTTATTCCAAATTAAGTACCGTTAAGCGATAATAATATTGAGTATAATTTGTGTTTCATTTACCTTGGTCTTAGTAACAATCTCTGATGTAAAATGTGTTAGTGTTTCGAATTAAACATGTTGTAACATATCTGGGCTTTAATTTATTAATTCTAGTGGTATCATATGCAGATACTAATTGTTTATCGTACAGAAACCTACAGTTAAGTTCGGGAACACTAACGGATGTTAAACATTGTGTTGGTAATCAAACGCTTGTTTTGTAAATATGTATTTGTAGGTGTTACCATTTATAAGGAATACTACGCATGTGTTATCCGTCTTCCTGTGACACGCTACGAACATTTTTGTATAGGAATTGATATTTAAAAAAAAAATGTTTTAAAGACACAATCATAATTTCACATTATGTATATCTGTGTGTGCTTATCGTGTGTAATTTTGAACTTAAAAACAAAACATTTCATATTACGAAACAGGTTTATTCTTTTCCATTTCTTCACTTGCAGTAAAACTTAATTTGCCATTAACACGTAGTGGTCTTGTTCAGACGAAACGTCTTAGTGACTTCATATTGTGCGTCACACGTCCTCGACTCTGTAGACTGCGTCTCAGAATATTAGGTAAACAATGACTCAACTTCTAAATCTAGAATACTTTCAGTGTATCTAAAAGATATTTCCATAATAAAATAATTTTTAAAACAGTGTATGTATTTACTTATACACTGGCATTCATGGTATATATAAGACATACTAATATATACCTTCAAGGCCTCGGCTTCCCTATACGTACATATTATCTGAGACTTTATAACCAATTTGGATACAACGCGAGCGCTAATAAATGTAAGTGCAGTCGCATAAATAATAATATATTATATAAACAAAAAATATAACTAAATACGCTAACTAGCTTTTACCTGCGACTCCACCTACATGGTCAGAATCTTGATGGAAATTCTATTTTTTTTGTTAAAATCTCGATTCTAAATTGTAATAAAATTAATCGTAATCTTAATTTCATTAGGGAACATCCCTGAATTACGTGATCTATTTTTCTTTTAATTTTATTCCCCCCGCCTTTAATGTGAACGTCCCCACCTCTAATTTCTGATTTGAGGTATAATAAAAATTATACCGTATAATTATACGATATAATAAAGACTAAATTTAATTTTGTAGAACAGAAAATTAATATAATGAATTTATTTAAATTTATTCTCCATACACAGAAACAAAAATTACTCTGTTCCAGGTAAAGAAAATTTAATAACTGTTCTACGTAAAAGGAAAATTTATATGTACATAATAATGTATTATACCTTATTCGGTTTAAATGATATCTTATGAAATTTTACATACTGTTCAAACAATAGAGTGAGCCATAACTAAAAACGCCTTTGTCAAAATTGTGTTGTGAAAGAATTTTAAAAACTGGTCAAGAGCACGTCGGACTATGCCCAGTTTCCGAAACCATTATTACAAAGAAATGCACCATAAGTGAAAAAACTACTTTGGTATACTTTTTACATGTTTCGCACACAAAATAGGTATAGACAAAAATACTTATACCTATTAAATAAAACTAGTTATAGACGACTAAAGAATCGCCTATAACTAGACAAATTAGTAGGTATGCCAAATATTACCTACTCTTAAACTAATGTAAACTAAAGTGGGTGCACTTTATCTATGTATCTTCATGACATTTACGTTCTTTTGTTGGGAAGCACAGTATTTCCGTATTATACAAAATAATTTTCGTTGAAAGTATTAAGCGTTACCTTTGTAATTTTTTTTTCATATTGTTTTATATATATATGATTTTAAAAAATAAAGGCGGATACACAATTTCTTCTAATTTCGGACCGATTATTTCCGAAAATATTCAATTAATCAAAAAAATTTCAAACCTTAAAATCTTTTTAAAAGAATTGTCGAAATATGTGCCACACGTTACTGTTTATTAAAAACAATTTTTTTACCTTTAATTACATGTATGGAGGTCCCCCCCTAGAAATATTTATTTTTGCTATTTAAATATCAAAGTATGTAGCGGTTTATACAAAATACCTATACTCTAATTTTCATCAATATGCGTCTTGTCATTTTTGAGTAAAATACCTGTAACATACGGACGGACTGACGAAAAGACGGACATGACGAAACTATGTGTTCCGTTTTTTCCATTTTCCATTTTCCATTTCCAATTCGCCTATTTATGAACTACTGAAGTACACTCAACTGCATATTTTTTTTCCGCTTGGACATAATTTTCTCGGAATGAACTAGTTAAATCGAATCAAGCAAGTAAATTAAGTTGTTAAATTCGCATTTCTCCCCCCATACTACTATAATAAAAACAAGCAAAACGAACAAATTAATTTACATGTACATCTGTCAATTAAATATTTTATATACGAAGAACTACCATAATGTTTGAAAAACCAGTCTCTACGTTTAAAATTTATTGTCTTGGTTTTCAAAACTCAATGCGAAAAAAGTCGTTTCTATTTGCAGCAAATAATGTGCAGTAAATAATCCAATTACATATTTACAAAAAGTTATCCAAATGGTATTACCCTAAAAACAAATTATTAACTATATTGAAATAACTGAATTAACACTGTTGACATTAAAAATAAATAACTCTATAAAATTGGTGTTTAACATCAAGCGAACACACGTAGCTCACCTTATAACTACGATTACATGAATACTGCACTCGAAGTTTTGCAATAAAAATTTGTTTTAAGAAGCACTTAATTTATACTAAGGTTTTGTTTTTAATTTTTGTCTGTTTACTTGTATATTCCAGAAATGAACATCGGCTAGACCGATCATGACCAAATTTGGGATACGATAATGACTTGCGGTTTTGCAAATGATGTAGACTATCGTGTCAATAAAATGCCTGTCTGTTTGTTTGTTCTGGTCAATCTCTGAAACGGCTGAGCAGATTAGTAGTGAACAATGTGTTCATTCAAGGGTATTAGTGAACAAAGATAGTAGCCTTCTAAAATACGAGGTATACCAATTATATCAAAAAAAATAATTGTAATTAAAAAAATAGCCGGGGGTAGGACCGCGATCGGTAATAGCAAGTATCTAAATAGAGAGTGAAATCGGGATCAACATTTAAAACGGTATCGCGTTCGAAAACGTGGTAAATTTAAATTTATGCACAATGAAGCTAGCAAGGAATGACTAGTTAGGGAAAAAAGTCGTATAAAATAACTGAATTTATTTATGAGGTATGTAATTCTGTACACAATATTCGTGTATTGTTTGTAACATAATTTTGAGGATCAATTATTTTAAATCGGTTATATTATTGACATCAGCATGTCGCCTACTAGAACTTACCGTTTGTTTTTAAGCTTTTGAGGTTTTGGCACTCGATGAAAAAACGAATCTTGCTGTAGTTTAAATTTAAATAGGGACAAAAAATTAGCCTCAATAATTTTTCCTCTTTGTTTATTATTTATCCTGGCATTACAGCATTCGCCCTATTTACGCGTGTGAAGAGATGGTTCCATCGAAATAATAAATTGATCATCGTTTGTGTTATAATAGCTTTTCACATTCTTTGTTCCTGCGTCAATTTGTTAAAAATTATTACCTATTTTTATAAAACATACGATGTATAAAAAGTACTTAAATTGTGCCGTTGGTAAAATCAAGTCTTTGTAGTACATTCAAATACGAGTATATTCCAAGTTTGAAAATAAGATCTATTTGACATGCGCTCGTCAGTAAAGTGGAATAGTAGTACATGTGATAACTAATTTAGTAACAAATGTAAAATGAAAATGATGTTAGAATAGCGGCCTGTTTTTTAATTTGTTTTTTCTCTCATACTAAACCACATCCTATGTTAAAGAAGCACGTCACGTAATTCCATTTCAACGAGGTTTCTATTTTGCATACATTTTAACAAATGAATAGTTACGCTCATTGTTTCTCAACCCAGATTTCTCATGTTTAAAATACTTACAGTTTGCTTTTGTTGCAGGTAAACAGATTTTTGTGCCGACGTGAATTTCAAGCAGTTATTGTGAGTAGAAAATGTTGGCCTACTTTTATATTTTTGTATATTTGAGATGGAATTCAATGTCAAACATAAAACCGTTCTCGGAATTGACGCTCACAGAGAAAAGATCTTTTCCCTCGATACTGGAAAACCGTTTTAGCGAGAAAATGAAATTGAATTTACATAAATAAGGAAACATGAATTACAATTTAATTAATGGCGAACAGCTGAATTATTTCTTACAATGAGAATGACTCGTAGGTACGCTGGACTATATAATTCTAACCGTTATCGCATTAATTTCGAGCTTCAGTACATACATGTTAGTCCGAAGATGCAGTCAAACACGGAAGGTAAAGAAATCCTACAAAACGTTACTTGAAATTATTCATTGTATTTCCCATTCATGGTATTTGTTTATCAGGATTTTTTTCGATCACTCTATTGCTGAGGCAATTTTTTTGTTTCCGATTGAAGGGTTTAGGACCTTAAGTCCTCAACGCTGGCCTGGCGCTGGTCGGGGGCTACTACGGGCCGTCATCACTAATCCGATGACAAGATCTAGAACCGGCGGCTCAACAAGTACTTTGAGGCATGGAAAGAGTGGCTTAATTTTACTTAGATTTAAAAATTCATTGATCAATTTGCCGCGGCGCTCTTATTACAGAAGCACCACCACTCTTTATTATTTGACTAGATTTATAACTAATAATGATAGTCAATTTATTTATTTTTTTATTCTAAAATTTTCGACTTCTTCTTATGCGCTTAATAAGACATTTCTTTTAGGAAATCTCACAGAATATTAACGAAATATTCTATCAAAATCGTGAAAACTGCATAAGATTACAATTACGGAGAAACCGACTATTTAGTACTGGAGCATAAAACAATGAGCTAAATTTGGCTTATAAATTATCCAGAATTTTAATCTGTTCGATAGAGATTTGTTTTACTGACAAGCGTAATAGAAATTTAAATACTTTTTTTACTAATTAAATTCCTATTTTAGGAAGTAATTGCAATATTATATAATTGGTATTCAGGGCATATATAGATCACGTCTTAAGACGGATCCCTCACACAAAGCACCATTTATAGTATGCAAAACACTGTCTAAATAAAGTAAATGCTATACTATATATCAGGTATGTGCAACCTTTAACATGTTGTGGGCTCAACTTTAATGTTTAAATACATTCGCAGGCCGCGTTCATAAAGTACTGCATCTTAAAGTAGTGTTCATAGTTTTTAGCGATAGATGTCAGACATGAAATTTTTCAAAATGACCCACGGGCCGGTGGTTGCCCACATATGCTATATACAGAACTTATGCACGGAAATGAGACCGTAAGAGTATCTCCGTTATAACGCCAAAGGCATATACGTTATTCGCGTCAACTCTCGACGAAACCCGGTGTGAATTTTTCTGGAAAAAAAAATAGTTTTGTCATGTTTTGAACTGTTTAGACGTAACATCTATGCTGGGTGGACTGTCAGCAAAACATAAGTTGAACAACAAATGTATCATTGTATATTTTATATATTATTCGGGGGGTGTCGAAATTAATGCTTGTGCTTTGCTACAGACGCACGCTGTCAGTTCTTTTCAATGCACCGTAACGAGTGGGTGAGTCCAACGTCTTAAAATGTTTCAGCATCGTTCTGTAGCGATTGTCTATTTATTGCGATTGTCAATTTGTTAATAGTTGACTGTACATTTTAAACGTTCATAAAAAAAAAATTTAATACATTTCTGTACTAACAACTCTTAAATCACTTGCCGATAAAATTATGTAATCTTCATATTGTACGTGAAGTGACAAGAGTACGTGACAAAACAAACGTAATGGCGAAAAATATCGAAAGTACCAGGTTCTTTGTCCTCTGAGGTGTCGTAAAATTTACATGCCGTTTAAGTTCTAGTGGCGTGTGATAAATTAGATGTTGGATAATTCAATTCGAAACAATTCATTACGATATCATCTCACTTAATTCCACTTTTATAAAATACACGTCGAATAGAAAAAGTTGCTAAGACAAAAAGGAATGTGAGTTTTTTACTTTTAACTGTACCGTTACAACACATATACCTGATATATGTCCAATAAAATATAAAATTATTCCAAAAAATGAGCGACATTCATAATATTAACACTAGACGTGACCTTGCTGCTCATAAAACCAGACTCAGCGAAGTTAACAAATCATGTAATGGGCAATATGTGCGTATTAATAATAAGGTCTCAGTTGAAATTCAAACTTTGTCATTTCACGAATTTAAAACATTCATTAAAAAAAGCTGTGTATGGCAAGGACTATTATACCGTATCTGAATACATGAACGAAAAAACCGTGGGATTAAACTGCTCGGCTGTCAGATTGTTTCATGTAATTTTCAAATTTTGTACTAGTTTCATTGACTATCTATCATGTATCTTTGAGCAAAAAAGAGCAAACCTTGAGTTTCTTGCTTAATCTTCTCAAGGTGAATCAGCATTTGGAATGGGTGGTAATGTTAATTACAAAATAATATAATTATAACGAATTTTAATTGTAATTCCATTACCTACGAAATAAAGATATTTTTGATTTGATTTGATTTGATTTGAATTCATAACTTAAAAAAGAATGAAAAAGGAACAAAAAAAAAAGTGTACACAAACAGAATTAAGCATACTTAGATATTATTGTTGTATATGAAATACTACTTCGTTATGGGACACTAAAATATATTACCAACGTTTCACAAGAAATTAATACGTTATCGAGAACAAAGATGATATATAAAACTGATTGCAAAATGAATGTTATCTAGTGCTTTCGTAGGCAGACATTGTCACTTTTAAAACATCCGCGGGCGTACAGATGACAGTCTTCAGCCTAATTTTTTTAGTTTTAGATTTTGTTTAAACCACTGTCAAGCACATTTTCAGGAATATTTTATATAGTCTCTTGTATCTCAGTCACCGCCACCTGTCGGGGATTATAATTCCTATAGTTCTTGGCCATATTTTTAGACTTCTGAAACAAAAAGAAAGTACATTAGCATAGCATGACGTCCTAGTGGTTGCTTGCGGTTGCGAGATTCGGGCTATAGGTGGATGCCTCTTAAGGTGGATTTCTCTCGTACAGAAAAAAGAAAGACCTATCGATCCAATATAAATGTTCTTGGCCCAAAAATTTCTTTTCGAAGATCTTGATTATTTTTGATAAAGCAGAAAATCTTTTTAAATCGAATAAGAATTTCTTGAATTAAGTCATTTCCTGCCTTGTTCAAGATACTGAACTTGTTTCCAAATATTTTATTTATTATTTTGGTAAAGTAAACCTCGTTTTCTGTATGACTCGACCTATTTTCATTTTCATTGACAAACCGTCAAGTGAAAAGTCCGTTCTGTCGATTTACTTTTACTATAAGATTAAAGTATTACTAGTGTGTTCATACGTGACTTTTATTTGTTTTTTTAGGTAAAATTTTCGTAAAACATCAACATAATTATAAAAGTCCACGTCTGAATTCAGTTTCATCACTTATACCCACCACAGTGAATATCGTAAAAAAACATAGTGTGAAAATTTTCTTGATTTAAATCTATTGCAATACAGACTCGAAGTCAAATGCTAAAAGGAAACAAACTGATGAAAATGACATAAAATAAAATGTATTATAGAGAGACAAAAAAATTCTATTATTTCATTCTGAATTGTTTCTAAATATCACTAACCATATATGTAAATGGTTAGTTGCAATAACTTTCAGTATGAATCACATAGAACGAGCATTTTCTAGACAAACGTCTACCTGCCAATGTCACCATTGTTACCTCCTAATGTTGTTTGCTTACTATTTACTTAAATTTATATGTTTTTTTATTCTATTATTTTTTTAATTGGTTAGTCTTACATAAATAGTAATTCTTAACAGTAATTCTTATTAAGAAAGAACTTTGCTAAAGCTCATTCTCGCAATTTACTTATAGTTACATATATAATTATCGGTTTGACAATTATTTACATTTCCTTTTGTCAAATACATTTTTTTAATAATACTCAGAAGTTAAGTAAAGCTAATCTGACGTCTCGCCGAAAGTGAAAACAAGGTAAATCTATTTTTTCAAAATATCAAACATTTGTCTTATTTCATTATATAAGCATAGTGACATTCCTGAAAATTATTTTTCAATAAGAACCGTTAATACTGGATAATCTCAGTTCATGTTAATCAGGCGCATAAATGAAAGTAACGTAAATTTAAAACAATACTACAGACTCAAAAATTTTCATGTAATTCAAGACTTCTTTAATGAATTCTTTTAAGAAAAAGTCACTTTTAAGGGGAATTTCACCTTAAATCCGGATAGATAAGTGATAGCTTGTTAAGAGTGAATTTAAAAAGAGTCGCAGAGGAGACGTTTAAGGTTAGTTAGGTATACATCCACGAAGATGATTTGCGATGAATTATCGTTACGACGAAACTGTGAACGAAGTATTAACTTAAGCAATGCACAAACTTTACCACCGATGCCACCGTTCGTTTCCTTCGCGGTCGTTTCTCTATCCTTCATTAATCGTCTATTATTTATTTAGGCGGCCCGTCCGCTCGCGGCCCGTCGCTCAACAGTTAATTCTATCATTACTGATTCATCGTCTGTCCGGGCGGCCCACAAACGCGCTATTTATGAAAGCTCATCAATTAACAGTTCGGCATAGATTGTCGAAAGCGTTTATCGCCACCATAAAACCCGCTGTAACGCCGGGCGTAAACAGTTTAATTATCGCGACCCGGCGAGCGCTGGCCGAGCGCACCTAGCGGGACACGGGCACGCGAGCTAACACCTAACCGCGGCGGGCCATCGACGAGCGAGGCGCGCTCTTCAGTTTTAGATCCGCGCGACAACTTTGTGAACGCTTTACTTTCCACTTTTTCTAGATCTTATTTTTGTCAGATAACATTTTCTTCATAAAAAAACGTTATCTGGCATACCGACGAGTTTTGTGTATCAATTCAAAATTTAATTCTCTTTTAATTAATATTTAACTAGATAATAAAAAAAAGTACGTAAATATGCAGATAATACCGGGAATTAAAAAATGTAAATTAAAAAAAAATCCGTTATTTCTGAAATTACCCCGAAAAACCCCAAACCCAATATATTAATTAAGACTTGGTTTTTTATGATAATTCAGTAACACTTTGTTTTAGTCACTATCGTCACCTACTTCGGTGAAATTTCGAAGTCGACGTGTTGTCATATGGAGATGGACGTACAGATTATAATGTTATATTACATTCTGTTCGTATTTAGAAAGAATGTCGCCCAACTGTAACCGTGTGCGCGTCCGACACGCTCTTGACATTTTCATTTTCAATTTACATCGTATAATTTCTTGCGCCTTCGTTCTAGTTGTTAACAAGTCTCACGTTCGAGCGATAGGCGTGGACAGAAAAGTTAAAACTTTTCAAGTAGAAAAATATTCTCCGACCACGAAATAGGGTAGCAACGGAGCTTTTTCAAAGTAACTGACGGCGCGGGGTGAGCGGCGGCCGCGACTCGAAGTGACCCGGATCCCGTTAAAATGCTAGTTTTTTTTTTTCAGTGAAACATTTTCAGAGGAAAGTTCGAGGCCGGATAAGGTGTAGCCGTGCCCGGGGTACTTTCGCCGTCCATCACTTCCCACACAAATCTCGCCTTATTTACACGGTGTAATAATCTTCACAGAATTAACAGCCCAACAAATGGGGCTAGAATTTACATAAGGATCGTGTTCTATTAATATTCATTACGCGAGTTCACAAAGAAGTGGAGTCGACGCGGCGCGGCCGCGGCCGGCACTCGACTCGGAATAATTAATTCAAGAAACAAAATAGACGATGTAGAGCTGAATAATGATATCTCCACGTCGAAACATCGAGCGGGCTGACCTCTGCCGGAGCGCCGCGCGCCCGCGCCTCTCGCGCCGCCGTTGATTAATAATGATAGGGCGTTTTCTCCGGCGGCGTTTTAATTATCATCAGCTTAATGATTTCATAGTTTTACTCTCACAAACGCGAATCAGTCTTAAGCTTAGCCGATGCGCGACCTGACAGTTACGCGAACGATGGACATTCATTTCCAGAACCACGACTCCTTCGGAAAAATTATATGTTACCGTTTGCATAAGACCATCGCGGCGTAGACGATGGAGTGGCCTACTGCCACATGGAGTTCGAAGGACTAATGTAAAACACGGCTATGAAATAATATTTCATAAATGCATTCAGAGCTTGAATTTTCTGTATTTCTATACCAACCGATTACGACGTTTTTCGTCACCACAAGAGGCTGTGAAAGAGTATGAAAAACATGTTTCCAACAGTAAATTAATTTTTGACCATTTATAGTAACTTTTTCTCATTCAATTCATAAATTTTCAGTACCCCCTACGTGTTGCGCTTACTTAAAACATGTAATATTTGTGAATCACTCCTTTTTTTATTGATTCCGTCATTTTCGATTATCAAGTATTTGATTAAAAATCACTTTTTTATGACTTTATTTGTACCTTCTTAACAATGATAATTTGAGACATACTTTAAATTTGAATATGGGTAGCTTTCAGAATATGAATCTAATACATTCATTTATTTATATTGATATGACTGACACTTGTAAAAATGTTCACAAATAAAAAATTAGATTTATGAGAGTGCCACTAAAAATTCTGGCCTTAAACAGAAAAGTAATCGTCTTCATAGTCTAAAAATGATTTTTTCTGTATCATTTCATGTACCGTCATAATCAAACATCATGAATTAACACTAAAATCCCTTATTTCATAATGACACAATATCGGACTGCAATCATTTGAACTATATCAAATCAAATAACTATTGCTCTTTCACGGTATTTGTTAAGAAAATCGAAGAAATTTATTTTTCTATCAAATATTGTTATTTCTGTGCAAATATTCGTTTTTAGCTACAAAGGCCATGACCACTGACCCCTAATCGCGAAAGACAACAGCCGCGGCCTTTCGCCGACAATGAGTTGACATTTCCGCGTGAAACAATAACTGATATTTAGCAAACTTTTTGTGTTAGACGAAATGAAATCTGCCTTTGTTCCTAGAGCATACTGAAAAGTTTTTTATTAAATCGGAACGGTGTATCGCTTAAGATTCACTAATAAATTTATCTCATTTACCATAATGGCCCTCAATATTAGATTGTATAAATTTCTTGTTATGTTATGGTATGATATCATAATCCTTATCAGATGTCAGACAGGGGGGTGCTTTGAAAAATGTAGTGACTAGAATAGAAAAAGGTATGTTGCGACGGTGTGGCCATCTAGAAAGGATATGAATGAAAGTAGACCGACAAAACAAATCATAGCGAATGTGTCTGGTGACGAGCTTGCGTGAAAAGATTGATGAACGTCAGTTAAGTAAGAGCAAAGATCGTGCCATGTGAAATTTATAGTCTCTGCCTACCCTTCTGGGAAATAGGCGTGAGCTAATATTATTAGTATTATTATTAACTATGGCAGTAGGAAATTACAAAAGAGAAAAAGCAAGAGCGAAAGAAAGTGGGAGAATACGAAAAGGGAGAAGGATTAAAGTTGGCACTAGGATTAAGATCGGGATTGAAAATGGAATTAGGATCAGGTTTAGGATTGAGATCTTGATAAAGATTAAAATCTTAATTAAGAATCTTTCACCCACTTGAATAGATCTGCGGAAAAAAGCTAATAACTCCATTGTTTTCATTACAAGTATATATATAATATAATAATAATTGTTAAATAAGCATTAGGATATATTCTTAGTTATAGATTTCTACAATCAATATAGTTAGTGTTTAAAAAATGACCAAGTTTGAGTCGGATCCTTAGTTTTCTAAGTTCTCTACCACTATATATACGTATCTACCTACAATATATCATATGAATAAAAAACTTAAATAGACACTAAATATGCAAAATTTACACATTCGCTGTCTCCTTCAATTATATTCAGATAACCAAAGTGGTTTTAAATTTGGCATAATTTTCGTTTTGAAAATTGTTTTAGTTAAATCGATACGTTTCCTAGTATCCCTTTGCGGTAATTGTTAGTAAATCTCGGGTGTACGAGGATCAGAGTTACTGATGGCAGGCTTACGTCTGCCTGAGAGCTTTTCAACGATACAACTAAAATTAGGCGGGTATGTGGTATTCCTTGTTCTATGTGTTTATTAAAGAATTCTAGTTCTCATAAAGCTCCCACGTGTTCGTTTTTCATTTTTTTAGTACTTTAGATAAAAAATGAGGTTGATTTTAAGCATTCAGCTTCATAATTTAAAAAACAAAAACCTTGCGGAACGTGTGCATTAGCTACAGTAATTTTCTTAGATACCGTTTATTTTACAAAAATGAAAATTAGGATGATGATTTTAATTGGCGTAAGACACTAATAAACGTAAATACTATGAAAGTTTGTGTAAAATGTCAAAAAAAAATTGGTTGCCTGTAAAGTCGGTATACGGGCGAAAGTTTTACGTGACAACGACTTTGAATGGTAAAATCATTTTAATGTGAATATTCATTCGTATAGTAGGAAGAAGGATGAAATAATAGTAACAATTTAAAACATTTATTTATACAAAGAATTATATTTAAAACATTAATTTATACAAAGAATCTCGCACTGAATTTCATATTAACAAAATTTTATTTTACCTTTACACATACATACGTATTTATATACAAATATACATACAATAACTTGCAATACATTTGCAAGCTATGCACTAATTCTCTAGTGCTGCGCGCGCAGACCGATCATAGTTGAGTGGAGAGAGACGCAAGGCATTCGGCGGGCCTCTCGTTCGGTGACTCATCGTTACGTTACCGAGCGTTACACTTTTTCATAAGTGACTCCCAGCCGCAACCTAATTTAAGACGTTGTCACGTCAAAAAACTTTCGAACGGGCTATTATACAGTGTATGGAATAAATAATTCATAGAAAATCAAATATATGCTTGATATTGTAATTTTATAGGTAATATTTTATAAATATTAGTTATGCATCACCTAAAATGCCTATTGTTTATATACCATTTTGAAAGGACCTAAAACAATTATGTTTATATTGTGGCATTACGTCAGACATATTTTTAAATCGTATCCTACGTAAATAGTGCTTTTTCTATTGCTATTCAGCCTCCGGTATAACTATCAGATAACGTTAAAGATAAATTCTCTTTATTGAAAGCATATATGTATTAAGGTAATCGTTTTGTTATAGTTATTTCAGTATGTTTTCGTATCATCAACATGTCGCTTAATAAATTCAGTTTTAAATGAATTTAGTTTAAAACATTAACTCATACTGTGCTTCCAGCTGCACGGATATCCTCTTATATATAGACGTATTCACGTAAAAGTTACGGCTGTAAAGTCACATAAAAATGACGAATATAGCCAATCAGGGACTTTTTTTATAAAACTATATGTGAAAACATCCAAAGTGATCTAGAATGAAAATGTTCAGCAGGACTTGAATAATGGCGAAATTAAAGAACATAATACACCGGCCTGGGAGGCGTTTTTAGATGTATGAATTACTTTATTTTCGCTGCGGTGCGAAATTGGTTTCGTTACTTGACGTTAAAATTCGTTATTCGTTAGAAAATGGACGCCTCACTATTTCCAAATTTTTGTCTAAATTAACTTTTGTCAACTTGGCCAGCTATATGCTGACGTCGGGCAATAATAGATCAATATCTTTTTTTTTTTTAGTATCAAAACGCTTCACAGTTTTAAAATGAATCTAGCCCTTCTATAATCAACAAGCACCTCATTATATAAATTACAAGGATGGTAGAAAATATGTCCCTCATAGAATATAATAAATAATTTTATTAAAATTATATTAACAAAGTATTTTGTAGTGAATTTGTTTATACTCTGTCCTACGTTTTCTTAGATTATCGAAAAGAAATTTCAAGAGACTGCAGAGTCATGCCGAGGCCAAGTTAGCTGCAGTACAATAATGGGCCGGCTCGACCGTGAAAAACCACATTCTCACAGAATATGGACGTCAAGTAGCAGCTTCCGCTGTTGCTTTTAATTCCGTGAGTGAGAGTTCCGGTGGCCCACTTCCCCTTCTCCCCTTCTATCAACCCGATCCCCCTTCCATTTCCTATTCCTTCCCAAGAGGCAGGCAACGCACCGAAGACTCCTCTAGGGTTGCTAGTGTCCATGGGCGACGTGACTACCTACTCGGATGGCTCGTATGCTCATTTGACTCTGACTATGCTAAAAAAAGATCCAAATATCCACTGAATACATCACAAGATATTTATACTTCATATTTTTTTGTAAATTAATGTAATAAATTGACAGATGTGTTAATAATGATAGAAACAAAATTTTCCACATTATATTTTTATTAAAGCCCAATTTCAAGAGAACACCAACGTTGTCACGCACACTGGAGACGTGTTTAATGAATTAAAATTACCACCTATAACACTTACAACCAATTTATTTCACATTAAGTGTAACTTAAAACGCCCAAATATTTTCAAGGCTGCACGCGAGTGCCTACAACATAATCCGAGTGACGGACAACACGCGCCGCGTCCGCCCGCCTCGAGTGGCGCGAGGCACCTATAATTTGGAGGCTTCGATTCGTATTAATCGGCGTACATGGACGCCGCTCGACGGGCGCGGCGCCTTGTGATTGAATATTTAATTGAATGTAGTCGGTGGGAGCGGTGACCTCCCGCGTCTTGCATCCGCCGAGCTGGATTACCAGCTAACTGGGTCGCCTGATTACGCCCGACGCCGACTACAGGCCCGGTGCTGTGCAATTTATGGAGCGAGTATTATGAGATTTACGCGGATAACGTGGGCTGAAGCTTGTTGGCTAGTAATTTTACTGGGGACGTATCGTATTCGGAAAATATGTATTTCTAATATTCATAAAACAAAATGTCGCGTTCATTTTTTACACTTTTAATAATTCATCATTCCAAAGAATCGCTCTAACCGGTCACTCTTTATTTACTAACTTAAAACGGACATAGGCTTTTATGTATCTAATAAATACGAATTCTTTCTCAATTCTGCCCGGGATTAAAAAAAGGATAGTAAAAATGGAACGCGAACGAGCTCGTTGGCTGTTCGAAATTCATCAATCTCGAACGGATCGGTTTACGATGAAATCTATCAAAAAGATCAGCTTCAAGATCGGGATAGTGCACAACCTCGGGTGCCGAAATAAAAATTCACGGTTTCTTCATTCGAACGATTCCCACTTAAAAATAAACTCTTGCAATCTCAAAAAGTATTCACCGTTTCATGTTTATTCGCCTGAGTTGTTCTTGTGTCACGGATTAAACCTCATTTTATAATAACACCCTTTCCCTTTAAACTTAAAGGAGGAATAAAATATAATTTTCGGGTATCTAAAAACAAAATGAGTACTGAAAATAAGTGTACAGCTTAGTTCTATTTTTCACGCGTAACATAACTCGCAGTAAGAGAGGACGCTCGGCTAGCGAAATCGCGTTAGTTATTACGTCGCATGCATAATTTTGCAAGCGCGCCAGCATAGGGGCCATTGTTGACTCTGCGTCCCCATTATTACTTTTTACGGTTTAACAAGCTCGCATTTTTACTTATCTCGTTGTATGAATTGTTGTCGGGAAGGGTGGCGCCCCCGGATTAAAAAAAATTGCAGGGGACCGCACGTAGGTAGCCGGATTGCGGTCGCGCAGCCCGTCTGTGTTGACAGTTGCCACTGCGATAGGGTACGAGATTCACGTACGATGTAATTAATCCATTTTTTTTTTGTGTGTGCCGATCGACGTAAGAAAACTTTTGATGTCTGCTGCCCGGACGGAGTGGGGTCGAACAACTGGCTCTATCTCGATAGCGCAACAGACACAGGCGAAGCTTTCGTAACCGTTTAGAGCGCGGTTGGCCAACGACGACGCACTTTGCACCGCCTTTGGAAGGCTTGCCATATCGGGGTCGCTTCTGCTGTACTCTTATTTTCCGATTGTACAACACTGATTTCCTTTCGATAACCCACACCGGAATATAGAGATGATTCCATCGTTGTTATGATAGTTCGAGCTCGACGGGCCCGTCGTAGACGCGGCCCCGTTCGATCGAAAACGACTACAATCTAAAAGCCATTGTAACTATATGTCGTAATAGACTCGAACGGTTGTACGACCTTTTCAATAAAATCAGATAGGCCGGTGGACACGAAGCGATCGTGTCGTACATTATTTAGCTTTCTACGGCGTCGATTAAACAATGATTTCCACGTACGAGAGTCAATTAAGCGCCTACGAGGATCAAAGGGGCTGGTTTTAAGCCAGAAAGGGTCAAACCTCGTCACACGTGCGCTTCCACCCTTTTAAAACATCTGACCTTCGTTCGTATCGATCGATGCATATAAAAAAAATATTGAATATGGACGGACTTAGCGAGAACATAAGTACATTAATACCGATATCGATTATTGAGTCTCCGTAAACAGATGATGATTCCTTGTGACGGAAGCGACGGTATGTATATGAAATTAATGTAACTTTTGAGCTTTTGACTCGGGTATTTATACAAATAATTCTATGCTATAGCTGGTTGATTTCATTTCACATATATTTTTTACTTATCATCTATTGTTAATTTTTATTAATTATAAACCAAAAATATTTATACATTATAAAAAAATCGGCCAGTGCGAGTTGACTAGCCTGAAGAGGGTTCCTTTATATAAATCATTGCATCCACCTTACTATGTTTTATTCGAATCTTGCCTGATTTTGTGTATAAATAAAAAAAATCTTCACATAATATGAAAACAAAAAATTGTGATGGGTTAGAATTTTATCCTTCGCATGAGTAAGCTACCATAGTAACTACAAGATCAATTGAACTAGTTAGTTTTCGGTAAAGAAAGTACCCTATTTTATAAATATTTCTCTTCATGGATATTTTCCATTTTACGCGGGAACATAAACCATTAAAATCATGTTTAAATTTTTCGGAAAACTATGACCGAGGTCTCGTATCCCGTATTTTTGTTCAACATTTTAGACTCATTAGTTTTGCGTATAAGGTGGGGATAGTCTATTTTCGTATTTATTTTTTAATTCCTTTTAAATTATTCATATTAGGATTATAAACTATACAGTTATAATTTTCATAACAAACCCATTCATTTGATACGTGATTAATGCATTTAAGATTTTTTCGTCCTTTGATTTGTCCTTCAAACTTCATTCTAAAAATCGGATTAAGTTTATTTTTTAAAGTGCATATTGTCGGGTCACTCAACTCTGTATACAATACCTACCAAATTATACTTTTGTTTCGTGCAGTAGGTGCAAAAAAAACCAGGACGTGACAGACAGACACACATTAAAGTGAACCTATAAGGAATATGTTTAGTCAACTGGTGTAATAAGATCGTGAAATGAAATATGATTCCTTTTTTTAAGGTTCCATAGAACTATAAAAATGTATACATCGATAAGTTTCGAACATGCAATTGTATAAATACTCCAGGAACAGCTCGACCATAAACCGTTTCGAATTATGATTCAGAATCGCACTCGAAAAAATATGGAGCAAAATCGATTTACAAGGAACGGATGGCATCGGCCGTACAAAACTAATCTCGGCCACGGTGATTACGCCGCCATCTGCCGGCCGAGTGACTAATCGATGGCGCTGCCCCCGCGAGCGCCGGGAGGGCCGACGCGCGTACCACTCGCGCTTGTCGCTCCATCTCCAAATAATTCCCTCTGCAAGGTCAAATAAACGACAAATTAATATTCGCATAAATTCACGAGTCATATTTAGCTAAACAAATAGATTTTCGATTGTGATGTTTTTAGTGTTGTTGTACTATTTGTACTATACCTGTTGTACTATACCGGATTGTATATGAAATCGTTCGATACCCGTTGTCTTTTCAACTGTCGCATACCATTTTTGCCTCAAGTCCTGTTTGATTGTAATCCAGTATAAAGTGTATTATTGGTATTTTTACGAAAAACACTAGCTTTCGCCCGTGCCTCTGTCATAAACTAAATTCTTCCATCTGTTTTTCGGTCAATCACACTGTCAAACATAATCCCGCGGCCTTATTACGTAAAAGCAGAAATTGATTGCGAGTCCGAAATCGATTTGCGAGTCGAAATTATTGGTTATAAAGAAAATGTTATTCTTGTATGCAATTTTGAGGAACTTTAAACCGTTAGATTAATTTAAATTTTGCACATTTTTCGAGAACCAATGACTATACGATGATATGGTATATTAGACTGATCTGATAATGGACCCAGAAGGTAGGCACAGAAACTCCATAACGGAATAACACGTCCTAGTCGTGTTTGAACTTGTTAGAGTTGTCTTTGTAGGAATTGTCTTAAGATGCGCTTTGACCATGGGCGATTTTTAGGATTTGAAGATGGTGTGGACGATTAACGCTAGAACTCCAAAACGGATCAACATACTATATCTGACCTTGTACTTCACGACTAGAGTACAAGGCATTCAAAATTAGTCAAAACACGACTAAAAAAAATTGTTCTGGTATGTACATGGTGACTTTCCAATTCCTGGCGACTTTGCGATTCCGTCATCAGATGTTGAAAATCGATCACGATAGTGTATCTCAAAACAATCCAGAAAGTTTAAACAGTCTAGAAAACGTTGTCTCAATGCGGAGTTCCAATACTAAACTTTCACCCCCATTATCGGACCCTGAAAGTCAATCATGGTCAAAGTGTCTTCCACGTTAATACAAATAAGCCCAAATACGACTAAGTTACATTGTTTTATTATAGAGTACTAGCGTCTACTTTCCGGATTTATCATCAGACTCCGGAAACCAATCACAGTCAAAGTGCATTCCAAGATAATTCTAACCAGTTCGAACACGGCTCGAATACGTTGTTCCATTATGAAGTATTAGTGCTTACCTTTCGTCTCCATCATCAGACCCTGAAAATCGATCATGGTCAAAGTACATCTCAGGCATTTCCTAAAAGCCAAAACACGGCTAGGATACGTTGTTTCATTATGGAGTTCCTATGCTTACATTTTGACTCCATCATCAGACCCTGAAAACTCATTAAGGCCAAAATGCTCTTCAAGAAAAATCCATTAAGCGCAAATACGGCTAGGCTACTTGTTCTATTATGGAATGGCAGTGCTTACCTTTCGGCTCCATCATAAGATCAGTCCAGTTATACATATTATTGTATTGTCATCGATCGTCGAAAAATGAGCAAACATTTCATTTAACGGTTTACATTAAAAAAAAAAACTCTTCAATTTACATAAAATATGAACAACGCAAAATGATACAAATCGATTGTAAATAACTTGAGAATCGCTATAGACCAGTTTTTTATTTGAGAGCGGAATTTTCGAATAATCGTGAAATCGCTATTCCTAACGATTTTTAAATTTAAATATGCGATTAAACTTAATTTTTAAGATTTAA
This sequence comes from Eumeta japonica, assembly GCA_005406025.1. NCBI lineage: Eukaryota > Metazoa > Arthropoda > Insecta > Lepidoptera > Psychidae > Eumeta > Eumeta japonica. The sequence goes on from BGZK01000322.1 coordinate 261,700, forward strand.
TGATTTCACTGTAGAGGCAACACTGAATAGAAAGACAATTAGCATTTCCACTATCAAGTAGGGAATGGCTACGATAATTTTAAAATCACTCCAAATCAGTAGTCGATTTGTTTTAGTTAATAAAGCCGCCGGTCTCGGTCTTGCTTTCGGTTCCGTTTCTAATTTTGTTCGCGATTCCAACTCATTTGCTTCTTTGAAATACTGTAAAATATACAAAACGTTTAGCTATTTGATCTTATCATTCTCCTTCCGTGCTGCAAAGAAATCTATATGCTTTCTCATAACCACGCCCCATCTTCCATTTTTCAAGATTTCATCAATTTTAGTTTCGTGATTGACTGAAGATGAGGCACTGATGGTTACGATAATTTGGTGGTGTAATAATAAATGTACACTTTAAAAATTTCATTTTGGGGGCAGATCGTCTCGAGAGCTGAAATTGGTCTATACGTAAGCGTTCAATGGAATTAAAACTCAAACGATAGTTTGTAAAATTATTACTTTTTTCATTTAAAAGCGTATTGATATCGGGCTTACATTTAACTCTTATGGTTATTATAATCGTTGCCTGTTATTATTTTCAAAAACACGACTTGAAAACTTTCTAAAACCGGTCTTTTCTATCTAGTACGTGTATTGAATGAAAGTATGAGCTGAACATTAGATGTGATACTTTTTTTTACATTAAAATGCAAACTGAAATTTGGAATTGTTCAGCATAGGTCATGGTGCAATGATATTATTTATATGTAAGTATTTAAAGGTTTATAAGAACGTGTTCTGCCGCCGCCCTTTTCGATAACAAAGGTCTAGATATAAAACTACAGTAGGGAACGTCACTGTCAACCTGTGAGTTAATTTGTGCTATTACACTAGTTAACCGACCGCGCCAGCCGACCCACATATATCCGTAGCGTTGTGTATTATTATTTTTCAATAACTTCATTAATTTGTTGTTTCCTATTACATCATTTTAATTATCCGTCTCTTGAAAAGCAATTATTGTTTTACCAATGTTTGCGGAACTACATTTTAAATTTTCGTTTTTAGAGTTTCGTAGGTCATAATTAAAAAAAAAATAAACAATCTGCTCTCAATCTATTGGAATGAATAAGTCGGAAAGTTGGTACGTATGAGTTTCTGTAACGAAAACATGGAAGTGTTATGTAAATAAATAAATTTTGAATGTGGGGGTCGCTTTTGGAGGACAAAATAGTAAATTAAAAAATAAATTGCAAACTGCACTGTATGACATTAAATAAAAGGACTTGTAGAGGTCTCGAATGTTTATGTATATGTTTTTTTTATTTTATAATTTAAAAGTAAATTATTCTAAAAATAGATGAAACTGACCATTCTCCTTGTCTCCAAAACTACTGATACTAATATATTTTTTTTAATACAGAAAATAATCCTTTACTGTAAATTACAGTAAAACCGATAAGAAGTCTATGGTCTTAAAACAACATGGTTAACCTCTTAATCTTGCAGATTTAAGCGTATAAACTTAAATCTGCAATTGTTTTAGTTATTACAAAACAATTTGAATCAGATTTAAAAAGAAATGGCAGATAACATGTAGTGCGGAACCCTCTCCACGGGAGTTCAACTCGCACTCGTCCGGTATTTTCGATTTAGCTGTTTGTCCTTGTAATTGCTACTGCCTAGCGAAAGCAGAGTCGGTCACCGGATGCGCGAACCCGCAGCGGCATCTGTCGCTCGTCCCCGCACCGTAGTTGGATATCGCCAGATATCGGTCGCTATTGTCGGCCGCCGGTCGTCGCTCGTAAATTTTGCACCGTACTCAATAACGTAAGCTGCCCTACGGAAATTCCTTTCGGGGCGAGAGATAAAAGCAAATTGTAGGCAACGTAAGGGCGGTCTTATTGCGCCCGCCCGGAGAGGCGGCGGGCGCGCGGCGTCAAAACGCCGTTACGTAAAAGGTGTCGAAGCGCTATTGTGGCCCGTGTTTTGTGACGCCGGGAAATATTGCAATTATTCTCGTATTTAAATGCCGTCGGGCTTTGTGCCGCTCGTGCCGGTAAATGAGCACGCTTATTTGAACAGAATTAAGGATCTGCTTAGTACCGATTTAATTTTTTTTTTCAAACAATCAGTTTCGCAACGTGGTAAGTGGCTACGTTGCGAAACTGATGATTTTGAAGTTAATGATAATATTTAAATGTTTATCGATTTCAATGGAAATCGCTTAATCTCACAATAATGTCACGTATAAAATTATAAATAGCACTTGAGCATTCGATTTTTGCTCGGCGGCTGTTCGATTTTACCATGGGAATATCATAATTTTCCACGGGAAAAGTCTCTTTTTTATTGTTTTTAACAATAAATATAATAATACACAATATATGTACAAAGTAAATAAAAACGCATTATATTTTCTTTGTGTGGGTACCATTTGTATTTCCATTTGTTATTGACAAACAATAACATAGGAATAATATAATTACTCAAAATTCCAGAAATTATGCTAAATTCAACGACGGCTAGATTTTTGCATTTAATTTTTTTTAAGATATGAACGCCTAAAGATGAATTTGAAAGGCAAACCCTTATCGAAACAAAAAAATTCATCGCAATCGTTAGAGCCGTTTCGTGTGCGAGATCGTCGTGACATACATGTATATTTATAAAAACTGTTCCTGGTGACAAACACAAAAGCAAGAGATGATTCATTGATGATGTAAATATTTAAATAATCAAATTCATCAAACATGCTATTTATAGATGTACAAGAAATCTTATAGATATGTATTAACTTAATAGGTAGGAAAGGTTTTATTGTTTTGAAAATATTTGAAAAAAGTAAAAGACCAGTTTTAATCTCTGATTTTCTGGTAACGCTGATTCCAGGGTCTTACATTTTTAAATAGTGAGAGCAACAACCTTCTAATTCAAAGTTTCACCAAAGTGTGTCAATATTAGGTCAATAGGTTTCCAAAACTTGTAAGTTTATAGATTTTTTCCTCAATTCTCTGGAGCACTCCCCGCACATTCCTCGAAGCTCTTGCCCCACCACACTAAAGAGTGGTAGAGCCTGAATAAATGAGCGGTAATGTCAGCTATTACCGCTAACGAAGGGCCACATATTTCGATTACAATACTGAGAGAAAGATTCAACCCAGGGGGTAATGACCTAATAACCTCTCCCCCTGGATCTGCCCTTGTATAGAAATAATGCTCGTATATTCATCTATTGGTTTCTTAGAACACGTTTTAACACGTTATCACAGTGAATCAAAACGTGTTACATTTATTATGTGATTTTTATTAGTTGATGATTTGCAACATTAAGACTGATTTGGGCTTTTCGAAGTTTTTTTAAAAGAAATCGATATACTGCCCATTTGTGAAGTTTACAATAAATATATGACTATTTATTGTATAATAAACATTTTCTAATCAATCTTCTCTCTAAAATGCAGATAAAAAATAATTCGTTTCATAATAATTTTTACTTTCATTCAAATGGAAAATAGACCAATGCACAAACAGATAATTTACCCTAATTACATTCTCTAATAATATTTGAACTACTTCAATAGTTACTCGAACTTGTTCGTGGACGCCTCCCCATCTCGTTTCATGTTTTCCTGTCCGCGGAGGGCGGCGCCGTCACGTGCCGGCGCGTATTCGGGGAAGGCCGCTTCACGCAAACAAAAGAACTTTTCCAGTGGCCCGCGCGCGCGCACCGCACCGCCCGCGACTCGCTTTACTGCAAGTACGTGGATACCGGCTCTGCAGACTTATTATGGTTTTATGAGCCCGCCCGAATGCATAGCAGAGGAACGCTATCCATTTATTGCACTGTAATGCAGCGGACGAGTGAGGTTCACTAGTCGGAATTATTCCCATGTGCGACGATGAAGTTTACGACTACCTGTGAAGTTTTCAAAAGTCTCATGATAATTGTAGATTTTACGAAAGACACACATCGCTTGATGGATGACCGTCTGCTAGTGCAAGTATTGCTGACCAAACTTCCGCATAATCGATCCACACAATCGATAATCATTCAAATATTAAACAAAATAACTTGTAATAGAAAGAAAGCCCAAAACTAACGCTATATTGAATTACTTATCATTATTTGTTTGAAGCTTTAGACCTTTACTCACTGCCAGAATTACACTTAGTCATTTCTCGGAAAAGGATTTTCGTAAAGCGCATAGAAAACATGGGAAAGTTGAAAAATTAAAAAAATTCTGAGGTATGAAGCTTTTAATACCAATCGGCAAAATCAATTTATTGGATTACCGAGAATCAACCATCCCATTAACAGGTGTACACAAAAAATGACTATATTGATTACGTGTAGGAGTTCATTTGGTATTAATCAAAACAATATTTGCGGACGTCGAAAGAATATGTATATGTTTAAAACTTTAGATGTAGTATTCGAAAAATAAATAAAATGGTGTAGAAAAACTAAACACCAATTATTATACAAACAAAGAAAAAAATCGCCTATCTCGTATTCAGCCGTGGTAGACGACCTCGGGTACATCAACTCAAAAGGAATAAAATCAAAAATTAATTATAAATGTATAGTAATGTTAAAAATATTTTTTTTTATAATTCCAAAAAAAATACATTTACAAAAATAAATACATTTGTAAAATTTAACGTTTTCATTCACTATAAACCAATGTTAGTACTCCCGTTCGTATTCCATGCAAATCGTAAGTCGTAAAATAATTTTCAAAGAGATCATAATTAATTTTCATTATTTTCAAAAAATAAAGAAGAAACTAAATAAGTTTGATAGTGCCCTTTAGAAACCCCCTAAAACATATTTTTTTACCGTTATTATGCAATTTTTTCATGATATTATTTTTTTTTTAATTTTTCTTCTGTCGTCCTATAGTTTTTCTTCATACGCATTTTTTAACACCTCAGTGATTCACCTAGACCTCGACTTCACGACACCGGCGCGAACTCGCTTTTTCAGTGAAAATGGGGCCCCTACTGAGACGAACAAAAAGCATTATTCAATGAAATATTATTATTACAATAGTATTGGGCAGTAACCGTGGGAACTACCATATGCCGTACTACACCGAACTGAGAACTAAGGTAACGCACTACCCGGTACGTAACGCGCATAATATGAGTGATCCAATTTGTCAAAAATTACTTATCTTGATTAATCTTAGAATGAATGTGAAAGCGTATGCAAGTTTAATTTAAATTTGAAAATTTATGTTAAAAGCATCTTCATAAGGGTCTTCCACACAAGCACCGTTAAATTATCCACCGATTTTTATGATTTTAATCTCAAACTATTGGCAATTAATACTCCAGAGTTGTTTTTGTGAAAATATTAATAACTTTTCCGTTTTTGATGAATATGAAATCTTTTGTACAATGATTTTTTTAAATAAGTTATTAACATTCTTCAAAATTCTTAGAAGCATTGTAGACCTTTCAATAACGCATCTTTTGATATCATTTTAATTATTCCATCTTAATAATCAAGGATGCCGTTGTCGCACTTTTATTGATAAAGCATTTTCAACGCTAAAACAGTTTTCGAACACTTCTGTCGTCTGGAACCGATCGCTTCGCGCCGGCCCTCGCTTTTAGCAGACAACTCGCTTTCTCGATTCGTGTAAATCGAGACAAAAAACACGACAGAACAAAACACCGCCGAAGCCGTAAATGAAAGTCCGATTTGCACGATAATAATATTATGTATAGACACATTTATTGTGTTCGCTGAAAATACGAGCTTAGATCGGCACATGCGCCCGCATCGGACTCTACGATAAAACGCGCATAAATGTTCATGCAACGCCAACAGGCGAGGTGCTCCGGAATGTCTACCTGAATAGAGGAGTTACCCAGACTCTTTTACGACCGGGTAAACTGTTTGATACGAGTTATAAGATATTGACAGTGACATATTTTGTTTTTTCAACGACTACTAATTTGTCGCATGTAGCAAATCGTGATTCTTTTGGGGTTCTATAGCTAAAGTCAAGAATAAAACCATTATAATTTCGATATGTTTGTCTATCGATTCACTTGTATATTACACCTTTCTTCTAAGTTCACCATTTTTCGATGGTTTCTGATTATTTTTTTAATGTGAATAGCCATACAGTTATATTTATTATTATTCGTTTGTTATTATACTGTTTCATTTGTACCTATTACACATTTGTATTTGTATAACACATTTATACAGCCATTATTTTGATATTTTTTTCTAATTCTAAGAGTTTCATGGTACCTGCTTAATTTAAGGTCTGTGCTTTAAATGCTAGTGAAGCCTTCATTTTATTCGTTGCTACAGAACTCTGATTGTGGGAGCCCAGATCGCCTTATGCAATTTTTTTTATAAAATCGGCGAATCCATGCCACGGTTAAGTGCCATATCCTTTAAAAATACACGTCAAAAAGTTGACTATTTCATTTCTAAAATTAATTTATAATATATAACAACAAATGTTATTCCTTTGCAATAGAAAAAGCATTTGAATTATTCTCCTCAAATTTTCTACTGACTGAAGAAACAAAGGCTAGGCTGTTTTCCGGGGCAGTCGAGGACTGTTGGCCCAGACACGTCAGCGCCGCCGGCCGCGCCTATCGGTCGACGCTCTGTGGATTATCGTCCGCGCCGATAGCATCGCTCCGAACGGGCCCTCACCTCCGCGCCGACAGCGGAACGGGTACGAGCCCGTGTTTGCCGCGATCGGCTCCTATCTGACACACTGAACGAATAAATATGACGCGTAGAAGTTTTTGTCCACGCCCAATGCGACGGGACGCGCTTCGATAACGTCGATGTTAGGTGGCGCCACTCGGTCAACAGACGTACGGAAACGTCATTTGTTTACGAAACTTAGTAAAGCTGTTAGCAATAAAAGCTCTGTTTACCTATTGTTGGCTAAAACGAATGAATTGAGTGTGTCAAATGAATAAGAAAGAATGAACAAATGAATTACAGAAAAGAGGTGAGTATATTATAATAGTTGACAATAAAAGAAACAATAATGAAGGGGACTTTTGTTTCGGAACAAACGAATATTTGTTAACTGCTCTTCACATAAATTTCAAAATCCAACCAGTTGTTTTCCTTAAAAAAAACAATGTTGATCATTACTAAATGCATTAAAATCAGTTTATTCGTTCAAGAGACATTGTTGAAGAAAAAATTTTCAAAATTTTACTCTCAATAACTTCGAAAATCTAAACCATTGTTCTCTTTAGAAAACAACGTCGATTTTTACAAATTGCATTAAAATCGGTTGGTTTGTTCGAGAGATATCGTTAACAAAAAATCCGAATTAAAAGGTTTTTTTCAAAATAACGTGAAATTTTTCTTTATGAACTGATGTTTGGTTCTCGATCATTTTTTCTGCTTAGAAAACTGTTTTGGAAATACATCGTAGTTGAAATTTCAAAAAGTATATCGTTTTTTAACTTTCCGCTACGAAAATTGGAAAACTTTTATAAATTAAGAAGATACTCTTTGCAGTCTGATTGGAAACTGGGGTTGTTATCAAATCTCGACGTTTTATGATCTTACGAATTTGGTTTGACCACTTTGTCTCTCTCTATGCGTAAGTTGGAAATATTCCCAAAAGTTTTTGTAGAATATACCTTGAAATACTTTATTGATGAATTCCAAAATCTAACTGCCTCTTCTGCTTAGAAAGCAACGTTGATCGTTGTAAACTGCATCAAAATCGGTTAGTTAATATTAACGAAAAATTCGTAAAAAAGAATATGTTCAAAATACATAAAGTGGATTGATGTTCGGTGTCGATCAACTTTTTTTGCTTAATAAACTGCGCCGAACGCCGCAAAGCACATCAAAATCGAATAAGGCTTTCGATAGACATTGTAGTTAAAGATTTTAAAAATTCCTATTTTTAAAATAAATCTATATGTTTGAGCTCGGAGAATTGAAAACGTATTAAAATTGTATTTTTGATTTCGGAAAACTTGAAAAACCACAAAAATTGATCTTTTGAGCTCATGTTCAACAATTTACTGCTAGGTATATTTTTGAAGAATTTGAGTTTGAAAGCATTAAAAAGTTTCCGAAAGGGCTTAAAAGTTATTCGAGTTTTCGATTAATTAACTTTTTGAGCTTTGAGACAAGTATATTTTTTAACTCGAGGAGCTAAAAAACACACTGATAAATATCATGGGAAGGTTTAGGGATGACCTGCGGGGTCAAACATTTCATAGAATTCTCTTCCTGGAAGGAACGCAGATAATTTGTATTTCTACCGCAGTGTTAGTAAAACGTACCTAATAAAATAATATCGAATACTACATTTTTAAACTAAAATTATTTTCCATTTGTATTATCGGTGTATCCTCCAAGGACACGCCTGGGCTGCGCCTTAGTTCGACGCGGGCGTGCTTGGCGTGGCCGGTGACCAAACTGTTATGGTATTATTTTATCTCTGTCTGCCCCTCTGCTCCAAATACACGATGTTAAGTATTGCAGTAATGCCATTATTTACAACATGTGATAGACCATCAATAGGTATATTCAAATAACGTTTGCAAGTATGAAAGTGGTAATGAAAGGAAAATTTAATCCTGGAAACATCGTGTTAGGTGTTATACTCGTCATTGTGGGTGAGCGGGCGCGTCGCCTGGGACTCGACACGTGGAGTCTACCTCGATCCGTTGAAGAGTGTCGCTACCGACGCTTTTGTAAGGTAGTAAAATGAAAGTTGGATATGGCATAAGAATCGTGAGAGTACTGTAAATATATCAGAAACGAGAACATCTAAAGCTATGATTGATGTGAAACTAAGTGACAAGATATGAAATAGCACGATGTGTGGACTTAGTGGCCTGAAATATGTAGTGACAAAAATTGAAAAGAAAATGCTAAAATTGTGGTCATATAAAATGAAAGAATGAAAAAGATTAATAAAACCCGGAAAAAAGTTAAGAAAATTTCGAGACCAAGCTGCAGACATTCCCAAAAAAGCCAAGATTAAGAACATCCTCAACTGACGAACACATATGAAAAAATTAATGCAAGAGAGCGAAACAAGAGAACTCCGTCAGGATGTCAGGATCGTAGCAAGTCGAAGAATGTGGTACCTGCCTACCCTTGCGGGTAAGAAGCGTGAGGTTACGTATGTACATAGTATTTTTCGCTTTCATGTCATAATGTTTGAATTTCTAACCCTAACGTCACATTCAATTTGATGTGAGCTAATGAATGAATCCTCTATGTAGTTCTAAATAAGCCCTATACGAGAGCTTTATATATAATTCATTCAGTATTCAACCTACATTTCGACTACCATCCGTAGTAAGCCTTTAAAGTCAATAAACACTCTGTCACAATCAATTTACCTTTCCAAGAATCCTTTACGCTGCCGGAACTTCAGAGCAAATTATATTTCACCCCAATTAACCGCTAGAGTATTTTATTTTAGTATTAGAGGAACATTACTCCAATCTGTTTGAATAATTTGTCAATCCGAGTGATTAAGAGCGGGGCGACGGACGAAAAACCGCAAAATCTGACGAACCCCAAAGGATTGCGTGTCGGATTTATTTTAAACCTTTCATTTGGTTATTTAAAAAGAAAATAACATAATTTGAATAGACTATTTACTTTATATTTATGTAAGTCGACTTGAAAACAAATTATTAACAGTCGTAACGATTTATTAACAATTTAAACGTATGGATTCTTTTAGAGCATTATCAAGGGGCAAATGAGTATACGAACCACCAGAGCATAGGTGGTGACCACTGCCCATGACCGGGCACTGAGACCTCGAGACTTCGGAGGAGTTACCAGTGCGTTGTCGGCCTCTTGGGTTGAAATAAGGTATCTGATGGAGGAAGGAATGGGCCGATGGAAAGAGGAGGGGGCTAATGAATGTAACTTGTGGGGCGATGGAGGGGAAATGGGCCACCGGAACTCTCACTCCCTATACGAATCGCAATAGCGGAAACTGGCTACTTCACTCCTGTATTTTATGAAAGTGGTATTGTATCGTTTGAGCCGGCTCATTTACTTGCTCCAGACACGTTGACCACGGCATGGCCCGACCGCAATATAACTTACGCAATAGTTCGTAAATATTTATCTTTTCCTAGATAGTGCAATACTTTTTTTTAACAGTATAGGAAGTACATTTTGAAGTAACATAGATAGATATGGGCTATAAACAAACTTCTTAAATCAAATTAATGGAGGTAAACCTGTAGCTCCTGCATAAATCTGGATTGATTAATAATGCAAGGAACAATAACGACCTACAAAAACTTGTGTGTGTATATGTATATATATATATGTTTGTTTGGAACAAACATGTACCAGTGTGTTTCGTTTAAAATATATAATGATACGGCAAATTAATTTTATAATACAATTAATATAAAAAAGAACCGGCTAAATGCGCGTCAGGCCACGTGCACTCTAGGATACCGTAGTTGCCCGTCACATTACGGCTCTTAAATTAATTTAAAAAAATTTTTTTTCAAAATGTACTATCGACGTGATAAATATATATAACATATACCAAATTACAGCTTTCTAATACTAAGAGTCTGAGTTAAGTTGCGGACAGGCAAACAGACGGACGGGCCAACGGACGGACATGACAAAACTATATGGTTTTCTAGTTGAGTATGAAACACTAAATACAGTGCCTTATATATATAGTAAGAAACATTAAATTCAAAACAAGTCTAATATTTATAATTATTAATCGACATCTTATTAAATTCAAAAGCGTTGGCAGCAGGCGACGGGTCGACCTGGAAGCTTTTAATTGATATGACAGGGGAACGAGCCGAACGTGAGACTTGAATATTGAGCGACTACCCACAGTGTCGTAGGCGCGGACGGCGCGCATTAGGGCCCACTGACCTAAGCTACGCCTGTAAAATACAGGATGACCGACCAGGTATAATCGTACCTAAATTTGTCCCAGAATTCTCTGACCCATAGCGAAGATGCCTAATTCATTTGATGGAATTTTAATGAAATAGGCGATATTATAGCAACCAAAAATACTTTTACGTTCATTTTATAGCCTTCTAATTCGATCCATCTCCCACAAATTACATATTTTTATTGGTGAGATATGCAGTGATCGCCATGCTAAAGACTGGACCATCACAGAACCAGCTCACTCAAAGCTTTCGTATACTGCTGCTCCTGTTAGTTTAGTTTCTTTGTAAGGTGCGATTATAGAATGATCATTCCACCCTCGATCGCTCAGCAGAACATTTTGTAACGCATTCCTGGACAACTCACGTGTAAATATAAATGAAATGGAGCGATTCCCACTCCGTTAATCAGACGGACTACGATATATCACCTAGCGTGAATAAATCGTATAAGCGGAGTAACTAACGAGAATAAAGAGTGTAATGAATGCGGAAAGTTTTAAAAGCACCATTTTAATGACAGAAAAATGGATATGTCCTGCGCTAACCAGCTAGTGTTGAATGCAAAGCATCTCGGCATTATGGCGTGTAATAAATAATGTGCAGAGAGCCGCTCTGCCGGCGCGCCGCGTACTCTACATACGACTGAATTTACGGTTTTGTCCCTCGTAACATACGACTAAAATTTTAAATAGAGGAATATTTTAATTTTTGTACAAATTTATTAATCCGGTTTTCGAGCGCACTAAATTATCATTAATGGGGTGAAACGGGTAACATATTAGCATTAGAGATGCTTTACGAAACTTAACGATCTGGTTCAGTCAACGACAAAAAAGAAACAGAAGTACTTCAAGGAACAGCAAAGAGAATGAGGCGATAAACAATAACACGACTTGCCTCAATTTTACATAGAAGTGTGACGCATGACCCGAATGCCTAGAAATCTACGCATCGAATATAAAACCGTGATAATTTGTGATGATAACAAAAGTACATAAAGACACCTCAGAAAACTTTGTGTATTTTTGTTGTTATCATGAATTATAAATACGTGTAATACATAAATTATAAAGACATAAATACATAGAAACATTAATTTATGGAATTCGAACAGAAAATTTCAACTTATAGTAACTAGGTACCATTGCTATACATCCATTTAGTACCTATCCATGTACACCCGATTCTTAATTTTAGGGCTCTTTCATGACTGTTTTAGTAGGTACTTAATAATAATTCGTATGTGAAAACTAGCCAAGTCAGACCTTAGGCTTCGATATATTATCCTAAGTTATAAGAAGAAATGATATTTTAAATTGTTATAAAATATTGTATGTTGTTATAAATTAATTTTAGGACTGACCATTGAACTTGGCACCCATTTAGATCTTACTTCTTTTGTTGTTGGAGCCAACAACCGAGGCATATATCATAATATTGAACTTGGCTCTCATTTCACATTTATGTTTTTGATGGGATATGTTATCCAGGAACGTTTTAATTTCATAATTCTAATGTACAGGCGGCACCATCTATCGATATACCAATTTATGTTAATACACAATTGCAATTGACAGAGATTTTTTAAATTATTATCAAATTTAAACAATGTCTCGATTTGCATGTCGCGTATTATTTTCAAATTTGAGGACATTCAATTTGTTACACTAAATGTGTACTGCTAAACCTTTTGTTTTAAATCGTTCGTGAATGCACCTCGGGAACGAAAGATTCTAGTTTCGAGACTGCACGCGTTTTGCATTCTGATGAGACCGTAGCATGCAGTGGTTTGCTTTGTGGGAAAATAAAATAGATGCAAATCCTATATTTTTCTAGCTAAAACTTGAACGTAAAGAAAAACCTCTTATTTACAATTGTAAAAAAAATTAAATAATATTTTGTTTCTTAAAAAAAATTTTCGTCACAGTTTCCAAAATTATCAAGAGTTATTTAATCATGTTTATGAAGAAGACGTGCCTCTTCCTTAACTGCAGTTCGTAATTATATACTCGTTAACGTTACTTGTGAATAATCAAACATTGATTCGGTATATTCATAAATAGCTGTGGTGAAGGGCTTTTTCTCTTCGTTCGATGTGTCATCACAATGTAGTAACTGAAGTTACAATATGTAAATTTAATGTGGCACTCATCGTTTCCTTACCGACGTGTGGTCATTCGATACTAAATTTTTGTTTACTGGTGTCTTACTGCAGCAACTGGCTCTCAGTCCTACTGTAAGGCGTAGCCGAGGTCTCTGCGGCACGTGTTGCGTGTTCGGACGGGCGCGGGCATCGGTCATAACCTGCCAGTGCCGACGGCGACCACAAGCGCATCGGAAGTATTTAATATGGTGTTACTGATTGTTTATATTAATAAAACAAATTACCATCTAGCTTTCTTGATACAATTGTATAAATCTTGTATATAATTCTTATATCAGGTTTTAATCGCTCCAGTGCTGAATCTTACCGTCCCCCAATCTTTTTATTTCAGATTGAGGGGGCTTAGCGACCTTGAAAGCCTTACACGCTGGTCTAGTGCGGGTGAACGTTCTGAGCCGACGGCGTCACGCATTCTCCGAAGCGCGAAGCGAATGATTTACTTTGCCTTAGTCAAAAACTCATTGGTCAATCCGCCCGTGGTCAGGATCGAACCCAGTGCTTTCCTATCCCCAGGCAAAGCCCTTAACCACTAAGCCACGATCGATTGTTTAAATAAAGAAAAGAAATAAGTGCCCAGCTTTGTGAAATGAAATTATTATTACCCAGTCGGATAATAATAATTTCACTTCACTACTTCCATGATTACGTTTCTCGTTTTATATTACGAATGGCTTGCCACGTAAGATGTTTTGAAAACAAAAATTCTCAGTCCGCCAGCACCATTAACCCGAGTTATGCACTCACCAAAAGTTTAGTTGTTAGTCAAAAAAAAATGTAACAGCTACGATAGTTTGTATTTTTTAATACTTACCGCCTCCACCTTTCACGAATTCAATTATCATAAACACATGGTCAGCATTCACATTAAACCGAAATGCGTAAATTATCAACAAATATTCTAAACTCTTTAATCGGACGCATCTCTAAAGAGACGTTAAATTAGTGTCAAACGAGAGAGAAACGTGAATATAATGCCAGGCGAACATTCCGATGCCCACGCGCACCGCGAGCGCTGGCAGTTGTAGCCCGCCGGAGGAGGGTTAACAAACTGTTATTCGCATATAGTAAAGGAATACTTAATATTTTATAATTTTTGCAAATTTTTCTATATTTGGAAATATTTATACCTATGTCTCTGACGAAATAGCAAGGTCTTTCTCAAATTATTTTAGTCTGATGAGCATAACATTTTCAATCGAAAACCACAAAAATATGCACATGAAAAACTCCCTCGTTATTTTAAATTTATTTCTCCACGAAAACATGTTATTTATTTAATTTAATCCGCACCTTAATTCTTATTAATGCGTTGAGTGCCCACAAAGGTTAACAAACGATAGACCTTCTCGGATGTACCGCATAAGTTACAACTTATAAACCATAATGATGTCATTAATCTTATTGAAAACGAACTAATTGGAGGGAATTTCTAAATGTCATACTTTAACACAATCCCACGCAATTTCTTAATAAAGAGTTATGTCTATTTATTATCTTTATAGCTTGATAAGTTGAGTATTTATGGATGTGGTGAAACTAATTTCAAGATTTCCAACATTAAATGTAGATTGAATATTAAACATTTGAATTATTTAAAAATAAAGCTTCTACTAAACCTGGTTGTAATAAATTTATTCTAATGAACAAATCATTTCATGACATAAACCCTTAACTCTATAATTATCGCTACCTTATGCAAGATTTTACAAAATAGTTACTTTTCGTATATGATAACTGACGAAGAGATATCTGATTATTATTGATGCACAATTCACCTTCCTAGAACTTTACTTCTAAAGAATAAGTGGATGTTATAAAAATACGACTGTAATAAGAGTTTTATTGCCAGGCGATTGGAATACTGCATCTTCCTCAATTTTACGTAATCTAGAAATATTTTATAATTGCTGATTACATGTATTTGCTCTATCATGTAATCACACTGCTAAGGGCATATTCTCTTAAAATACTTTTATTTCACAATAAAGAACTTGGAATAGCCGTCCATACTGGCTCAGTGCGACTTTGTTAGCTAATATCACCAATGTGATGACCACGTTATGTGCTCTCCAGGGCACGCAGCGAGTCATTCAATTAGTTCTGTTTTAATTTTCTATAGTCACAATCGAATACGATTCATAGCCGACGCCCTTAACCACTGCTGCCACCATTCTATCTGTTAAGCTAATATATGTATACATAGACAACAAATAGAATAATCAGATGTTACGTTGTCTATTACATATTACGTATAATATCAGTACAGTATAACTCGCGTACCAACTGACCTCTATTTGGTAGAGAAAGCGGTTTCCGGTAACCCGACGCGCGTATTGTCCGCGTAAAACCTACTGTGCGTGCGGGAAATGCGACACTTGGTTGTAACATATGCATAAAATATAGTACTTTGTCACTTTGAGTGTTTTGGTGTCATTTTAGTAATAATAAGACAGCGAAACAGCATTGTTAGTAATTCCTTATCTGCCAAAATTTAAACTTTATAAAAGTCGAAAAGTTTATCGTTTTTCGTCAATAATAAATGGGTTTTTTGTATATTCGAAATGCGTAATCAAACTATAGCACATCATTTTATTACTTCGTAATGGGCGAATCTCTAATCTCATCTGCTTATTACTTTTTTTGAACTATGTTTCACACACAACGTACTTTGTATCAAAAACAATCGTATTTTAATATTTTCATTTCAAAGAGCCATTTGTGAAATTTCCACTTGCGGAAAATAATATTTCTACATAGATAGATATACTTATAATCAAAACAAAGATATTTGAAAAGAAAAAAAAAATTTAAGGTTATGATTCAACATTTTGAAACATGAACACTGCATCATAATTTTCGATCGATATGAAAAATAGACGAAAAATGCCTTTTTAAAATAGAAAATGTTATTCCTAGGGTTTTTTGAATAAAATTTTAATTTCACATGGTTTGTATTTGAAGTATAAACTGTTATTAGAATATTTTAATTAATACCTAATTATTCGTTAGATAAAGAATTTTATGTTTTACACTTACGTCATTTCATTCGGAGCAGATGTCGCGCATGTGTCACTCCACTTTTGGACTATTGAACGAAAACAAATAACGCTGTCTCATATGTCCTTTTTTTATAATTTTTTTATCCTAGCCCTAAACAATTCTTACATCTAGAATTACGTAAATAAAACTTACCGCTTAATTTGAGAGCTGCTTAAAATCAAAGAACATTAATTATATTGTCAAGCCCTATTAAGAGAGAGTAGCGTAAAGAGTCATGGAAAAGAGAAAAAAAAGAATATTTAAGAAGCATGAACAGCCGCGGGATAAGATTATTGGTGTCCCGTGGCACTTCTGCGACTCGGCCCGTATGACCGGAAAGGTCTGAGGGGCCATGGGAGATTGTGAGTTGACTATTTTTAACTCCCAGCAAAATTTCCTACTACTATCCCGAAATTTATAGACATAGCTTCTAAGGCTTGCACATATCTTTATGACACGATTCCTAAATGCCGAATATGGCATCTAAATGTATGCAAGTCCTAACGCTATGAACTCCGCACGGTCTCTGTTCTAAATGGCCCACCATCATCGTCACTTAATCGATCATTTGCGTATCTGATATCTATTCCGATACGTTTTCCATTCACAGGTAGACATTATGAAATCACGCCTCGATCTATTCTAAACGAAGAAAAAGGGCACAATAACCTCAAAGATATAAAAATGTAATTTGAAAGTGCTCCTCTAGTCTTGTCCCCCAACATATGCGTGATGTCACAAAACACGTCACACGAAAGATACGTGTAGTAAATACGTTTGTAACACATATAAAGTTTTTTAATGTACTCTACTCTACCTTACTATACTCTATCGCCCGTTTATTTATTTATACATAGCCGCTTATTGTCCTTGGTCTGATCTCATACAACAAAGATAATGTACCATATAAGCATTAGCTAAGACTTTACGTAGCAAAGGGACCCTGAGCATCTATTAGTTGTTTCCATCGCACGTTCAGTAAATATGAGTCTATTAATAGGAAACCAACAGTACATAAGCTATTTACATATCTCTTCAATATAGGGAAGGGTCATGTTATTAATATCGAAAATGTCTATTTGTTTATCTAATAATAAAATTTAAAACCATGTCTAATAAATAAGATATAATAACTTATAACACAAGGTTAAATAAAAAAAAGTAGTCAGTCTTGAATGCTGCTGACAGAAGTGAAAACTTAAAACTATGAAATAATATATGTTTTTTTTTAATTTCAAATTGTAGTACCAAAATTAAAATTCCGTAATTTTAATTAAAATCAACAATAATAGGCTACTTTTCACATCTATGAGAATTTCGAGCAATGTGCTAATGTGAAAATTTTACATTAATAAAAATTATGTGCAAGATAGTTAAAAAACTTTACGTAGTTACGTATTACGCAATGCACAACCTTCAAGGAGGACTGAGGACGCGTAGTAATAAGATGTTTATGTCTTACAGTCAGGTATATACAATGTATTTGTGTATATAATCATACATATGTACGTGAGCCGCTGCGCATGCTCTAGTAGATATATGCATATGAGCACACGCAAACATTAGACTCATAAGATTTTACTTGTGCAAAGGACACGCAACGTTCCTAAAGAAATTTTCACTTTAGAAACGCATTAATAAAAAAAAATTATACAATATTACAAAGCAGAACCGGGACCAAACATGTAAAAAAATTTATTACCGACACTATGTATAAACAGCAAAGAAACCACATACTTCATGCACTGCAAAAACTAATGCAATTAGGCTGATATTAAATAGGCTTTATTGATTCGGAGAGATTCACTGAATCCAGAGATACACCATTATGTATGTAGTCATCGATCATTAAAATTGGATCTGACTAGCAAATAATGATGGCATGTAAAAAGCAGCAGCTGCGATGTTTAAAATTGCAGAAACTGTAATGTTTAAAGACTAATGGCGTAAAGTAGCCTTATAATAAATATTTACACTTTATTTGTCTTTTTCTATTTCCCGTTACTGGCTGTAGGTGGTACGTGAATCGGTCGGCTATATAATCTTTACGTTCTGCAAAGAAATCTACTTGCCGCCTTCGGTGTACTGAGATTCGTTTTTTTTTAGTCCCACGGCTAGCTGAAGGCGAGCCACTGATGATAATGATGATAAAAAAGTGTGTCAGCTCCGACGCACGAATGGAGTTTACTGCTTTAAGATGATATCCTACATATAGATTAGTTAGTATAATGGTAAATGAAAGCATCTATTATATTATTCAAAGCATAATACACAATTCATTTATTTATGTTAATAGTAAAACAATTAATTCGTCATTTAAGAAAATATTGAAAAAAAATCTCCACCAAGTATAAGTGGAAGTTCATGGTAACGTTTCTTCAATAGTTTTGAACGCCCTTCTGTATACACTAACAATGATTCGTGGAGAAAATCTATTATATTTGTCACATTCTGATTGATTGAAATGTAAACAGTAACCATGACAATTTATTTATTTCAGTAACCATGACGATAGCGTAACGTCATTTATCTAACACTTGATTTTACTCCCATAAAATTCCATACCCCGGGCCTAAATATGAAATCGATTCTTAAGGAGTAAACTCCAACAAAAAATTGTAATCTTTTAATTTAATAGGTAATATACTCAAAAGTAGTCACCTTTATTTATTATTTTTTAACATTTTGCAGTGAATTCTTTATTAATTGACTAACAGTCATCCGCCTGCTTCGCTGGGCGTAAGTTTAAATTTAGCATATTTTTTTTATTATTCAGACGCGCCACGGTTTGACTCCCGTGGACATAGAATAAATTCCTTCATTTTTTATATCGACCTATTTTCCTTATCAGTTTTAATGATAATCATGGTCCTATTCTCGATGTCAATTCTGGTTTCACTGACCGGTCCGGTCCCTGTCCCGCTCTCGATTCAATACAGGTCTCGATATCGATCTTGGTCTTCCCTTGGGCTTAGTAACAGTGATAACATATTACTATTTATATAGCAACTGACATCCAAATATACTTAATATTATATGAAACCTAAAATCAACTACAAATAATTTCGCAGCGAACGGTCAAAATCCCATATATACATTCAGTAATTTTTACGTGATTGTATTACAAGGAAAACTATTTTCATTGTATATATGGTCGTTACCCGTCCGCTTCGCTGAGCGTAAACTAACACTCAGCAATTATGAATCAGATATACCCGTGGTTTTACTCGCTTATGTGTACAATGATTCCCTTCATTTTTAATATTAGCCGTTCTCGATGTCCATTCTGGCTCAATTATCAAATCCGATCCAGGTCCCGCTATTCCGATAGCGGTCTTGATACTAATTTTGGACCTTCTTGGTCGTGGATGTTAGTAATATCATATCTCCATTTTTACTGGAAATTATTCATATTTTATATAAAAGGT
Organism: Eumeta japonica; assembly: GCA_005406025.1. NCBI lineage: Eukaryota > Metazoa > Arthropoda > Insecta > Lepidoptera > Psychidae > Eumeta > Eumeta japonica. Next base: position 281,245 of record BGZK01000322.1, read on the forward strand.
AATCTTGTTATGTACTATAATATAATCTTATTATGTAAATATTATATCCTATTTGAGAACATAATCTACTATCTCAAATTTGATTGCAATCCGTCCAGCCGTCAGCGTATGACAAACATCCATACAAACATGTTTTTACATTTTTTTATATTATGATTAGCCTATAACCATCTACAAACGATTATATGGCTTTAGTTTCTGTCATGTCATCGGAGATAGCGGTGCATACGAAAAATGTATGAGAAAACAAATTTTCTTCAAATTTTTTTCTTAAACTTTCCCAATTTTTATTAGTTATTCAGCTATTCGGAACGGAGACAAGTCCAATAAATCAAAGATCGCAAAAATCTATGCAGTCTTTATTGAGTTATAAATGGTATAACTAACACTACTTTGTTTTATATGTATATAGATTATTAATTGCATAAATTGCTAGATGCGCATTGACTGGAAATATCATAGTTCGTGTGAAAGTTTATAAAATCAGTTTTCATACTACGTAACTTTTCTTTCTTAACAAATCGTTACAGCGCTATAGCCAATAATTTAAGCACGCGAACGTCACCAAATCGATACCGCCCGCCATCGCGCTCGGGCCGGCTGCCCGCGCCCTCGCAGCTCGGAAGTCCATTCAATACGTAAAAAGCTTGGCACTTACACGCCTACTTATTTTAGAGTTCGTTGTAATACCTCTCACGCGTACGGAACCATTCATCTGCAGAAAGCTCGAGTTTTAGAATGTAGGCCCCCACTCTGAAAACAGGGCTCGCTCCAAATGAAAAGAACCTTGTACAGCGACTGGGAGCTTTCGCGGAGCTCCGCCGTGGATTTGCAGGCGCGTGGTGTACGGATGAAAAGGTTTTATTACTTACTATGCTAAGTAGCTCGGTGTACATTTGTATATTTTTTCTTTTATGGTGTAACTTCGTTATAAAATATTATTTTTAAAGAACTCTAGTAGTTTCCAGATTACTTCCGAATAAACCTGGTATCCTTTATCCTTAAAAATGGTATCGTTTTAATCTACTATTAGTTGACTGATTAATAGTTACTTAATTAAATCGATATTAATTTGAAGTTTTTTTTTGCAGGTAATTTGGCAATTTTCACTTCAAGTAAGTGTCTATTGTATATAATATACTTTAATGAAAACTACCACAATAATAGATTTCCCGCATATCATTATCAGTAATTGCTATATTTTTAGGCATTACAATGTCAATTATCATTGTTGTTTTTATATATAGTTTAATAGCGACGATTTGATGAAAATTATTGCTTTTACTTATTTTAATAAATCATTCTGTGTTAAGATTTATATTAACATCGTAAACAAATGTAATAATATCTACTACATCGCAAAATTATGTTGAGAATATTTTTATCATAAACTAGTAGTTGACCATTAGATTTCTATTTTATATCCAAATTAGTATTGTCCAACCCCAATTTCACTTATAGTTCCGATTCCGGTTTTAACCTCCGCCTTGATCTTTGCACTAACATCGATCTAGTGAATCACCACCTCCCATGGCCCTTCCCACCTTGCGGTTATACGGGCCGAATCGCAAAAGCGCAGCGAGACACCCATAGTCTAGTCCCACGGCTATTTCGACTGATCTAGTGAATCAATCGAAATCACATTAAAATCTATTCATTATCAAAAATCAAAGACAGCTTCATTCGTAAGAATTTATCAAATACCCTAAGTCTGGCACCGTTCGCAAATCCTTTCGATATTTCTTAATAGCAATGAAAATCGTGCCAAACTGTTATGTTTTGCGTTAAAAGGAAATAAAACGTTATGTATGCACCTGTGATATTAATTATTTAACTAACTTTCATCTGCGGCTCCGTTCGCATTCATATGTTTCCACTTTAGGTTCTTTCAGCCCCTATTTCGCTCTAAATCTGATCTTTGTCCGCACTTAGTTGTAAAGCTTGTTTTGCACTAGATTCTTCTGGTCTGCCCACCATTACTGAAATAAGTAGTTGTTTATTTAAAAACAGGAAGTCATTATTATCAATTAATTCTGAAACTGTATGAAATACCTTGGCTTCTACCTTGATAGGCGTGTCACATGGAAAAGTACATAAAGCAGAAAAGAGTCAAGTCAACCACCAGTTTTGGAATATGTACTGGCTCATGGGAAGAAACTCCGTACTATCGATAGACAACAAGCTTCTCATCTGTAACTCGGTGTTAAAACCAGTTTGCACCTACGAAATCCAAGTATGCGAGAAAAATTAACATATTATGTCTACAACAAGTACAGAACCGCATGAGGGCAATGGCCCACGTCGTCTGGTTCAGTAGAAACGATGAAATTCATGAATATTTTAACGTGTCCACATTTGCTTTTGAAATCTAGCGGTACAGAAAAAAATATATAGAATGGCCATCTTCACACAAGAATCCACTTGTAGCAGATTTGCTAGATCCGTCTGGGGTGGTCAAGAAACTTAAAAGCGACCACCTTATTTGATTTGTAAGGGCGGCGCTGGCTGCCCCACCAGACCCACCAGACATTTGAAGACAAAATATTCGTTTATGGTTTGACGACCGATCGCAAATTTCTCTAACAAAGAAAAAATATTATCCATTCTTCAAACAAAATTCAACAGTCACTTCTTAGTGATTATACATTTCTCTACAAACCCACACGGTTAAAATTAAAAACTTGCACCTTTCTATGTCCAGCGATTTGTGTGGGCATCGATTTGTCAGTAAGTCAGAACTTTAAATTTAATATGTATTGATAAAGAAAAGAATATTGCACTTTTAATACGTAGGTCAAACTGAAAGTCCTTAGAAAATCAAAAACTGAACAAACTAGCAAGATATTTTTACTATTATTGTTTTTTCAAAATAGTACACGTTGAGATCAAGACATCGCTGCGTTCCATGGAACCCATGGAACCACTGAGAGGAACACTTTGCCCACACGCATTTAAAGGGCGTTTTAATGGCCTTTTCGCATGGAGCCTCTGCTTCCTCGGCGTCCGTAAAGCATTTTCTTCGAAGTCTTTGTTTTATTTTAGGAAGTAAATAAAAATCGCATAATGAGAGGTCGAGGCTGTAAGTCGCTTGAGCCAATATTTTTATACCTAACGTCCCCAAATAGTTGCTTGTCTGGCGGTATGTCGTGAGGCGTTGCTACGATGAAGGAGAATCTTACTGCGAGATTGTTTTTCCCGAACTTTTTAAAAAATGAGGGACAGCAATTGTTAATGGACCAGTTTGCAGTGACCGTTTTTTTATCTTATAAAATAATTGTTGCATAATGAACTGTCATTCCATAGAAAGAGGTCACCATATTTTTTCAACGTTTCGACCTCGTTTTACTTTAGTAGGTAAACCCTCGAAAGGAAACACCCAATGAGCAGACTTTCTTTTGGTTTCGGGATCGTAACAATAAATCCAGCTTACTTTACCAGTTACCACGTTGCGCCATTTGAGTCACCGCCGGCAAATCTTTGCATAATTTCCTATCACCAATTAATACGGCAATGTTTTTAAGAATTGTGAGCTATCTACCGAACACAAAGCTTATTGAACCGCAAAATATTCGTGAAGGATTTTATGCATTTGACTCATACCGATGTCTAAGCTTATCCGAATCTGTTGGTAGGTCACTCTTTTGTTAGTTTCTATCATGAGCCACACAGAACTGATGTTGTCTTCGGTCGCCGCCATAAAAAGACGTCCCTCACGTAGATCGTCAGTCAGACTAGTGCGACCACGTTTGAATTAGTTAAACCAGTTACAAACAGAGTAAGAAATGGAGCTTCATCATGAAAGGCCAGCCAAGATTGTAATAACTTTCTTGTTAGTTTAAATGGTAACGAAAATCATTGAAAATCATTGCACGAAATTTTTCTCGCGTTAAATTCATGTAGACGTTAAGAAATATTTTGCCTTTTGCCGCCAATTTGTAAAAAGCAATGACAGATGAATATAATATCCATAATAAAGTTGGCAAAGAGTTCAATTTTTTAAAAATAAATGTGTAGTATTATTTTACAATTTCCAATTGGCCAATTCTAAAAATTTTAAGTGTGGCCTACGTATAATGTAGTTGGTCCAGTTAAGAACACTAAGTACACACTATGTTTTGATAATCTGAATAAAAGGCGAACTTCGTCACATGCTTACCTAAAGCAGACTGTCGCTTCACCAAACGGATTATACGAAGTGCATCCACTAAATATATAACTTCTAATATACTAAAAACAACTCAAATGATTTCTTTGCAAATTATTGCACTAGAATTTTGTATTAACAAATTGTAGTCTTTCATTATAATGCAAATGGCAGTTTTTATTATTATTGCACGCGTATCGGAATATTTCGTTTAATGTCTCAGGATGAACTTCGAATACAAATCGATACTTTTCGCACTGACCCGCAGCCGAATGAATCGCCCCCCGATGATACATGGGCGGCGTAATGAGTCGCTTATTTATACGCTGTTATGGCGTTTATATGGGTTGATACATGGCTCACTTAGCGCGGCGGAGAGGCGGCCCGCTATTTCGCCGGCAATATGTATCCCGCATGACATTTGGGCAAGGTTAGAAGCTCGAGGCGCGAACGTCGGCGTCGCCCGGACTCATCCATCAAGCGGCCGCGCCGCCCGCCCGCGCCGCCGCCCGCGCCGCCCGAATTGTGCTCCAGATTAATAATAAGTCTTTACACAGAAGCCTCCTTTGGTGCCGCACTCGGCGGCCCGTTAAAGACATGCCTTAATAGGTTTTACATGTCGAAAGCCACGATAAAAATATTATCGTTTTCCGTAATTAGTATTTGATAAAGGAAGACGAGAGCAAAACATATTATTCTTGGCGAGGGAATCCAGGGTCGAAATCCCGCTCGGGGCGTCGGGTGGGGAATTGCGGAAAATGTCCTCGAATATGTACAGAAAATGTATGAGACATAACATATTAGGACCAAAATTAATTATTATTTTTTCCACATGTTGCACGATTTCCACGTTACACAACTTTATTTATGCACAGACACATCAGTATTAGTCTGTGTATTAATTTATGGACTCGCTGACCACTCGATCGATAGAGCTCAAACGTATGTTTATGTTTGACACATTTCCAAAAAGATTCGAACTGAGTTTGGGCGGTTTCTAATTGGTGGCGTTCTGCATTATTTTTCCTTTAAAGACGTTACTTGATTAAAAGTATTATTGGGTGCAATCAGGGTATTCGCTGTTAAATAAAGACGCTGGAAAGGTTCAAAAGTAGTTTAAGCAGGGTAGTTTTTAGCAAAAGTAGTTTTTAGGGCTCCGTACTCTAAATGAAAAAAAAACCGGACCTTTCTTTATAGGATCACTCGAGTGTGTGTCCCTTTGTTCCTCTGTCACAGCAAATTGCTCTAAATCTACTGAACCGATTAAGTTGACTTTTGTTACACACATGTATATATGTGACCCAAACACGTATATGTAAACACGGGGTAAATTAGAAAATTATAAAAAAGTTTTGCAAGTTGCACCATATTACATATCGTATGAAAGCGCTTATTGTGTGGGTCTCTCTTCAGCGTGAAGTATCCACTGAATAGATTTGGACAAACAGTACCCACCTATCGCTAGATTTTTTGACCGTGCGAATGTTACAGAAAAATTGTATCTAATTGTTTATAGCTTTCTTATTTTTTTTAATCGATACAGTTCGCGAAAAGGAATAAATCTCACTGTAAACACTGATTTTGAAGAAGACAAAACATGGCGTCTAAGATTTTATATGGTCGAATCAAATCAAATCAAAAATATCTTTATTTCATAGGTAATGAAATTACACTTGAAATACGTCATTACTAAATTCATTTCGACATTACCGCTCATTCCAAATCCTGATTCACCGAGAGAAGAATGGGCAAGAAACTCAAGGCTTGCTCTTTTTACTCATCAATACAAAGGATTTAGTCATTTATAATTTAGTTGACATTTAAAAATAATATGAAATAACCTGATAGGCGAGCAGCTCGATCCCAGGGGCCTTTTTCATTAAGATATTCCAATACGGTATAATAGCCCTTGCCATATAATTTTCTTTTAACGAAACGTTTAAACTCAGTAAATGGCAAATTTTGAATTTCAGTTGGGATCTTATTATAAAAGCGCACACACATCCCCTTAAATGATTTATTAACTTTACTTTGACGAGTCTTATGAGCATCAAGATCATTCTTATGTCTAGTATTAATGTTATGGATGTCGCTCCTTTTATGGAATCATTTTATATTTCTCTTGACATATATACCAGGTTTTCATACATATATTGTGATACTAAGGTGAGGATATTAATTTCCTTAAATTTTTCTTTGAGAGATGTCATTGGTTTCAGATCATAAACAGCACGAATAGCTCGCTTCTGCAGCATGAAAATTGTGTTAATATCGGCTGCGTGACCCCATAACAAAATTCCATAGGTCATAAGACTATGAAAACAACTGAAATAAACTAGTCTTGCGGTGCTTTTCGTTTGTAAGTCGCCGAATTCTTTTGACTGCATGTACTGCAGAACTAAGCCTTTTCGCTAATTTCGTAATATGAGAATTCCAACGTAATTTAGAATCTAAGGTGAGACCAAGAAATAGGGTTGTGTCCACAATATCCAGTACCTCGTTTTTGACCATGACATTTGTGTCGATCAATTTAGAATCAGATAGAGAAAATTTTACAAGTTTTGTTTTCCTTTCATTGAGCAGTAGATTATTAATACTAAACCACTCAGCGATTTCAGAGGTGGTACTGTTTACTTCGTCAAAAGCTGGTTTATCCTATCAATCTTAAAAAGTAAGGAGGTATCATCAGCAAACAATACAATCCCATGACCATTTTTTAACAAGATGTAGATCATTTATATACACTAGGAATAGAAATGGTCCAAGAACTGAACCCTGTGGCACGCCCATATTGACTGCAGATCCCGACGACCTCTCACCATTAATGTCAACCCTTTGAATTCTATCACTTAGATAAGACTCTAGAAGTCCAAGAGACCGACCCGTGACGCCATGATGATGTAGTTTCCTGATCAATGTGTCATGATGAACGCAGTCAAATGCCTTGGACAAATCACAGAAAACACCAATCGCGTCCCGTGAATTCTCCCAGGCAACAAAAATCTGCTGGATAAGCTCGACACCGGCTTCGGTTGTTGAGCAACCCTTTGTGAATCCAAATTATTTAACGTTCATCAAATTATTGTTACAAAAATATTGCAATAGTTGATTTAAAATAAGCTTTTCAAAAATTTTATTGAGCGTCGGTAGTATTGATATCGGTCGAAAATTAGTTGGGTCAGATATACTACCGGATTTAAATAATGGAATTACTTTACTTTGCTTCATTAGATCCGGAAACACACCACAATCGACGCATGCATTAAAAATTACTACTAGACATGGAGCAATACAATCTATTATTGAATCAATTATTTTTACTGAAAGGCCATCAAGGTCGGCAGTTTTTTTCATTTTTATACATTTGAATGCTTTAAGAACGTCATTACAATGGACGTGGGTAAACGCAAACGAAACGCCACAAACATCGACGTTACGTTTTAACAAAGATTCAGCGAGAGTGGGCGATGACTTCAGAGATTGTGTAGTTGAAACTGGAATACTAGCAAAGAACTTTTCAAAAGTAAAGGCAACATCTGTCTTTTTTTTAAATTTTGTCATCAATTTTAGATTGGAATTCTAAATGTCGGGATGTCCGTTTTCCAGTTTCACTATTTATTATATTCCAAGTAGTTTTTACCATGTTTGTGCTCTTTTTTATTTTATTACAGATAAACATTGATTTTGCGTTTGCAGACACACGCTTAAAGATCCTGGAATAATTTCTTACGTATTGGACAAATATATCCGAATTGTTATACGTCCTTTCCTCATAAAGTGCATACAATTTACGTCTACTAATATGAATACCCACTGTCGCCCAATCACTAAATGATAACGTATTATTAATATTGATATTTTTTGATTTAAAGACATTTTCGCATTCAGACCTGATTATAGTCAAAAGTGAACTATACAGTTCATTGGGGTCTTTACAAAATTTGATGAAAGATTACAAAAAATTGAATGACAACTTTCATATCTTTTTAAAACGTTACCATATTTCATAACCACCACGCGCACGAAGTCGCGGGCAACAACTAGTTCAAAATAAAACATTAAAGTTTGCTCATGGAAAAATTTATTATTACATTGATTGAATATGTATGATATCATAAATATCTTTATGTATGGAATCAAAAACAAATAAAATAGTAAGACGTTTTTTGCCACTGCTCGTTTTTTCTTGTATTTCAAAACTGATGCGGTTGATATATATATTTTTCTTTTGGTGAATATAATAAATTATCCCTTCAGTAAAAATAGTTATCTCAGATGTAGAACATAGACATAGAAAATCTGTATTTACTGTATGACGTAATCCCAGAATTCATTTCCGAACGAGGCCGGTGCACACGAGTAGGTAGATACATCCGGCCGTGCTGTCGGCGACGCCGCGCCGTTTTCTTGGCTCCCTTTTTCGTTCGTCCTCCGTGTAACTTTCGGATAAAACTCGGGCATTAAAATTTCACCCGATCGCCGCGGTTGTTTTGACAACTCATTAGGGTCGCGGCGCTAATTGCGCGAGCCGCCTGTTTGCGCGGGCGGTTCGCGCGTTTGCCGTCGCTGATTGCGACCCGCCGGCGTGCAGCCGACGCGGGCCGCCAGCGCATACGAATTAAACGGGAAATCATAACCGGCCTGTCGATTTAGGGCCGTCTGATCTATTCGAGCTGAATCTCATTGGTCTGTATATACTAAAATCACACAAATATGATGTAAATTTTTAATGTGCTTCTTTTTCTATCGATTCAGAATTGTTGAAAAATGAGTAACATCTGTTTTCCTTTTAAAACAACCACTCAAAATTACTTGCAAGATAGAATGAATTTTATAAAACTGACCGCAATTGTACTTTTGCCATAATTCATTTTGCGAAATAATCAACAATAACTTATTCTACGTCATTTATCTATGGTAGTATTTTAAAAGCGTAACGGTTAAGCTATTTTATTTAAACACTTAAACAACAGAAAGTATTACAGAAAATTTTGAGTAAATATTTGCACAAATTGGAAAGGGAATAACATTCCTAAAATTAAAATATAAAAACAATGCTATTGTTTTAAAATTATTGTCGGTCTCGATTGATTTTTATTGTTTTATCCCATAATTTGTAACCAAGCAATATTTTCAAACACTTAAAAGTCACGTAACTATTGCTGACCACATTGTTTCAAGCTACAATGTGAATCATTGCAAGAATACGAATTATTATTATTTATCTACAAAATGTCTACTTCCCCTTCAAAGCCTTTATTTATCATTCGAAAGTTTAACAAAAGGCGGAACCTCGTAATGCACAAAGTACACGTGTTATCGAACACATCAAATCGTCCGCGGGTTTGCGCTGGGAATGGTTCTCGCAATCGTATTTTGCGCTTATTCAATTTGACATTCCCAATCAGCGGACGGCGGGCGGCGCGGGGCGGGGCAGACCGGCAAACAAAAGCTAAGCCGAAAGCGCCGGAATCGATTATCGAATCGAAAACCATAAAATGAACATTCGATTTCCGGCGATTACGTAGCACTATGTGAGAACGCAATGGCTGACCATTGTATGTGCCATAGTTGCAATCATACATGTGTCTAAAGTGTAGCCATAACCGAGACTATTTGTCATAACGTAACGATGCTTCGTAATTCTTTCAATATGTCATATACCTTATATATATATATATATATATACCTTATGCGTTATCAAAGCAATATTTTGTTCAAAAAGATTTACTATTTTATTATTTCTCCATTACAGCATTCGATTTGGGTTAAAAATATTTTCTTTTGGTCAATTCCATGTACATACGAAGTATATTTTTAATAAGTCAGCGTTGAAAAAAATGAAATACATGCGGCACTAGCTTGCGATAAGGATTGATTCCCAATCTTTCTCTAATTCGCTTTTATTTTTTACGCGAAAACTAATGCAGTTTTTGTTCTACAATTGATTCATAATATTTACTGTTATACTTTGTTATTCAACTACAATGAGCTTCAATAATATTTATCTCTGGCAGGGAGCATCTATGATTCGTGGAACCGTCTCAAATCAAATTACACAGATTTATCTAATCGATGTTTCTGAGAAGGCCCCGCTTTAAGTTACGCAGGAGGCGAATCGTTATACCATCACTAACTAAATCTTAACTTCATACATACTAATTCAGTCGACGACACTCTTATACTACCAATAGGTAATTCGTATTGCCGTTTTATGGCCTAAATGCGAAGAGCGTCGCTTTGCGTAACGAAACAGGCTGATTAAAGCGGGAACGCTAGATGAATCCACCGGGACTACTAAATTAAGGGGGGGTTTTATGTCACTATAGAATATTTTAATGTACTTACGTCGCCTTAAGCATCGGGGGGACCGAAGGGGCAAGTGGCCTGTCCCGCGGGATTGATGGCCAGGATTACAGGCTCCGGGCCGGGGGCGTCCCCCGGAGCTGACTCTGGGCGTCACGGAGCGTTATTTTATACGATAGTTTTTATCCACGCGCTATCAGATTTCATCGCTCTCCGGAATGCCTTGCATGTTTTATAATAGAAGTTTTCGAAATGGCGATATAAAAAATTTAACGTATCACTAGTATGAGAAATATAAGCTACGAGCGTAGGAATATATAAATAGAAATATTTTGATTGTATATATATCCATGAACCTATTTTTGTACATAGCTGTGTTGTAGTTTTGGGATTTGTGTCTTATTTGCTTAGGAATTTGGTTTGCATTATCTATTCGTGCCGATATTCTTGCTATAAATGTTATTTGACGTACGCACTTACGCATCATAAATCGATAACTAAATATTAATGAAACAAATTTTCTATAACTGGACTAATTAAATTCATATAACTAATCTTTTGCATGGATAAAATGAAATTTCTGTGGAATAAAAATACAATCAGTCTAAATAGAATTTAAGTTAAAGAAAAGTGCAACTTGTAGCCATGACCATCTAATATCGTTATCCGCTCCATGAAATGGAATCCCCGAAGAGAACAGAGGGAATGGAGGCCAGGCGGATGGATTGATGATGCAAAGCGCGCGCGCGCCTCCCGAGGGAGCGGCCGGCTGTACGGCTTTGTTACGTCTTCGTGACTCGAGGCGCATATGACTGGGTATTTTAATTTTTTGATCTTCATGTATTTTAAAGTTAGATCAGGACCACATAGATTAACAGCGGTGTGCTACTTTCAATCGCAATAGTTAACTGTTAAAGTTAAAAATGTCAAAGTTTCGGTGATCTTAGAGATTAGTTAATTAATCTTAAAGATATTGGCATTTGTGACATTAAATTAATGTCACAAGTGCCAATATCGTTAAGACTAATTTAATCAGCTGTCCATTGTGAAGTTAAACAACCTATTTTGACGTGTTTAGTTTTTAACTTTAACAGTTAATTATTTCAAATGAGAGGTCGAAGCACAACGCTGTAAGTTTTTTCAAGGTTGAAAAGCTTTCTAAATGCGATTTTATCAGTAACTAGTTTTCGTTCGCGGCTCGGCTCGGGCGTGTAGGATTTTTTCCTGTCCGCGTACTGGCGTTTTTTACTACTTCTTTTTTAAGTCGATACTCATCGCGAATACCAACCAATCAATTGCATTCAGTAGCTCTTACACAATGCGCATACAAATTGCATAGTTATTTATAATTGTATGCATATTACGTAAACATTCGTGTGCATGAATATACTTACAACTATTTCCTTTTAGTTTCTCCTGTTGTAATTAAGGCTTCACTCATATTCTTTTTTTTAATATTTTCAATGTAGTCACATATCCAACAGTTTTATGTGAATAGATAATTTTTAGATATATCGTATTTTGATACGATTATCTATATGTGATTTGAATGACTGTCTAATGTGTAATTACAATAAAAATCTAAATAGTTGTTCATGCTTTAAAATCGAGTCGAACTTGAATAAAACACAAACTTGTACAAGCTTTAACCGTAAGCAGGAAACATGAAGTAAACCTGGAGAACTGCATCAAAATAGAGGGGAAGTACCTCTAAAAGTATTTCAGCAGCCCGTTTTATCAGGGCGCGCCGTGGGTGTATCAGAGATTAACCCGAGGGTCGGGCCCGCGGCCGGCGGGGGCGCCTTTGTTTTAGTGCTCCATGAACGCAGTTTTTCATCTCTAAACGCCTTCGATTCCAACTGTTATGGGGATTTTTACCTCCCCCTTTGTGCTTTGTACATCGCGCGTCTGCTCTCAACGACTGAGAGGCTCTTATTGACGGCCTCCTAACACTTTCGTCGGACCGTAATTTTGCCGTGATATAACGTTATTTATACAGATATTCTACCACGGTACAGACGGTACAGTCAGTAAAACAAAGAGTTTAACTAATATACAAAATGACGATAAAATTTGGTATGTTATAGATTAATTTTATTTAAATATTTTTTATTTCTCTTATTATATATGTGTTTGTTTACACGATATGTAAAACGAGTAATTATATTCTAATTAAATAATAACCGATTACATTTTACTAGAATTTATTTCATTTCAACTATTTTTGAATGTGTTTATGCCACATAAAAATGTACAGCTTAATTTTGGAAACCCTTACCCATTTATTTTAAGATAAAATTATTACATTACTATATTCTATTTACAGGATTTACGACACGTGTACGTTCGTCCTCGAGGACTTCTTACTCTTAAAGTATTTTTTGTGTTAGCGCCAACTAAAATAAAAAAACTCACGAGTAAGAACTCCTCGAGGACGAAAGTACCCGTGTCGTTTTGGCATCGTTTGATTTGTGATTTCAATGACAGCACCGTAGTGTTCGGCCACATCGCATCGAATTTGAGCTCGTCGAAACATGTTTTACTTTCTTATTAATTTTAAATGTTTGTTTAACAAGTCTAGAACGAAACTTAAAAGGTTTATATTCTATTTAAGAAAATAATAATTGTAGTAATTAATTTCATTCTAAATGCAAATTGCCTATCAAAAAAGTTTAGTGAGTAGTTTCTCAATGAACAGTCTCGCTACAAGCATTATACGAATATATTTTCCCGAGATTAGTTTTAATTTCATTAACAATTATGAATGCAAGATTGTTGTTATAAAATAATACCACTTTTTTTCCAGATATATATTGATTAAGAATAACAAAATATAAAATAATAAATCGTTCAATGTCGGCATGAGTACGTCCGGGCGCCGGCCGCCGCCCGCGCCGCCGCCGGACGTATCTCGTAAACTCTAAATTAACACTTAGTTAGAATAAACGCGGGTAATTGAATAATTTCACAGTAGTCAATTTAACACTTGATTAACTTACACAAGCGCGTCTTGTAATTTTCGTGGAAAAGCATTAGCGATGGCGTCGCACGTTGTTGCGCAATACAAATGAAAATGCAAAGGTTCTAGTGAACTGCAAACACTGGAGGATCATAGTTTATGCTATATTTATTATTTCGCTTACAAAAACTTTCAAGATTAAACGAAGTTCGATGCACTTTTCATTGTTGATAAGAAATTAAAAACCAAAACTAAACACCAAACTATCCAAAAACAGAATCAAGAAATTTTGAACGTATCCATTTTGTATAGGCTGTTAAGAAACTTATTGTATAAGCGAAAATTTCCCATGAAAACTTTAATTTCTTGAAAATTTGGAAAATTTCCCAATAAAAATTGAAGTTTACGAAAATTATTTTTTTATCATCCATCGATTAAATAGATTAAAATGTATGCAGTTCATATGTCTAGGCGGATGTGCCATCTATAAATTGCAGCGGAATTGATGCATTCGTCGCAGTTGTACTCTGACTGCCACATAAGAAGCTCGTGCTGTAATAAAGAAGTCTGATCATAGAAACGCTGTCTGTTATTTTACCCACACACGGCAAGAAACCGTTCTTCGAGGCGACTGTGAAGGAAAATCCGAAATGCGGGCCTACGCGGCGGTGCTGAAATCGCCGTTACACTAATAACATAATTTATCATCGTTCATGTTAGGAATTGAACGTTATTAATATGCCGATGGATGTATCAGTAGTGAGAATCGTCTTTAACCCTAATAAAGCTTTTATGAAGGAATTTATACAACGAAATTGATTAGGGAGCCGTAATGGATATTGAATTCAGTTACCTTTTAAATTCGATTATATTGTACGTTAACATCTCCAGTCGTTAATGATTTTTCTTGCAATTCGAAGATACAGCACAATAAGGTATTGGCACGGCACTAATTATAAGAGTATCGTCTTATTCCACCGATATTTTACACATTATATAACCAATAGATCATATTTATTCCACCGCAAAATGGATAGACGAAAGGTTAAGAGTTCCTTGCATTAGCAAAGGGAAATCAGACGACACGCTACTGCGTAGGCGCGACGTGCGAACACCAGATATCGGATACAATGCGATTCGGTCGCGTCTCACGCGGATTTCCGCCATCCTCCTATCTTCGCATTGGCGACGTTAGAACATTTCCCTCGTGAAATATTCCAAAGGAAAAATGATATCGAGGCCTTGGACTTTTATAAAGTTGGCAGTTTTATTATAAACTTTAGCTTGGTACCGCGTCTCCGCCCGTGTCAACAGATAATGAAGTCCTTTATCTTCTGTATCTAACGATTTCTCTTTTAGTCTCGATCTCGATCTTGGACCATGTTCTGGATTTCAATTTCAAATCTTTTCCGGTCTTGGTCTCGCTTTCGACTTCATTACCTGTATCATTCTCGTTTCCAGCCTGTATCGAACTCTCGATTCTGATCATTAATTATATCGATTATAAGTCCCGTAATTTCCCCCGCATGTAATGCTATTTGTATTCTATTATGTTTGCACGATTGCGTTATTTATTAACGCAGGTGCAATGATTACTATAGTGTTTATGTAAATATCTAGTTAGGTATATTTGTACACTTATCTGTGGCCTCGTTACTTCGAAATAAAAAAATATTTTTCTTAATACGAGTGAAGATAGGCATGAAGACGGTTATTAGTCACTACTGATAACTGTAACTGCTAAACGGATCGTGTTGACAATTGACAAATATAAAAAAAAGATATTGCTCAAAGATAGTGTACCTTTACACTAATGAAATAATTTTTAAAATCATTATGATAGTTGCAGAGATTAACTGTCTAAATACAAACAAGCATATCTTATATGGATAATATAGTAGATAATAGGAATGCAGACTCTTCATTAATCGTGTTTATTGTCTTTAATTCTTCACAGTTACATTATATTTAGGTTTACATATATAATTCATTTAATTATTTATTTTTACTATATTATTGGGTCCTTTGCAGTTTATATTGTATAAATGCCTTCACCTGGTATTCCCTACGTACGGAAGCACAATAAATTCGTGTTGCCGGTTCGGGCGCAGATCACAGTGCCGGTTCCGCTGCTAGTGTCTCGTTTGCGTATACTGTCATTTATATAGGCATCTGTAAGTCATATAAAAAGAGTACGGACACACAAATCCCCATAGAAATAATGTGGAAACGAAAAACTCACACACATGACCCTCAATACAATATATTCACGATCTCGCTCAGTTTGGGTGATACATTATACGATATGCAACAATTTTAAGGAGTCGAGTGCGAAAAATCGTGATTGATATTTTCATTCGCTTGATTTCAAATAGTTTATGCTTTATTCGATAGTGTAAATAAAGATGACATCAGTGGTATTCTCGTTATTAAAATCGATTAAGTAGTTTTAAGATGTGGCGCATTCACAACTCAAAATATACACTAATTTCCATAATTATTCGTTGACGAATAGGTATTATCAATTTTTTTTATGTTCACGCTAAAAAAATATTATTTAATATTAGAATATTGTCGCAATTCACTCGAATAAGTCTCACTGCTGGTTTCCGCCGTCTGCATAGAATCGGATGTTCGCCAAAATCCAAATCGGAATATCTGAAAATATACAAGTAATAGGAAAATTGCGTGGCGGCCGGCAGATCGCGGCGCGGATACTCGGTATCGCGGCGCCCCCTTTCGGAGAGATGCCTCGGCGCGATTCCCCGTAATTCGCGTTCGGGCCGCTGTCGGCCTATCGGCGCGCCATCGCCGCCCGCGCCTGCCGTATTTCACCCTTTTCACGAGCGCACGCCCGCGGAGAAACGGATCTTTTTTAAAGCTAAATCCTCGCGTATTTGTTTTTTATAGACGAATAGTCGACGTATTATTAGCTGATGGGGATAATTAATATTTTTGTGACACACCACGTGGTATGTATTTAGGGTTGCCAACTTTTATTAGATAAAACAGAGTATATCTGATTTCAAAGGAGATAAATAAAGAGTACAGACTTATAGAAAAGAATATCATTTATTTAAAAAAAAATATAAAATATTTTTTGACATAATAACGTCTTATAAATCGATGAACGCCGGCTGCACGCACGAAAAAGCATGAGTCATTGTCGCGTTCCGCCTGAGACGATCATGCGAGCGAGAACGCGGAACAATAGAGAAGCACGATCGGCCTAAGCTTTCCTTGTGACGCATCTATCTCTTTACTGTATAATTTAAGTAAAAAAATATTTAAATTAACGAGTGCAAATAAATGTTAATTTATCGAAAACATTGTGATTTACAATTAACTCCTTCTTTGTATTATACAAAATATTAATTCAATGATAATAATTCAATTCATAAAAGAATACAATTTTTCATCAATGTTTTCTTATGACATTGTCACGTAAAATTATCGTCCGTAAACCGACTTTACAGACAACCAATTATGGTACTTATTGCAGTACATAACATCACAGCAAAAAAGGAGAGTATTTTAGCGTACTCTATTAGAGTTATAGATTATAGAGTACGCCTACATGATATAGACTACTACTCTATTTTAGAGTACGGTTGGCAACCCTATATGTATGTCGTGTATAAATAAGGTTTTAAGTGATAACCTTAGATTTTTTTAGCGTTCATCTGTTTTATACTATTCTTTATTTCAGTGATGATTTAGCAATTTAATAATAACAAAAAACCAAAGGTTATTTTAGGTCTCTGTCCAAGCTCGTAAAACGGGCGCGGCCGCGCCCCTCGGCGCGTCTTCCTAAGATCTGCGATACGAACACAAATTCTACTTTCAATCGAAGCGCTTTTCTGAGATAAAGAATAGTTTCTATCAAAGCAATCCCACCCGTGCGTGAGCACACAATGCCGTGACCCTGGGCGAACAGGGTACGCTTCTTTGCCTAAATAATAAATTCTAGGAAAACGTTTCATTGGGACTTACATCGGTTCCATAAGCATTATTTGAAAACTAACAAGAGAAGGTATTGGATAAAAGTACTATTTTCTTCTTTATATCGTTTGTTATAATTATGTGGATCGCGAAAACTTATAAAATAATGGGCCTTAATTGAACTTCATTATAAGCACTAAAGTAATTGATAAATCATTTGTCACTATGCCGTAAACTACTAGTGTTTAAAATTAAAAGCTATTGGAAAATCTGTTTTCCATTCATTACTGTGATGTAACGTATTGTTATACTGTCTTCAAGAAATCTGAAATATAAAAAGAATAATTTCATTTTTTTAGTGTTTTCAACGAAAATTGTTTTCGGCTAAATCTGTTTATATTTTTTAGATATGTACAATTTTTAATGAATTTTAGTTCAAATTCATTTTTAGTCAATAATACATTTGTAAAGATATTACTTTAGATTAAGTTTTGCACATTTATAAGGATTAATGTTCTTGCTTGATTTAAGTACACTTGCAAATTGTTCAACAATTTTATCTACACTAGGGAAAAAATTATAGGAACGGTTTAAAATTGATTATTTGAAAATATTGTTTTTTTTTTGCTATCATTCGATCCGGGTGAGACCTGATGATGTCCATTCGAATAATATTGAATGGAGGAAGTCTATGGTGTAGATAACCAACCGACATAGTGAAAGTTTTGAAACAGAAATCGTGTAAGTTCTTATTTTTTAAGATTTGCATACCTTTCAGTGCTACATTTTTTATCTATTTTTTAATGAACTTGCTGATGTAAATAACTATAAATCTGCATTATCAATCGGATGTATACAGTGATCTGAACCTCCTCCGTCCTCCTTGGATAGCCATCGTCAGACTACATCGCGATTAATCCTGAGCGAAGGATCAAAGTTTTAATGTAACCTCGAATTTATAAAAACGTAAAATATTTTACATATTTCTAAGTTAGTTCCCTGACATATCAGTATATATTATTACTTTTTTCTTTGGTACAATAATAATTATTTCGAAATTAATTACAATATTTATATAGATACTAGGAACAAACGTCACACTTACCTGGACCTCGACCTATATGCATAAGATACTAAGCTAAGAAAATTACTTGCAAACGCATAACCTGACCACGTGTTGAATCTAGGGCTATACTGGTCTACTCAGAGAAAAAAACTAGAAAAACTCACACAGTGCCATGCTGATTTAAACAGAAATCATTGTCATTTGCTACTAATAATGTAAACGCAAAAATGCTTATGGATGCATTGATATGTTTGTTATGCTTTCATGTAAAAACTACTTTACGGATTTCGTTGAAACTACACAGTATCATAGCTTATACATCAGAATAAGACAGACCATAATTTATAAAAGCAATACTAGCTTTTGCTCGCGGTTTCGTATTGCTTGAATGTAGAACGAATTTTTTACTTATACTAATTGATCATTGCTAACAATATTCAGGAGAAAGTTAAGTTCAACATCGATTCCGTTTGTAATTGCAAGCAGAACAGGAACCGAGAGTAAGAACGTGAGCTAGATCGTTTCGTTATTAAAGAAATAGCCGGCAATATGGATATCTTCGGTGTAAGAATATGGGTTAATTATCGGAATTGAATCAAAAACAAAACCGGTATCTATATCGAAACCGGAACCAAAACTGGGATCAAAATCAGAATCGAGTTCGGGATCATAGCTGACGACATGATCGGTCAAAAAGAAAGTAAACGAATGAATCCATTCTAGGTCCACGCGGGCGGAGCCGCGAGCGAAACCTAGTAATTAATAAAACACAATCGACACGTTGGTCAAGCGAGCTTTGGGAACTTGTAAGACAGATTTTACAAATGCTCTGATGAATGAAAACGTTGACTCGACGTTTCAAAATAACGCTTCGGAAAATCTGCATCGACACAGTATCCAAAAATACATCCTCGCCTCTGACTTTAGAACACGCACATTAAGAGCGTCACACACCGCACGCACCGAAATAGTGCCCGCACCGACGACGGCGCGATGACGTGTCCATTTTCACCCTTCCACGTGGCGGCGACGCGCCCTACTCTAAACGTATTTTAAAATTATTACACAGAAATGTTCTAATTAGTCAGCCGACTGGCACCTTGTTATCTTTTAATTTATCTCGCTGCTTTTAACCGCTAATCGGGCCGGACCGGCGTCGTGTGCTGTAATCGCGTTTACCGTAACTTATATAGGACTAAACCCACGTACTTTACGTTTGTAAGGCTGAAAATATTTTGATCAACGTAATGGAATGCTTCTTTTAATGAAGCGATTATGAAGAAAAATGAATGAAGTGCGAATACGACCACACTCTGAAAATTTCGTACAAATTTAAAGTAGTCGACGATTTTCGCGATCTTTAACGATCTTAATGGTTTTCGGTATCGATAATGGTGATATATCGGTTCTGGAAATTCTGAAACACTCTTTTTTTTTCAAAATGTTTTTTAAAAGAATTTCTTAAAATAACAAAACATTTAAAAATTTAAAATTTCGTTCGTGAGATTTAAAAAAATGTTTACCCAGCATCGGTCTACATTATGGTACATATTTCAACTGAAAGGGCCAATTTACAATTGCCAACTAAAATGTTATGTAATATAACGATATACAACACACCAAAGATTTCCAGATTTATTCCTTTACTTATGCTGTGAGATTTTATCTTTTGTTAAATGTAATTATTCTATAGGTTAACGGGAAATTATACCCTATATAGCTTGTGATTTATTTGCGAGTGTCAAAATATGCAGCCGAAATGAACATATTTTATTATTGCTTTGACATAGAAGCTTGTTCTTTTTATCAAGTCGCAGGGACAATATACCTAAATATTTGATATTAATTTCAATTTCATACCCCCACGTATTCTTGAGAAAATAGATCTTGACGAACTGACAGGCGCAGATGGACAACAAGGCGAACCTCCAAGGATTACTTTATAGATACGGAACTCTAAAAAACAAGGGAAATACTAATATCAAACTAATAAAATTTCGTAGAAATCAAAAAACACAGTGGGTCTAATCGATTCGGCTTACAACGCCAACTTTCGTGCTATCGAAATTCGTGTTCTGCACGAAACGTCGCGTTGAGTGAAAAATGTTCACCGTAGTTACGTTTACAATACTCCTTTATTTCTTGCTGTATAAGGCTAATAACTTAAGCATTCGACAATTGGACAGATTGTGAAATATGTTTTCGATTGAATGTTTAAATAAAACCTTCGCAAAATCGCAAAGAGTTTAAACTTTCGCCGACTTCATTATACATATTTATTATAATTCGAAGTAAAATCTTAACTTTAAATTGTACGCAGTATCGAATGATGTGTTTTCTCAATTTCGGCACTCTATGGAATTTCAATCGGCTGAGTGAGGATTAAGCAAAGACGTGATTGAAACTTAGTACTCAAACGAAAACTTTCTCAAAGGAATAATTAGGATCTGACACCGCTCACAAACTGTGACGGCCGCAAGGATATCGGATGCGTCGGAACTAAGCCTGTAGTTGAATGATAAACTTGTCATTTAGTCCCACCGCTCCTCATACCCTTTCACTGTTCGAGTACACTTGGCCGAAGCTTTCTTTGTTTGATACTTCATCGATAGTCCGCTAAGCTTGTGACTTGATGTAACATAGGTCAACACATAACATAAACAGCGATTCAGAAATGGCGCAATGTTTGTTTATTGAAATGTGAGTTTTCTTTGATAAATGATTTTTTTCTAGAGCTATTAGAAAGTTTTTACACACGCTTCTTTAAAAAATTATGTAAACCGAAGATATAATTTAATGTGTAACATATATTTTCTGTTTTTGATAGTTGTTTACTTTTCATTTGATCAATGCCATCCTCTATGATTGTGTAATCATGTACCTCATTTTAAAATTTGAATTCATATTTTTATTATGATCATTATAATAAAATCATCTCATTGAATAACAAAAATTCAAGTGTTCAGCTGACTTTTTCAGCGTCATCAAATATAATTGATTCAAATTTCAGCGTTATCACTTAAATCGACCAAAATTAGGGCTGTGAAAGGTCGATCGATATGCAGACGACACCGACATAATTCTTTAAATACATCGTTCTTCTAATTGTAATTCGAAACACTAAAAGCTTTTACATCTCTCGATTTTCTTGATCTTTTGTATGAAATTGTTTCGTACAGAAGCAAATGCAGCAACATCCAGTTCAGTTTACCTGGCTTTCACTGCCTTTGCTTGTATATGCTGACCCAATTGTAATGGGGCACATTCGCCTAAATTATATTAATAATTATGAAAAGTGCATTACTGCAGGAATTATTCAAGTTACATAAATTAGGACGTAATTACAAAGACTTATCGCCGCTGGCACGTCACTCCATAAGTCCGTTTTTGACAATTATTTATATGATCAAAGAGAATATAACCACTCAGTAAACATTGTAACAGGCATCGGAAAAATGTTTATGAAATGGAAAAGGAATGCTTTATTAAAAAAAAGGTTTATACTTTATCCAATTTTCTTTAACATTTTCCATCTGTAAAAAATGTTCAATAAAAAGGTACTTAGCTTCAAAGAAACTTTCTTCTTTGGTGATGTAAGTACGAAGAATAATTTTTTTACGAAACGTTTAATATCTAGACTGAGATTACGTAAATCAGAACAGGTTTTGCTCATTGTGAATCGAAAAATTTATTAAAATTGATAAAATCGACAAAATACTTAAGGACAAAACAATAGGTCACCGTACATTTTTTCAGTAAGGTTTATCTGTATTTGTTGAAGTTAGCTATCGTCGTAAAAATTCAATTTATTAAATGAAACTAAAATCGTATTGTTTCTCTAGCAGATAGATAACATTCACGCACCATAAAAATTTACGTCTTATGGAGTGACAAAAAGTTAAGTCAGTGAGAGTTTTCACGTGAATTTTGAAGTAAACTTTGATTTGCATTAAGTAAATTATTAAGTGCATGTTTTACTTTTTTTGGGATTTAGCATTTTTACGTAGTAATTCTTAAATTTTACGATATAAAATAATACTATGCAAGTTCCTTGTTGTAACAGTACAACACACGAAACTTAGCCGCTGTGAATTAGTCACGAAAGCGTCGCAATGGCGTAAAATTGGCACGCGGGGGAGAAGAAGAAAGGGTCAGAGAGTGTTACACCTGAGCATTACATCAAATGCAGGCAATTCAGAGCGGCAAATTTTCGTGCGTTGTACTGTAGAAAATATATTTTTGATATTGCACTATCGCAGACATGAATAGTGATATTTTATATTTAACAACTTCGTAAATCACTCAAAATTATTTAAAAATGATTAATTGTAGATAAGTACAATTCAATTTTAGCTAAAAAGCCGAGAGTCATGAAAGATTAATGACCTAGTTGTAGGATACTCTGCAGACTTATAATATGTGCTTCTACTGGGCATAGGATTTTGTCGCCGGTAGTTGAATGCGACGTGTTATTACATCGTCACCAATAGAATCATATATTGATAGCCACTACAAGTATGATTTTGTAAGCATGTCATTATTGTTGTCAATCAGGATTGGGATAGATGTCGGATATCGGCCAATGCACAACACAAACATATGCCGGTGCATTGATGTATTTCAGCGGTCGACGCTGGACCGCAACGCTATCCGGCCAGCCGAAAAGTGTCGGTTTTTCGTGCATACGTCATTAAAATCTTGAAATGATCCGCCGACAGCGGTCACTCATGTATTTTCGTGTACATCTCGCGCGCTGCACAAACGATCGCCACAGCCGCGACAGTCCCCCCGTCCGTCTTCGTCCGACAGCCGCTGCAGAGAACAATATCCCGACACGTAAACAGCGTCCTTACTTTTGGGCCGGCGTATCGGCACAACACGACGTGCGTCGGGATCGCGACGCGACGACAGAACGGCGGCGCGCGTTCGCAAATAACGTGGCCGAGATGTACGTATTCATACCGCACCGTGCCGCTTCTCACGGAGCGGCGGGCGGCCGGCGGCCACTCGGATGTGGGCATTCACAACACTAATGGGCCGAATTAAAGCAATCGGGCGGCGGCGGCATTGTGCCCGCACTCCCGAGCCGATGCCTCCATCAAAAGTTCGTACGGATTCCGAGTGACCGCTTCCCTCTCGCGCCCGATTTCGGATCGTTAACGTTATTTATTGCTACAAACTTCGGAAAGTACTTTTTTATGAAGATTGATTGTTTACGGAGGGAAAGTTTCTTCTTCTTTTTTGTGTTCTTTAACAATAGGTTCCGTTGCATAATATCGGGTTTTTATGATTTACGTTTGTCTGAGCTGATTTTGACGTGACAACGTCTTAAATTAGGTTGCGGCTGGGAGTCACTTTGAAAAGTGTAACGCTCGGTAACGTAACGATGAGTCACCGAACGAGAGAGGCCCGCCGAATGCCTTGCGTCTCTCCCACTCAACTATGATCGGTCTGCCGCGCGCATAGAGAATTAGTGCATAGCTTGCAAATGTATTGCAAGTTATTGTATGTATATTTGTATATAAATACGTATGTGTAAAGGTAAAAATAAAATTTTGTTAATATGAAATTCAGTGCGAGATTCTTTGTATAAATTAATGTTTTAAATATAATTCTTTGTATAAATAAATGTTTTAAATTGTTACTATTATTTCATCCTTCTTCCTACTATACGAATGAATATTCACATTAAAATGATTTTACCATTCAAAGTCGTTGTCACGTAAAACTTTCGCCCGTATACCGACTTTACAGGCAACCAAATTTTTTGTTAACAGCAAATATAATAGTTGTGCTCACACCACAATGTAAATATTAAAACATAACTTCGTATAATTTTTATTATAAATAAATTGCATTTTATAAACTTCAATCACGGAAACTAACATTTTAGTACACGCGTTCTTAAGAAATAGCAGTTAATTATAGGTAATTATTTATGTGTAATTTTGTTTGTACGACTAACGTAATCTAATACTTCGACGTTTCGTGTTTTTGTTATATTTATTGCTAGCTGTTGCCCACGACTTCGTTCTTGTGGTGATTATGAAACATAATAATGTTTTTTATAGATATGAAAGTTGTCCTTCATTTCTTCGTTATTTTCATCAACCTTAGAAAATCTTAAATGTCATATCAGCCACAAAGGTTCTTCCTTTTCATGAAGTTTATTGATTTAAGAAAATAAGAAAATTATATATATTTGGACACATTTTTTCTGTGACATTCGCACTACCAACAAATCTAACGGTAGGTAGGTACCATTAGTCCAAATTTATTCAGTAGGTAATTCAAATTAAAGAGAGATACAATTTCGAATTTGCTCTCTGTCTAGACCTTAGGTAATGTACCGTAATAAATTGTATACTAAGTTAAGCAGTCAATTACTGAATAAAGTAAAATTCAAAGAGGTCAATTAGTTTTCAAGCGATGTTTGAACATAAAATCAGAAAAATTTTAAAAGCAGCTGTTTTGGGGCCTGTATTATGTATATAGTAAATACCACTATCTATCTATCTATTTATAAATCGAATCAGGAAACATAAAATTTGATCATCCGATGGTAACCTTCGCTCGCTTTCCCTCTAATTGCAGCCATTAATAGCTTTAGCCGTTCGGAACCTATTTTTTGTGCGTATGAGAGCATAGAAAGTACAATTATTTTATAATACACAGTAAATCTTGCGCAGTCGAGCGAAGTGTTCATTAGTCGATTCTCTTGATGGTGTGTACCGTGATCGCTGTACGTACACACCTGGCGGCTTTGGTCCGCACTGCTGATGATGGATCGTCAACACCGCTTACCACGATGATTTGCTTTTTATAGATATCGATATCAAAAAGTTGAGATATCGATATAGATAGGCCATCATCGATTAAAAACGACTGCCATAAAATATTTAGTTCCTAAAACATCACTTCTGCCGCCAGCACGTCATCGTAGTTCTTTTCACATGGCGTGCTGCAGGTGACAATGGTATGGCATTTAGTAAAATCTAATAACGTAAAACTTTTTGAATCGAAATAACATATGGCGATTGTGTACATGAATCACGAATGAACCATCGGTTTTTTTTTATTAATTTTTGGAATAAAAAAATTGTATTTTACGAGCTCAGTAAAACTAGTATTATAAAAATCGTAAGAGTGTATTATATCATGGTTACAAAAGTAACATTGTAATTTGAAGACAATAGTGTACTCGCGACGTGCTATTTGAAAACAAAAAACTGTAAATAAAAGGATTTTCATATACAAAATTTTTTTACAAGTTAATATTACTATCTACTTTTGTTATTTCAAAAATAAATTAAGAAATATACGGTACAAATTTCTATTCGTCTCAGTAACCTACGACTGATGAGTTGAAAAACAGTACCGTTTCATTTAAAATTATTTTTTTATATTTTTTTGCGAATATTTTTGCAGATTCTATGCAGAATGTATCCTTGTACTTTAATACAGAAAGAACAATATATTAGGTGATTTTCATAGATAGTCAGACATATTGTTATACATTATCTAGGAGCCCTATATGATATTTTAGACTAAAAACGAGGCACTTCATTCTACTCGAAGTTTGCAATCTAAACCATCTAGAATACTATATAACGCTTACAAAAAAAAAAACCGCGTAATAGCTTCAGTGTAAAGTAAAAAACTACACAACCGTGGTACAACATATATTCTCGCTTTTTTCCATGCATTTTTTTTTTCTAAATATAAAGATGATCACGTGAGTATAACCTGATGAAATTGACACCGATTGCAGCTACAAGCCACCGCGGTCGCCGACTGCGAACCCGCACTGGTGGACTTATGAATGTGTGTCTCTCTTTATGACTTTATTTGTAACGACATAATAGTCTCTAGTTTTATTGCTCGCGATGAAAAGACGAGATTTTTATGGCTCATAATTAAGTTGATACAATTTAGACCGTGTAGCCCGACCGAGTGTACTTTATGCGCTCAGTTATTTGATCAATGAATATTAATGCGCCCTGGACAGTTTCAAAACGAGCTTATGTGGTTCGTGGAGATTATTGTGTGTAAGATGAACTTTACGATCGCATTCATAAACTTACACAACTTTCACAGTAAAAAACGTCTGGCCGTTTTTCTATACAAGACATTATTATTTACATCTTAGCGGTTGGGTTCTTTTAATTTTTACATTAAAAAAAAACCTGTGCTCATGTTGCGCTGTATACAAAACATACAGCAGATTATCGTTAACACCTTTCTTTTTAATCACGAAAGAAAAATAATTTATCTTTAAGTGATTATCATTTTTACAATAACAAAGACTATTTTATAAAAGGAGTCGACAGTTTTGCCACTTACGTCTAAAATGTTTGTGATTGAATGAAATTGATACCTTCATGATTACTCGTATTATTCCGGCGGGGCCCTCATAAAAGTTCCCGAGCGCATTAAAAAATGTTTTCTCAAAAATGTTCCCACGGCGATAAATTATATTGTACCATAAAAATACCGTTTAATTTTACTGTTGCGTTCGCTTTAAATTTTGGTGTAATATAGAAACAAGTGGAATAATGCCGAATAAGTGCACGCCGGAACACGTCGCCGGGCGCCGTCCCGTTGCACAAGCCCATCCATCACGCGTCCGCTGCAGTCACGACTGGCCTGCAGCTCTGTACAAAAATAATATCTACGACCACTCCCCCGGCCGGGCACGCCTTTATGAATAAAATACATTATTCAAACCAGTATCTGAATTGACTTAATCGAATCGGTATCGTAACATTTAAATAAGATGTTATTAGATTTCGTAACTCTGTTTTCCAATCGGATCGGTGAAGACATTTTAATTTGAAAGAAATGTAATTACATCAGTATCTGTGTATACGATTAATTACATTAGACATTAATTAAATTATAACACGCGAACGGTGTGTTGTAAGAGGAAATTGAGAGTTTATTTATTATATTAAATTATAAATTCGAGGGAAATGTTACACGTTTTGAAAGCCTCTTCTCTTATAGGCCACTCCCCCGACTGCAGAGCCTACTCGTTTATCAGTCCGCGCGCCGGCCGGCCGCCTCGCGCTCCGGCGCGGTACATCTACTTAGATCCATCGGGTCTAGTCGAGTTAACGAAGCATTAAATGTTACACATTACCGTGACATCAAATACTCCTTTATTCCGGCTTATTTATTCGAGAGATTATGGCGAGGTTTCCTGTCACCCGGAAAGTCACGGATCGACGGCCGCCCTAAGCCGGTGCCGTCCGCGTGCTTACGAGCTTAGCCGGCAATGTAGGGCGTGAAATGCGACCTTATGGCGACGCGGCCGGGGCGCGCGAAGCCCGGCCCAGAGCCGGAACTCACCTGGCCGCGCCGCAAACAAATCGCCGGGTCGAGTGGTTCCAGCATTAGGCGGATTGATGGACGCTCTCGGCTCGCCTCCACTTAGTGTAATTAAAACCCTTAAGTTTTGCCCGCGGGAGGGCGGCCGCAGCCGCTTCAATAGCCACGCCGACGAGTTTAATCCCAGTCTCATTTTATAAATTCGCCGAGCGACAAATTATTTAATGATTTTGATGAGGATTACTTCAATCTGTCATCTCATTATATAAATTATTTTGACCGAAAACTCGGATGAAATTTAATATCCCATCGAATTTTCGACGAATAGGATACGTTTACGGCGCTCTTTTCCCACAAATGCTTACTTTTAATTTCAAAGTTTAAACTTAGTTGGCCTGCACGCCACGCGCCTTGCAAACGGAAACCGAGACATTAACCGTAAATCAACTACGCGAACACTACACCCACCTGTTGAGTCACAATGCGGCGAGTGAGCGCCGATCGCGCTGATGCAAGTTACGTCTTTGTGCATCAGCGGCTATTATTCGATTCTTTTTGTTCGTGCTCATATAAAATTACGTCACTGAAAGGTATTTACACGGTGCTCCGCGTCCAAACGGGCGGTACAGTGCGGGCGTCTGCACTCGGACTGAGCGACTTAAGACGAGGTAAGCTGGCTGTGAAAATTGTCTTTCTTTGTAATATTCATAAAATGGATGAATTATTAAAAACGGAGAATGTAGAAATTTAGAGAATTGCTGACATTCATTATTATTACTAATTAATATTAATGATAAAAATTAAAAGAAAAATTACCCATTTGAATAGTCATAACGTAAATTTTTCTGTGAATAATACATCTTGTTCATAAATCAAAGATATTTTAGAGCACACATATTAATTAAATATAGAAGTTGTTTGATGTATACGAATAATAATTTATTCCGTTATCGACCTTAACTCATTTTGCTGAAGGCTATTTATCAAAAAGGGTTTCAATGACCAATGAAAGGGTGAAAATGACAGTTCAACTGTAATCAGAAAAGGGGAGAAAAAATTAAAAACAAAATGTGGTAGGCCTGACTTGTTTATAATTTCAACGCAATTTTTAATATCCAAAAAAAAAGCAATCGACTTAAGCAAAAATTTAAAGTCCAGCCTTACTACAGAGTTGTCATTAACAATGTGTACGCAGGGAGTGTTGAAGGATCGCCGAAAGCATAGCCTTAAGAGTAATTTCACAGTCTCGGCTCGAGCCGCCGCTTTTGAGTCACGCGTTTCACACGTTAGCGACAAACTCGAGTTGGAAGAAATTCTTACGACAAAATTGTTCACCGACCTAACTCGTTACGATCGCTTATACTGTAATAGCCGGTCATAAAGGTTCAGTGCACCCCAGCACCAAATAGAGATGCGGTTTCTGGGAATTTGTCTTGTGCGTGGATTATGACCACATGTTCGGAAGTTAAACTGAGATAGTGGACAGCGTTGTTTGAAGTACAAAGTACTGACTTTCGAATTATAAAGCAGGCCTAGTTTGAGACCTGGAGTTCGCAAAGTGTATACTTTGGTAGTTAGTACTATTACTAAAAAGAAAGCTTTTACAACGCTGCATACTTTATGAAACAAGTTTAAAATAAAGTATGAATATTACATAAAATCTGTAGCTAGTTTTTAGGGTTCCGAGCCAAAATGACAAAAACGGAACTCTTATAGTTTCGTCATATCCGTCCCTTCGTATGTCACAGGCGTTTTGTTTAAAAACTATAAGATGTATTACATTATTAAAATTCGAAGTATAGGTGTATTGTATAAGCCGCCACTTAGTTTAGTTGTTTAATAACAAAAATAAATATTTCTAGGGTAACACTCCATATATGCAACAGAAGATGAAAATATTTTTTTTAACAAACATCAACGTGTGGCACATATTTCGACAGTTCTTTTGAAAACACTTTAAGGTTTTTAATTTTTAATATTCTTTTTATTAATTGATTATTTTCGGAAATAATCGCTCCGAAATTAATAGAAATTATGTCGTCGTCCCCTTTTTAATTTTTAAACCTTATGTCCGAAAAACATGAAAAAAATACTAAACTATCGCTTGATAAATATTTTCAACGAAAATTATTTTGAACATGATCTAATGTACTACTTTTGAGTTATTACCAAAAAAAACTGTGCTTCTCAATAAAAGGATGTAAGTGCTATGAAGATATGCTCTTTTGCTGTTGCACTTTAGTTTACATTAATATAAGTCGACTTTAGTTATAGGTGACCAACGTGCTTATACCTATTCAGTGCGGGAAACATGGAAAAAAGTGTAATAACGTAATTTTATTCATCTGTAGTGCATTTTTTTGTAGTTCGGAACCCTCCAAAAAGCATGGTCTGACGTGCTTTTGGCCGGTTTTTCAAATTTTATCCACAATTATTGTTGATACCATGTACCGGCTATTTCACTCATACGGCGTATGCCTATCTATTTTAAAAAAGTACTTATAAATTGTTGTGGCATCCTCTGTCGTCTTTTTGATAATTTTTAGAAATATTTTTTTAATTTATACTTCTTTTAGCACGCTAAGAAAAACGGATCAGAGAGTATTTTTAGCACGGAACGTACCGATGTTACACATACATTGTGAATTTATTCCAAGTGGTGCCCATGATATAAACTATTGCATGATATGAACTGCTCTAATTGTTCAATAAAAGTCCAAGCGTGTAATGTCTAATGATACTTATTTTGTGGTTTAATTCAGTTACTCGTTCAGTGCAATTAAGTAGTTAAGCACATGCTTGACTACTTAATTGCACTTAATAATTGTTGTGTTTATAACACACGTGGTAAACATAACAGATGGTGAGTTATATAAATATATATTTATATGTACATTGAACACTTATATTTTACATTCTGAATAGTGCAATTCATATTAATGATAATACTTTATATATACTGTAACATGCATCCATTTTTTCGTTGTGAAAATTATGTGATAATGTTACATATATTTAAAGTATTAATAACCGTTAACATTTTATTTTCGACAACCCAGGAAATAGTACCTAAAACAATTGTTTTGTATTCACAGCAAAGAAATATAACTTACTACATAACTACACACACGGTTTTAATTTTATGTTATAAAATTACGGCACTGCACTCTGGTAATAAATATTATGTCATTCCATGCTTTATAAAACTTTATGCATATATATATATAATAAAAGTATATCAAAATATCTAACCACAATGTCTACGAATAAGGAGGAGAGAGAGGTAATACGCATATCAGTTATTTATATTTCTATACGTTTACACTGCCCAGTGTCCACCTTGAGGGTGATCGTGACAGCAAGGAGTAAGTTTTATCTGTGGTTACGTTTCACCTAGGGCATTGAAAAGTAGGGACCCAGGATTCAATTATTTGGTGAGTCGAAGGAGCTATTTTTGTCATTTCGTTAAACCATATATCTAAGAATATGGCATAACCTGTTTTTGAAAGTCGATATCACTACAAAAATTGCTCTATTGGAACATTCGATTGTAAGATCCGAACTGAAATCAGGTGCGTGCTTATAAAAAGATGTAAAAATTTTGAAAAATTACTTAAATTTATCACTAGGTACATTTTATAAAAATTCATAATTCGATATCAACGGACGAACCGATATATACGTTTGTATATCCATAACAATGTACGTAAATCGTTTTTTGGAGGGTTTATAAAAGGTTTGCTAGGACCAATCTTAAGCGGATGCCATCGTTAAGGTCGCCATGTCTTAAACGCAATGTCATGAATTGTTATCCCCTACTGCGACTAATCTTGGAAATCGTGTTTCGTTTTTTGAAATCATTATCGACAAAAAATACTGTTATTATTATATTGTAGTGTTGCCGGTAGTTTGACGTCATACATCGATTATCGACTGCCGATTAGCAAAGGGCTGTATATATGACTGTCGATATAACATTTGATAGTTTGGTGAATTGTAATCAAAAGAATTTCGAAGTCGTCGTCGACAAGCCCGGATCTGATGAATCTTATAAAAGACCAAGAATTGGAACGTTCGTGTATTTACTTTATCAACATTTGGAACAATAGAGGAGCGTAAATTGACTAAGTTAAGAAAATTGTTAACTCTATTTGTTTATAAATGTTAAATAATTGCAAAAGAACGTCAATTTTTGACGCGAATACGTCCTTAAAATTGCTTCCATAATGAGAGGCAATTCAGAAAACTGATCATAACAAAATCGGGGGATAGAGTTTGATACTGCAGCTACATGTCTATCATCTACATCCATTTAATTATACCACTCGATAGCTAGAGAATCAAAAAATTCGCTACGTTAGTATGGACTTGCAAAGCATCGGAGGCGGAAGAGCCGATATTTTGAGATAGTATAAACTTTAACTTGGAGAAGCTACGATCTTCGTTTGAGTTTCAATTGTCAGCTCTTGTCAAAATTTAGCGATTGCGTGTATAAAATAATAGCGAGAAGAAGTTACAGAAAAAATATATGGAGTTAAAGTGAAAATTGAAATAAATAATGCAATATCGGCCCACAATCGTTAAAAGACCAAATCAAAATATGGATATCGTACGCGGTTGGAAAGAGCTTCTCAAGAACGATGTAGGGTTATCCATAAAACACTACGTTAAAGAACGAAAGCGTCCGAGCAGATCAACGACGGCGCCAGTACACCTGCGGCCGGGGCCACCGAGGCTGTGCAAGCGCATGATGTAATCGCTTCTGTATCAACGCTAGACTGTATAGACATCGATTATGTACGAACACCGTTTATTAAAGACACATTTAGCAGCAACTAGTGCACGTTTCACTGCGACGTTTATGTTTAATTACACGGAATCCGAAGAACTTCTTAGTATTTAAAAACATTTAAACATATAATTCGCTGAAAGAATATATTATTCTTCACGTACTACACGCATTCACGTGAAATACACGGCCGTGTCCACGATACAGCCAATCTCCGATTTATTTTTAAGGAAACATACTTATTTCGTTAAGGGTACACAACGAAGTTCAATTACCGGCACGGGAATTCAGGAACGTTTTGCGGGTAAGTATAATTAGTTTTGTAATAATTTTTTTTTCAAAAGATATGAATTCGAACTTTTACAAAGCTTGTTAATTACTCCTTTATTTAAACTACTTCTTATAAAAACGAAGAACACTATATGATAATTTTTTTTGATGTTAAATAGAACATGGCGAAGGTATATAATAAGTACATAAATGTATTCAAACGCCATGTAGACAAAGTTTAGTTTTCATAATAGCTTCAATAAAAAATCCCTGTTATAGATACTCTACTTATACCTAAATTGTATGCCTATTTAATGACGTTATTATTTTTTTTTTAATATCGTCATTAATCAAAGCATAATGTTATTAGTGTCTTAAATAAAATCAACCTGTTTATCCAAATCGAAATAAATAATTTCATTTTAAAACAGACACTAACACTATGTGGATTCAATTTCAATGCATAAGCAGTCGGTCGGCGTTTAGGAGCGCAGGCGAAGGACAGCGGATGTGGCCGCATGCGATACAAAAACGCATACTAGTATAATAGTCACGTCGATAATTAATATTTCTATTGCATGGCTATGACTTATTAATGCAGTATGTAATAGCTTAGCTTTGTTCTAAGTTTGACTAAATCGTTAGAAATTTATACACGAAACGGTTTCTTTCATTTTCCAATGAAACGCAAAAAACTTAAATTACCGAACTTTAAAAAGTATACACGATCTTTTTAGGCAAGTCCATTAAAATTGTGTCCGAAGGAATTCAAAAAACAAAAATTAAAAATTAATATACATCAAATAAACGTTAATAAAAAACTGAACCCCAAGAGCTACAGCCTACAGACTACAGATAAGCGTAGACAAATTTATTTTGATTAAATTGCAAGTCAATAACAACAGCAGTCTCTAAAAAACGGCTGTGACATAACAATGCAAAGACATACATGCAAATTTCGTTATAGGTTTTCCTTAGAACCGTACACATATTGAAGAAGGGCACAATAAAATAGTACAAATTATGTAAAAAAAAATACAAAACGATTTTAATACCTTTTCGAACTTCTAACTAGATACACTAATTTAATAGTATTTATAAAATTAAGATGGCATTTTTTTTCTAGATGATGTCGGATTGAAACTCGAGTTTAAAATGGAAATCTTTATCTCTAACTAAACAGACTAAAGAGAGCTTCCAAAGTTATGTATTTTATTGAAGGTATATTTGTAGTGGTAATGAAGTCTGACAGCACTCCCATTTTTCTACAAATTATTTACCTAAAACTCAATTTTCCCTTATTACTTCAACATTGCATAAGAAATCAGGATGATGGCTGATGAATTTAATTTTCTCCGCCGCGTAAACCTTTTTAGCGTCACGCAAATCCGATCGGGGATTAGGAGGAGTACATGCGTATTACTGATTTTTATTAAGAACCCGTTTTCGCAGAAATTGGCCCCGAACCGGGGCGGAAGATTTTTACGCGGATGAATTTATAAATTTTACGCCTTATTTTCACGCAAAAGTCGGATGCCGGATATTCATTGTTTATGGATATGTATAATTTTAATGTGTTCCGTTCTTTTCATCTATACGAAGAATACAGAAAGTTAAAAACTTATAATATTCAATAGGGCAATTATTTAATGGTTTTAGAAATGTAATATATATAATCTTAAGTTTCTAAAAAATACTCAATACGTGGTACATAAAGAAACTTATCAACGGTAAGGATAGGATACGTGTCACGTTTATTGTCTCAAGAGACCGTGAACATGGAACAATTTCCTATTTTCTGATTCGATTTCGAAGTTCATCCCAGCGCAATCGTAATCATGATATATCCGCATCAAATTTTTCCACTATCAATATTTCTCAAACAACTTGTTCCTTTATACTTTTAATAATTAAATTAGTCTCAATATGCCTTTGTTTTTACTTATTTTTCCAATTCGTTGCAAATTATTCAAAAAAAACATAAATTGGGCGGCAAAAATTTTTATCTTCCTGAATTACAATCAAAGAATTACTTTTACAAAACGTAATTTGTAGTTTCATCATTCTAGAACCGTATGCGAGTTTTTAAATTTGATATTTGAATACGTGGGGCGCACTATAAGTTTCTGGCAGTAGCCACTTACATAAACAATATTCGCAAAGTAATTACTGCAACTGATAAGGGAACTCTTTGGCTTTAGAATACAGTTTATTTCATCTAACTCACTATGATCTTAAATCCTTTTTTTTTTTCGTTTTTTCGTATTTAGTGATGAAGCACCATACAAGACGACTATTTATAACTGGTTTGTAGAATTCAAGCGCAGTCTGTGTTAATCTCAGTGACAAATTTCGTAATGGGTCGTCCGTCCATCGCTGTGAACAACAAAAACATCAATGTTCTGCGCCGTATCATCGAAACAAACAGGTATATGTGACCTACCATGAGATCCGAGCATCTTTAGGCATATGTGTGAGTTAAGTACAATCAATCCTATATAAACATTTGGGTTTAAAAAAGCCACAATTGACTGAAGCTCAAAAAACGGATCGCGTCACTTGGTGCAATGTCATGCTTACCAGATTCAAGGAAGGTGCGTCAATTTTGGTGTGGGACATAGTAACAGGTGGCGAAACATGGATTTATTGCTATTGACCCCAAAACAAAGCAGCAGTCGACCAATGGGTCTATCGAGATGAGCCGAAATCAACCAAAGTGACGCGCAAGCGAAATTTCTCTCAAACGGATGATTGCTTCGTTTTTTAATAAAGCTAGACACGTGACTACTGTTGCTTTGGAGAATTGTAGTACCGTGAATAGTGATTGGTACACGACTATTTGTTTTCCCGAAACTATTGACGAACTCCGTAAAAATAACCTTAAACGTCGTATCTTCTTACACTACGACAATGTCAGTTCTCACACGGTCAAACAGACAAATAAACTTTTGAAGTAGAACTTATGAGCGATCTTGCACACAGCCCCGACCTGGCACCTTGCGATTTTCTTTTGTTCGCAAAAATTAAGAACCAATTACGCGGTCAACGATTTTCGTTAACGAAAACATGTTTCCGAGGTCACCAGGGAGGAGCGGCTTTAATGTTTTCAAAATTAGTTTATTCGTATGAATAAGTGCATTTATGCTAAGGGATCATATTTTGAGAAACAATAATTTCATTTTTGACAATTCATAGTAATTCTTTCTCATGCATTCCAAAAATTTTCAATGCGTCCTACATAATATACTTAAGACGCACTAAAAATTTCTGGGTACAAATTAATAATAATGTTTTCAGACATAAACACAGCGCCATCTGGTTTCAAATGAGGCCTGTATTGTGGGTATCAGATAGTTAATAGAATACTTATATACTTCTTTTTATATACACACATAGTTCGCAGAAACACTACACTCAAGACAAACAATTATTTTTTATTGAAATAAACGTTGGTCTTGTGCGGAAATCAAACCTTCCACCAAAATGAACAAACTTGTTCCTTGGAAAACATATTAAGCTGTCAGTTGTAATCGCTTGTTAGTACTCCTCAACCTTTCGATTAAAACCTAATACAACGGTTTATTACATGGAACGGTCACACACATTTTTTATTTTGATACTGAACCATTAGTAATTGAAAAATATGTTATAATCTACAATTTCGTAATATTCAGAACGCCACGAAAACTCATCTGCTTATAATGTAATCTTGTAGTATAGTATTCGGAGACGCATCATACGTTTTTGAAATTGTTGGCATGTAACAGATAACAGAGTAGATACCCACTCGGCACATAATCGCATAGTAAACTATGCGATTCCGCCATTCGTACATAACCGAGACGAAGCATTCGATGTCACTCGACGCTTTCTTGAGGCGACGCTTCTAGAAAACCCGCTATCGCGCGAGTGGCTCGGGCCTTGGTGAGTCCCGGCACGAACCGCGCGCGCGCTCGCATAATCATTGCGCCACCGACTTGCATAATACGAAGTTATGAATGCAATAATTGCGTGGCGGCCCGCGCGCCCGCCCGCTAATCAGCGGAGCGCTTTGGAACGAGCCTACCTTCAGGAGTGCTTTACAGTTGCATTGTATGGAGTGGCAATAGGAAACGACCGCCGAGTTTATCCAACTCATAACTTAGCGGCGAATAGGTCTTTGTTTGTTATGCGATGCGCTGTTAAAAATGCTACCGAATTGTATAGCGTTATCTTCTTTTCTTTTTATTATCTTTGTATTTATATACTTATATTTGCTTAATTTTAATTTTTACCTTTAATTAATAACTTTTATGATTGTCATGATTTTTTTAAAGTAGTATCCGAGTTAAGCGTAAATAAAGATAAACTATTTTCAAAAGATCGACCTGTTGGTATGTATTTTTCGAGATTCTCTAACCTATTTGCTAACAAAAAGACATATAATAATGTATTTCTGTGAATCTGTGTAAATTGTTTATATTAAGTGGGGAAAAAACCTTTTTCGTATATTATAATTAAAAAGTTGCAGTAAAATCTCTTTGGTAGTGCTGTTTGTATCTGGCTATTTTGATAGCATTAAATAAATGATAATTAAAAAAAAATAAAATAATAAAAAGTAAAAACGATGTGCAGCCATTTTTCTATTGTTTTTCTTTCCACCGAAATGAGTGAATCTAAGGTAGAAATTCGATACATTTTAAAGTTTTATTACAAAAAACGAAAAAATGCAACACAAGCCGCGAAAAAAAATATTTGACGGTTATAGATTTAATGCAGCGTCGGTAAGAGTAGCACAAAACTGTTTAGTTCAAGCATTTTCCGATAACTTTGATATTAAAGATGAATCTCGCTCTGGTCGACCTTTTACGGATAAAGTCGATACCATTTTGTAAAAAGTAGAGCAAGATCCGCATGTTAGTTCTTACGACATAGCTGAAGAACTAGGGAATGACCACAAAACAGTTTTGACCCATTTCGAAAAAAGTTGGATATA
This sequence comes from Eumeta japonica, assembly GCA_005406025.1. Classification (NCBI taxonomy): domain Eukaryota; kingdom Metazoa; phylum Arthropoda; class Insecta; order Lepidoptera; family Psychidae; genus Eumeta; species Eumeta japonica. The sequence continues at coordinate 319,026 of BGZK01000322.1, forward strand.
CAAAAAAAAATCGATACTTGGGTCCCACACGAGCTCACAGAAAAAAATCTAATGAATCGCATATTCATTTGAGATTCCCTATTGAAACCTATGGAAGTCGAACCGTCTTTGAAACTATTGATCACTGGTGATGAAAAATGGATTACTTACGACAAGGATGTGCGATAAAGATCATGGTCAGAAGGCCATTAAGCTCCACAGACTATAGCGAAACCCGGATTAACTCGTAGTAAATAGATGCTATGTATGTATAGGGTGGGATTGGAAAGGCATTATTCATTATGAGCTTTTATTAATTCGGATCTCTATTACTAAGACCTGATGAAACAGAAAATGTGTTGTTTTTCACCATGGTAACGCCAGACTACGCACACCTTAGCTCCTCAGCAAATAATGAGTGTTTGATTGGGAAATGTTAATGCATTCACCATATAGCCCTGACATTGCACCCTCAGATTTTTACTTGTTTCGGTCTCTTCAGAATACTTTAGGGTTAGGTTAACATCAAGAGAAAACTGTCAAAATTACTTATCGCTTTTTTTTGATCGGGAGTCCTAAAATTTCTTACGAAAGAATTATGTCACTACCTCCAAAATGGCAACAAATTGTTGAACAATATGGAATATTTATATTGTAATTAAATGTAAATAAAATATGATGGAAAATTATCCCGAATTTGTATATAAATTACGAAAAAACTTTCTTCGGTCCAATATATACCGCGGATTCTGAATTGGGGTTGAATTCGAGAACTGGAATTTTGATCAAGATCAAATATAGCGATCAGAGTAATAATACGATTTTCTAATAGTTAACAATATCATAACATTATTATATGATAATGAACCTATATCCTACGTAATGCAGCACTAAATAAACGTAATTTCGTGTATAGCACTCCCAGAACGCGAACAGCTCTCTCACAGCTTTTTCGCAGGCGGGGCACGCGCCCGAGCTCATTACGCCTGTAATCAGCACGCGGTTAATACTCGACAAACCCATATTAGAACTCCTGGCCGGAGTGAGAAATGTTAGCCTATTAATTATTGTCATGGAACTTTTCGTGCATTATGGGAACGAAGAAGGTTGACAAAAGGAATGTTGAGTTTGATCACCATGTATGCTAATGCCTTATAAAATATAAAACCTTTTACACTGTTTTTATCTTTTGCGGTTGCTGTTGTTGCCTACACACTCATTATATGTCATTATATCATTACACACGTCTTTTTTATAACGTGTATCCTATATTATTTGCTATGTCCGATGACTTATTTTCAGGTTATATGTATATCTGTTTAGATACGTCGAGGATAACATTTAGTGTGAAACAGAAGTTATGCAATAACTATTTATTAATCCGTACTCGAGTTAGTAGAAGTCTCTGAAAGTCCTTACGTCAAACAGTTAGCCGTCACATAAAACCGAAATTAACGTACCCGGAGTGTAAACTTTATACAAGCACAATCCATAAAATTTAATATATAATAAAATAGCTAAATGGAGCAGGTAAAATAAACACACATACAGTATGATGAAGTAGTGCAAAGAAACTAACACTGTCGACGAGTCTGGATTGATCTCGCCTTCCATTTGTCAAACCTTAAAAGTTTTCTGAAACTTATGGCAGTCCATGAACGCTACATACAACATGAACATCGTTAATGAAATTAGAACCCTTATTTTTTTAATAAAATGCCTTGCTAGCTCAATTCGGTTGCATACGGATCGCTCATAAATCACGTTACGATATTGTCTAAATTAAGAGAATGAAAAAGTTAAACGAAAATCCGAATTCTGATTTGTTTCATTGTAAACTAGCTTCTCACCCGCAACCTCGCCCGCGCGGACGTAGAATGTGATTCTTCGTCTTTTGTTTTGCACGATCTTACCGCTTTCAATACTGATCCCGGTATCAATACTGATTTCGAACCCGATCACGCTTTTGATCCGAATCCCGTCCTACATTCAGTTTCAAACTCATCGCGTCCTCGATTTCAATTCCCGTTCCGGCTCTCGATTTTGCTTCCCGTATCGCTTTCAATGTCGATACCGCTGTCTGTCGCACTTTCGATTTGTATTTTGCCGGGACAAATGCTAGTATCAAAATAAAATATAGACTGCTATTCGAGGATAGTGTAACTTTAAACAAAGAAAAGTGTAAAAAAATGAAAGAAAAAAATTGTATCCTATACCCTTAACAACGAATATGCAAAATAATAATCGGTTGAACACATATCGATTAAAAAATACATACAAATAAAAAACTTATTTTCGTATATATAATATTAATAAGGTTGAAAAATTAAAATGAAATTAAAATCATAAAAAATTTCTAGGTGAAACATGCTCATGTTCTTTTCTATTAATATTTTAAAAACGTTTTAAATATGCTAATTTTCTTAATTCTTTTTTAAAATTGTATGTCGACAATAAAATAAAATTAAGTCGAAAGAATATTTGCGCTATGAATTTTTACGATTTTCGTTATGACTAAGTCAACAAGAAAGTGGCCAGAGATTTGATGAAATTTTATCTTCTAGCTCTGTTTTATTAGTATTCCTGGCGAATTCAATCGTGGATGTGCTCACCTCTTTGCCGACTTACTTGAAGGTCGGCCGGCGGCTGCAATTATCTGAATAATATTGATACTGTAAGACAACTCATTGAAACTGAAAGGACTTGAAAATCAAAGGACAGTAACTACAAAGAGGTACGTGAGCACGTGCTTGTCGAAAGTTTGAAAATTTGCCCAAAAGCATCCTCGCGGCAGTCGTCCTTCACGACGACGAGTCCGCGCTTCCCGCAGAGGTAACGAATGGGTTTTTAAAAGCCTCAAATGTAGAACTAACGTAGCTTCCGATATGTAATTCGGATCTTACACCTTGTGTTTTTCATTTCTGAAAATCAAAGATAAGCTTAGAGGAATATGATTTACAAACTCCGAAGCGGCGGTGAATGTATTCCAAGACGTCACTGAAGACCAGGGGCGGATCTAGCCTTCGAGTCGGGGCCAGAATGGGGGGATCGCAGAGTAGTGGTCTAATTAGGACAGGCCCCGATTCGGTTACAATAAGATAAAATCATAGTTTCAAAGTCATGACCCCATGCCCCCCGGATCCGTAATTGTTGAAAACGCCCCAAAAGAAAACTGGGAGAACTACTTTTTACAGTGTTCCAAAAAAAATGTATAAATGTGTAAATAATGAGAGTATAATTTGGAAAAATAATGAATATCATAAACAATATATATCTAATCTTATTATTAAGGTCCACGTATACGAAGGAAAAACAAAATAAAAATGCTTCCCCAACTTTTTGAAACCGGTCAACTTACCCAGCCAACCTTCGAACTCGGTAGGCGACTGACTCCCCGCGCACACGCCGATTACGAGGCCGGTTTTGTACGCATTTTGCGTCATTCATCGCTCGCGCCGGCCGCGCCGCATTCCCACGCGCCCGCACCAAGAATCGCCTCTGATTAATTGCAATCTCTTGTCCGGTGAATAAGTTCGAGTAGATCGAGCGTCGCTGTACCCGAATGCACGCTTCGCTACATTATTTTTTACGATAATTCTCGATTCTCTATTAAGATCATCGAATTAGGTACGATTGATTAATCATTACGATATTTTGGTTCGATTTTTCTATTACTAATATTTCATATCGTTGCTTTGGTCAAATTAAGTAATAAAGCCTGGATTTTTCTTACTTCACTCGCGATTCCGAAAAAGATATAAGTAACATAATATTTAACAAGTACTCGTGCAACCTCGTATTAGGCTGAGATTGTGATAGATAAATTAATATCTGATAATTACTGAAAAAAATTCTTTTAGAATAGTATGACTTATTATCAACATACCGAATTATTTATTACCAAGTCAGAACATCACTTTCTTGAAAGACTAAAATTAGTCCGATATATAATCAAAACCCAACAAATTAATCTAAACGTTAACGACGCGCTTTTGAATAGTAAATGACATATAACGTAGGAAAAACCTCATTTGCATTTACGAACTCTAAAAATATGCATGAAACTGTTGTGTAGATTAGCACTTTCTATTGACGGGGCCCGTATCTCACTCACGCATCGGGCGGGGCCGCGGTGCCGTTGTTTCGCGCGGCGCGGGCGGCGCACCGGCGGCGTCGACCCGTCACACGCATAATGGCCCGGGCAGCGAGCCGGAAAAGGGCGCTAATCCTATTTACCACCCGTATATGTCGCATTCGACATTTATAGTATAGGATTCTACGGAACCCGTGAGCGAGACGAATAAGTCTCTTATGAATAGAGTAGAAATAATTTCATAGTTTCAGCTGTTCTTACTTCGTTTTAACCTGATCTCTAATGTTTACAATGTAGTTATGTATGAGTAATGCACCGTTAATAATTAAATATTCAAAAGTTATATTGCAATATAATATGATTTATTTTCTTTATGATTTTTTTTACGAAGAATTTATTTTAACAAATACTTTTCCTGTAATTGCCACAAACAATTTCTTAATAATTAATGCATATCATTTTATAAACACTTTTTTTGTTTCCGAATTATTTTTGAAGTGAAAACTTTTTGGCGCACTGCACACAGATTTTTTTTTTAATACATATTTGAGAATAAATAAAAAGCAACTGGTACTAATTTGCTATTTGAAATCTTTTATTGTATATTTCACCATTCCATCCTCTTTTTTTATGATGATTGAAAAAATGATTTCTACTTTAGCTTGGACACGTTAAAAAGAAGGGCGAAAAATTTATGCACGATTGATCGATCTTTCTTAAATACATTTTATTTCATATTTAGATAATTTTCTTAAAAAGAGATTGTTTTCCATATTTTATATTTAATCATTTGCCATAATTAAATATTAAATAAGATAATAATGTAAAGTAAAATAAATACATAAAATATCAATCTGTATTGGGAAACGCTATCTATGTACCTACTTTCATCATTTACCGTGATTAAATCTAATATGCGACATAATATCGACGTAAGAAGAATAAAGGTCCAGAATTGGAACGTATGTATTACACATAACGCATCCGCACCTCGCGGCGGTGAATGTGACTGAAGCCGACAGCCGCGGCGCGCGAGCTGCCGGCGGGCCCCGCGCCGGCGGACGCGGCCGACTTCGGCCCGCCGCCCTCGGCAGACGGCCGGGTCGTGTTGAATGTATGGATTAGTGTGCGTATAATTGAATAGCTAACGTACAAAAGATATTAGAACAACATACTTTCCCTACAACTACATAGATCTCTGTAAATCGTTCGATTAATTAGATTGTGATAATCTTCTATTAGATTTGATTTCAGTATCCATAGATGTTACCTTTCTCAACAAAATATAAGTATTCAATTCCTCTCTCGATATGTATCATATGTTAATATTAAATAAATCAAGTCCATACACACATATACCTTTGAAATTTTCACAAATGAGAATATAAGAAACGAAACGGGCATAGGAATTATTATGCGCATAAGCAAAGTACAACGGAACTGGGTCACAACATAACTACACGTAGGTACGTGGTACACGAGAAATTCCTCGAACAGAAGCTGGAATACAAACTTGCATGAAAAACGATGCTTCGTACAGTGCATACCGACACACGGCGGAGTACATAAAGTCCGACCCTGTCCGTTATTTATGAACCCCGGCGTGGCTAATGCGTCCAGTTAAAAGCTCGGCGAGTGCACGCCCGACGGCGGCGCCGACGCAGAGCGGTGTGTCGTCCCGACGTACTCGCTCAATGAAACTTTATGGCTGTGACACACTGCAAGCCACGTGATCGATATCTGATCTATGACAATACAATAATCGAGAGTATTTTAAGGTACTTTACCTTAACAAAAATCAGAATTTTTTTTAGAGACAATCATTGAAGTAATTATACTATTAGCATATATTCCGTCAATATAGACTATATAATATAGAACTGTACCTAATAAGAAGTTGTTTATGAAGATTTCATTTATTTTATTAGTGACAATACAATTAAATGCATAGTACGAAAATAGATTTTTGGTGACTGCGGTGCGGCGAAAAAAGTATGTGACTGTGGTTTGTCCATTTGCAAAGGAAAAATAAAAGTGGACTGACAAAACAAATATACAAAGCGAATATGTGTAATGGAAGGTACGTTTAGGGTCGCTCTAAAAAATCTTATGCGGACCAAACTGTTGGTATGCTAAAAAAGGCCAAATTATTAATGTCCGAAACGCACGAGGTCACATGAAGCGATTGTTGTATGTCAGTTACGTAAAAGATATGCAAAGAGATCACGCCATGAAGCACTGGCGTAGCATCGCGAGGGCGGTCTTCACAGGGTGGCACCCCTAAGTGGGTGAAACCCGAGTTCACCGGATCATGAATTGTGTTGTGAATTCTGCTAATAGTATAATTAATTCAATGATAGTCTCTAACAAAAGAATCTTAACCATACATTCCACTTACAAAAATTCGCAAAACTGACAGATTGTATAACTGCCACTCTTAATTTTTTTTTTGTAACAATAATAATAATAATGCGTCAAGTAAGTTATTTATTGTTGAGAAACATTGTTAGGGCTTTTATATTGTTTCACAATGAACTCAATAAGTGTCATCAGCATGATAATTACAATTTTTTTACCGTGTACACACTTATTTTTCTATTCTTATCGCCTCTATTCCTCGGATGATCGTGCATTCCCCCAAAATGGAGGTTTTAATTTTTTTTTTGTAGTTTAATCGCTTATTTGGACAGTGATTTTAGCAGAACTAATTAATTATTGCTTATCTCCTTTGGCGTGATTTCCAACCTCATTTATATCGTGATTTGTGATTGTTGCAGTGTTATTTTAATGGCGTTTTGTATACACGCGTTAAAACAAATTTTATAAAAAAGCGAGATAAATGGATTTGACAGTTTAATATATATATATATATATATATATATTGTTATAAACGACAACAAGTAAACGCAAATCCTAAATATAGTTCATTTATTGATTCATTTGAGTTACAGAGAAAGTAAGAATTTTAAATTATTCTATTTAATATTACTAAATAGCGTTAGTACAGATATTCAAAATGGGGTTTGAGGTTTCCAAAAAAATATAGTATTTTAGATGCAGTAATTTTTTTTTATATAGTCTAAAAAAGTATTATAGCATTAGTAAATACATATGTGTTCGTTAAAAAAGGGTGTTCTTGGCGGAAACACATTTAATAACTTCCTATAATATAATACGTGTTTGCCGATATACCTTTAGGTTATAATGAAAGTCATATTTAGATACACCTTATCTTTGTTTTCCAAATCCAGTACCCTTAAAATGTAGATTTTTGCTTTAAGTGTTAATTTTGACGAAAAAAATATATTTGGGAGAGTAACTATTATTTACATGAGGGTGGCAACCACAAGGTGTATTTATCACGGACAATATTTATTCATCAACGCGAATATATCGATACCAAGTCATAATTAAAAAGATTTTTTTAGAATACGTGTCCTCAGAAACAGAACTCTTAGAGATACCAAGGCTGAGAAGACATTCAAAAGTGGTAACGTTAACCGTTGCTACTTGGGTGACTCTCGACTTTTTGAAATTCATTGTGAAATGGGATTTTACGGAATCCCTTACGAATCTGATGGTCGCACTTAAGGTATTTATGACAATTGCGTATCGGTCGCTTCGTGTGATAAGAATTTCAGCAAATTAAAATTGAACAAAAATTACGTGCGGACAACATTGATTGCAACCGGGCGGAGCAATCTTCGTATTTTAACGATGGAACATGAAGCAACACAAAATACACATTTTACATATTTTGATGATAAGATTTTCGAGTTTGCATCTGTTAAAACTACAAAAAACAAATTTAAATACAAATTTAAATGTTTATATTTAATAAATAAATTTTACATTACAATGAAAAATAATGTTGAATTAATACCTACTACTATAATTTAAATTAAAAACGTAATATTGATTCTCGTTTGTAATATTTTAATAAAGTATAGTTTATTATTAGATTTTTTTTTAATATTTCAACCGTTTTGATTTTTCGGGTGACACTACAATGTCCGCTCCGCGTGCCACCCTTTTAACTACGCCACTGCCATGAAGTAATAATATGGTCTGTATTCAAACTTCTGAGAGAGGCGTGAGTTTGTAAAAAAAATAGAAGTAATAATACAGCATTTCAACAAATAATACAAATATTTTATATTTTATAAATGAATTTAAAGACTAAATTTAGTCTTTTGATTAATTTGTCACGATATCCAGTGTGATTGATGTACATTTGAAGATAAGAATTTGAAAAGCCATTAGATGAGCCAATTGGATAGCAGGTCATTCCTAAAACTTCTCGCTGCGATATTTACCGATTTGTTTCTGAGCTCTTTCCATCCTTGAACTTTCTTAGTCATTTCGCGCTCAAAACGTTCAAAAATAAAAATAGCATTGTGCTTTTTGAGCTCAAAAATATACTTATAATATGTTTTGTGCTTTAAGTTCAAAAAGATTGATATATAAAGAAGTTATTTTATATTTCTATTGCGATATTTTTCGAAGGCGGCATTCATTATTGATCCGCCTTACTGCATTCTCTCTCGAACAAACAGTTTTCATTCAGTTCATAATTGACGTTTTGTAAGAAGAGGAACTAGTTAAATTTTGGAATTTGTCAGTAGAATAGAATATTTTAAAAAACAAAACAACTTTTATGCAATTTGCGGCAGTTGATGCAACCGTTTGGGAAAAAGAGCTAATTAGATTTTAACCTTGATCTATATAGAAGCTGAAAAGCTATATTAAAAACGTTTTTTTTTAAACATTATTATTGAGATTTTTCGAAATCTCCATAGCGGAATTAGTTCAAATTTTCAGGAAGTCCAACTTGAACAGCCCATTTTCGAATGTCGCACATTTCGTTGCGATCGGTTAATTCGTTCAAAAGTTATGAGAAGTTTACACACGCACGCCCGCATGTGCTGATACACGCTCACGCACGCACACATACAGACATATACATATTACTTGGCATCTACCCAAAATAAATTCGTAAGTCCTTAAAATGTCAATATTTTAGAAAATCAGACTCATAAGGGCGTATCGACGAAAGGTTATCAATTTTTATAGCAGAAAGTTAAAAAGTCAATCTATCCGCAAATACTTTAGTTAATGTTTATCAAACGTCGAGTTCTCAAAGTTCTCAAAGGGCGGAAATGCCCATTAATTTGATATGACGTCGTTTCCTTACATGTAAAATATTCACGATGCATAAATTTAATTTGTCTACCACAGGAACACTGTCTTTTTCCTTTCATGTAATAAATTATACTTTTTTGCGACTGCAAATTGCCTATATATATAAAGTATGTTTATCCTTTTTTGATTTGATGCTTTGGAAGAACGATTTTGAAAGCGTTTTTGCATGTGAGGATACAGTTGCAGATGACAATGATACTGCAATCGAATATATGTAGGATCATGAAAATGAAAATAAAATTACCATGGGTGAAATTATCAAAGCGCTAAAACGTATGAAAGATGGTAAAGTTGCCGGATATGTTAGACTCACGTCAGAGATGCTGAGAGAGGAGACGACGGGGGTACAGTGGCAAACCTGCTGTGTTAAGTCTTTAATAAATGCTAGAAAAGCCAAAGGGTACCTAATAACTGATGCAAAGCCGCCAGTATACACATTTATAAAAGGAAAGTGTCACGGCAAGTTTGCAAAAATTTCCGCCTTATAAGTCTCCTCAGCGTCGTTGGCAAACTGTATGCGAACATCATTATCGAAAGGGTGGTGAATAAGACTGAAAATAAGATATGGAATTTCAAAAACAAACAGGATGCTCGGACCAAGATTATTCCCTGTCAAACTTAAGGGTAAGAAATTTTAGCGAAATTGCAAAAGACTATCCTTACTTTCCTAGATCTCGGACTAAAAGGGAATTATCAATAGAAAACTCTATCCGTGCATGATTTCAGTAGCAAACTGATAAAGATACTGCAATTTCTACACAAAGCTTCAATCTCTGCTTTAGAATAAACGGGCATACAGATTGTGTCATTCATAGAGGTATCGAACTTGTTCGATACCTCTAATAGGTTGAATACCAATCTACATGATTTAAGGGAGTATGAGTTATGAAATGCCTCCTGTACGCCACCGACCAAGTAATTTTACCACCATCAGCGTGCGAGTTGCAGGCGATGATAAATAAAGTGAACGAGTCTTAAGAAAATAGGTATGAAAGTAAATGTCAGCAAAACTAAAGGTCTGAATGCGATGCGATATATGTATAAAAGTTGGGAAAGTTAAACAAATGGAAGAGTGTATATATCTGGATTGTTTACAAATTACGGTACACACATAGAGATATTAAGATTAAATGCGGCTAATGAAGTTAATTGGAAAGTAAAAGTGTCACACGTTTGGTTTGTTTTCATAGCATTCTAAACGATTTTGTTAAGACTAAATTATGTGACGTATTAAATATGGGCTAAATTTTAAGCACCCGAAATCAACGAGCTTGCATGATACGCATGATGAATATCAGTAAAGCAAATGATCTGTGCAAGGATCATACCATATGAAAATCCATGGTCGCTGCTTCCCCTTCTGGGACACAGGCTTGAGTATACATTTATAATGCCATCATATCATGATGACATATATGACAAAATATTTTTAATCAATAACAAATCTTTGAGAAAAATAGATGAAAATACCTAAAAGACAACATTTACCTGATATAAAATGTGTCATGGTATATTTTGAGGTTCGTTTCGATGAATTTGTATTCATAGAAATAATGACCTATTACGTACTTTCTCAACAGAGCATACAAAGTATGAAGTACAAAATAAAATTTTTATTTTTCATTTATTGACTATTTTTTGCAGATGGAGAATAGTTTTGAAATCCAAATGAAGTTTATAACTTTTAATAAAACCTGTATAGATTTTATGAAAATAATTCAGTTTTTTTTCTCAAGTTTGTTAACGACTAGATAATGGGTAATGAAAATTGACTGCACTGTGCTGCTTGGTGTTTAAATTACACTGAAAAAAATCTGTGGTCAAAATAACAAAATAAGCGATTTTCTAAAGCTAATAGTTATAGGACCCACATAGTACATTATTTTTATTAAATTTATAGAGTTATTATTACTAAATATTGTTTATGTTTATCATGAGAGTTGTTTTGTGCATATTATAGAACATAAATCTTAAATTAACTAAAGTTACTAGTGTGTACTGATGAAAATATTTTGTTGCTATTACAAATAAAGTACACTGGTAAATTTCACCGCAATCATTATTTAATCTTACTTTAAAGTAGGTCTTTTTTCCAAACAATTCATTTGAATTTATTATACTCAAATACATCCATAATTTAAAATATTTAATACAACATACGAAATTGTAATTTTAGATTACGTTATTTTGTGATATTAACAATAAATCGTCAAGAAAAACAATTTTGTTGATACAATATGCATTTTTTTGAAGTGTAACGTTCCAGTTTATATAAGTGAAAATTGTAGTATTTTGTAAAATATAATAACTTAAGAATGAATCATTTAGTAACGCACAACTGCGTATAATTATTGGCTTATTATCATAATTTCACATTGTCGTTTTGGCACAATTTCTCCATTGTTTGTTTTATTTATTGCCATGTTCAATAAAAGTGAAAAAAGTTCTGTATTTCACAATCCTTAGTCAACCCTTGGCGCTATAAATAACCTTTATCATTTTCAAATTATGATTTTCGGCAGTGAAGCTGTTTGGACCGTCACGATGTACAACTAACTTTGTTTTTAACTCTAATTCCGTAAACGCGCTAGCTTTTAAATGTTAAGTACATTACGATAAACAATAAAACTATTACAGATTTTTTTCTTTTTATTTATATGTAACCTGCAGAAAATTAAATTCTTTGTTGTGTTTTTACAGATAAATCGGGAATGCGTGTGATATTTACGGGGACACTTACTTCATGGTGAGTTTTTCTTTATGTACAAAAAAAATTGCAAAAAATTTATATTTAATTTAAGTGAGTATTCATATTAATACTTTAAATATTGAAAAAAAATAATCGTTATTTCAGTTTAATGCCACACGTTTTTAATTATTTGAATCGAACTCGGAAATGAAGCATTACATTAATTTGTAATTTTACTATTTACTATACCAATTTGTACGGGTACTTTACTTAACAACGTTTAAATAAAATCTTTTACTTCTATAAAATAATAATTTATTAATATTGATCGTTATTAGTTGATTAAAGTATAATTTGTGCACTTTCAATGCTACTTCGATTGCCTCACCATCGATTTGTCAGTCTCAGCGCTCCTACGTACCTACTACGGTTATGTTCCCTTGATTTACGTGGTTTCGGCGAAATCCTTGGAACCGGCGGAGACTGCGGCAAACGGCTTGGAAAATCGGCCGGAGCCCCGACACGCTTCCATTACATTACGGCCGGAGACGCTTATCGGCGCTACCTCAGTGCCGAGCTGATTCAATGCCCGGTCGTGAGATTGATAACTTACAGACGGAAAACATGAAAAATTTGTAACGACTCGGCATCGTTACGCTCCCGCTCTGACTCGTGCCGGACTAGACCGTGCAATATGACATAGAGATTAAATTTTAATTCGAAGCAGTGGTACGCGATTTGAGCTCGGAGCATGAATCAAAGAGGACAGCACTGCCGACGATGCGCACGCCTGTAGCGTCGCAGTAACGAGACTGCTAGATAGGTACACTCGTTAAATTGCACTAGATCTTATTACAAAAAAGTTTAAAAAGTCCTTAAATTAGATATGATTATTCTGATATTTAAATATATGTAAATCATATTAAATTGTTCAAAATAGAACACGTAGCGTGATCTAAATTTAAAACCCCATAACTTTACAGCACCTTTGATCAGTTTTTTGTAATACTATTTTTTTATTTTATTTTTTTTTTTCAACAGATAAACAATGATTGTCCTGTGGCGGATTCTCAGCACTAACATTGTAAAAACAGTTAAACGTTTAATTGTTTTGTATTATTTAACATAGTAATGGTGATAAATTAATAAATCTGTTTTAAATTTGAAAGAGTACGCACAAATACCTTACATTGAAGAAAAGTAATTTCTTTCTTCACTCTTATATTAAATATGTATTTCTTGCAAAACTCCGACGGTGCTATATTAAAACTTTACCCTCAACAATATGTATTCAGATTTTACCTTTCTATCAGTTTTGATTTAAAAAAAGTAGTTTCGGTGTTCGAATACACAAATAAAAACATTTTGTGTTCCTCGAGAATATTCAATTTGAAATAGTATTTTTTTTTGTTGGCTACACAGCGACGAAAAAATTTTTACCATTGGAATTTTTAAAGATAATATTAAGTTAGGCCATGAAGTACTCCTTGCACTCGAACCCAATAATATTTTCATATCTAATTTGTATATATTATCTGCACGATAATCGTTAAAAGAACGATTAAACCACAACATTTCTTCATTAACAAAAAATGCTATTAGTGTTTTTTCTAACAAAAAATAATGATGATAAGAGACTACCATATTACTTAAGCATTGTCGTATTTGTATCGACGTGCTCTCAATGATCTGCCCGATTATTATCTGCAAACGATCTATAAAAAATACTAGATAGTGTCGACACGAGCTTAACCACCGAGTGCTGTTAGTTCCGAAACAGACTCGGTGACCCGTTCTCTTCTCTTAACCCTCCGCTTGACGTCTGCGGTTAACCTTGAATGCTCTGTGGCCGACGATCGGCGCGACCACTGCCTACCGCGACACGCCAGCCGCACACGTTGCAGAACATGGCCTACATCTTTGATATCTTCACCTGTCCTCTACACTCAGCGCTCTCTGACACCTACCTTCTCAAAGAACTCGACCAAATCAATCAGTTATTCAAATCATAATAATTAAACAAAACAATTTTAATGCAACTACTTTAATATCTACATAATAAGTTCACCAGGAAGTTTCAAATGAAATGTCTCCGTTGCCGTCCATTTGTCAGAACTCTCATTTCTTTTTTTTTTTTAGTGGACACGTGTTAATTGTTCCATACGCGAGTATTTATTGAACGCATAAATAAATCTCCATTCTATATGTTGTAAATGAAACTCAACGATTATATGATGATAACTTTGATTGTTATACAAATCAAACGTGTATGCCTCTTTCAAACTATTAATTTAAATAAAGACTATGTATCTTCATTCTTAAAAGAATGATAAAACTTAAAAGAAAAATAATTTATCGAAACAAAGAAAGCAATTTATGTAAACATTTATTTCAAAAGGTCTACAGATAAATTTTACATTGTGGACAATAAGGAACAATTCTTATTTAAAGTAATTCTTCTACATCTAAAGTAAGCTTTCTCAGTCCGATTCTCTTTTGGTAGATAATTTCTATTCGCTTCAAAATTATTAATTGTAATGGCACTAGAAAAATAGTAATACTTAGTCATTTATAGAGTAGTATGTAACATTCCAAGAAGATTTTCAGGAAACAATCACTATTTCTTTGTTCCATTTTTGTCTTTTATAGAAATCATGTCTAATAAATTACTTTTTTTTGTTATTGTGTCTTTGTATAATTTCTATTGTGGCAATAAACGAATGTGTAGATATTCAGCATGTATTAAAATAATTTAAATGTAACGCAGCGGTTATTTAGTAATGCACATTTACATTGAACAAAAAAAATCGTCGATACAAAAAACACAACAATAATATAGTTATACAATTTTTGTGATCAATCCTTAGTTTACGTTTCTAATTCGTTGCCCATACCTCGACACTACTTTCTGCTTCAGACTTCAAGTTTTAATTTAAAACAAGTGTCAATACCGATAAGGTAAGTCGCTATGTTAAGGGCTTATGGCATCAAACATCGTAGAATGACGGTTTTGGTTCGGCCTGTAGTTGTCCACTCGCCCGACAGAAGCGAGGAAGCTCGCCGGGGACGCAATCAAAATCAACAAACGAACCTAATAAATCGGCGCCGGCCAGGTTTTTGTCGCTCCGATAATTTGTCTCGAAACGTCTAAACAAAAGGCAGGCCTGATTGAATTCCGCGGGAGCCTTTCTCTCGGCCGTCAACGATTTATTTCGTATAACTTGTTTAGGGGAGAGTCGCGCCGGCCCGGTTCGATCCTCGGCCGCTAATGGGATTGCAGCCGAGTGATTGTATATCAAAAACGCGGCGGGCGACGGAAGTGCGGAGGGCGGCGCGCCCGCCGCTCGCCGCTCTTTGTTCGTCTGTCAACGGACCAACAATAAAATGTATGGGTGTTTCATGATCTCTCCGGCCGCTTACGTATTTATTTTCTGTTTCGGAGAAATGTTTTTTCTTTTTATTCGAAAATAAGGGAAGTGGCTCTTTGCCTTTTTCGGCTTTTGCCGATATTACTTTACGATATTGTTATCTTTAAAGTTGACAATTTGATTGTATCGATTTACTCGTTCTTTCTCCATGCTTATTGTTTGCTTCTTGTTCAGGTACATGTTTCAATTTGACGCCTATCACTCAGAAGATTCTTTAAAGTTGTCAAATGAACTAAATCCCTTTAAAGGGCTGTAACATAAATCAGGTCTTTAAAAACATTTTTTTTTAATTATAGTGTACAGTATCTAACGTAAATCCATTTTTCACAAAGTTACGTTCTTTTTAAGCCTCATCAGAATATCTATTGTAGTGTTACAAAATTCCTTAAACGTGCCTTTATTCTTATGAAATAATGTTTGATTTTCAAATAGGTAATAAATAAATCGAAAAATTAGGGGATCGGTGTAAACATATCGCATGGGAATCATTTTGGTGTCCATCGGGGGTACTCGGCGACCGGGGCGGGCGCGTGTCGGCTATTGCCGCATCGGCCGGCGCGCGGAGGCGGCGTTGCCAAGGCAATTGCGATATTTAAACAGAATCACGCCCGTTTGCGTCGACACAGACGCATCGGTTTATCGTAGAGCCTAGGTAAAAATAGTATAAATTGTATGCGGTCAACGCGCGGCTTATTATTTACTCGCTGCCGTCGACTACCAGAAGACTTCGTAGGTCGCGATGTTTATGCAAGGAACGACACAGAATACACAGATTGGGCCGAGATTGGACTCATTAAACGTCGCGTCTCGTCTTTCGCTCTTAATTCAGATTAAGATCGGCTCGAAGACGAATAGAGTACTCTCATTAAGGCGGGCGGGGCGTTCCCGGCGCCGAGTGCCGGCCGGTAATATAACGGAAAAACCTGCCATTATGATTAATAGGCGACATGTAATCGGGAGTGACGGCCGTCCCGTTTCAGTCGCTAATGAAGACCGCCCGCCCCCTCGCGCCGCTCTCGACCGCCGCCCCGCGACGTGACTCGTGATTGATGACGTCTGAGCACTCCCGTCGAGGCACAGCCGAAACGAAGCTTCAACCAGACAATGTATGGGAATTCGGGACACGTCTGCCAGTGATACGCGACATTTGCATATCTTAAGTGTGTACACTGACGGGACTCGGTGAATCCGTTTAAAAATCATGCGCTGATATTCGCACGGGCAGTTATTATTCTGCATGAGCTTAAATGTCCTCTGTGCAAGTCATGCGATAACGATCATCAATTTCTGTAAGTATTTATATAAAAACTATTTTCTTAATCTATGGCGATCGATATTAACGCGGTTACTTTACAAAGCTGTCGACCGCGCGACCCGGGGGATAGGGAATAGTTGCCGATGTTGTATAGCCGTCTCTTAACTTTAAAGAGAGCACAACATTTCATAACAGTGCTGAAAGTCGTCCGGGCAGTCTTCCCAAGTCCGAGTCGCCGCCGCTCCTCGCCGTAGTTCGCGCCCGACGCCGTTTTGATTAATACACGGGGGTGACATTTTAATTAACCCGGCTCTGGCGGGTGTCGTCCGCGTCGCCTTTGTATCGCCGCGTAATTAGCGAACGTCGAAAGTTATCGCGCGGCGCGGGCGGCGCGGGCGGGCGGGGGCGCCGCCTCGAGTGCCGATCCGCTCTGAATTGATCCCGTGTCGTCATCTCGTCGATTTATCCCCTCGATCCCTTGACTCTTGAGGGGAGTCGACGCCTCGGTCCGCCGGCGTGGAGCCTCGTCGACGACCGGCCTACGGTTCTCATTATAAATCGATCAATCATAAAGGACCACCTTTCGTTTGCATGATTTGCATTAAAATAGCCTCAAAGCAAATATCTTGTACGTACTAATATAATTTCTCACCGATCATCATCAAATGTAGAATATTAAGTAAACGAACATCTCCACAAAAGACGCCATTCGTTAACCTCTACGTATAAAATGAAACTAGTCGTCCGCTAAATGACCTTTTCCGCTCCCGTAATCACCGGCCAGGAAAATTTTTAATAATAAGTAAAGTATGTTCTTTTACTTTTGGTTCCACGATAAACGTCATCTCATGTAACTTAATTACCTGCCAATTTTATACGTTCGTTATTGTGCATAATCGAGTTTTAAATATTATGTGAAAATTGGAAAAAAAAAGATAGTGCGTGGAGTACCTCCGCGCGAAAGAAGTGAAACTTCGTAATGTGGAAACGAAAATAGGAAGGGGTAGAAATTGATTGTTAGTGACCTCATATTGTTTCTTTTAGACAAACTTTATTGACATTGCTTACAATTCACAATTGATCGCATCTTCTAATTATCATTTTCGAGTGGAGAAATATCCAAATCTATTAGAATATTGGACGCTACTCGTTGCTAACGCTCGCGCTGGCCTGTAACAGGTATACTATGCGCATGCGTTCGAGTGCCACGCATTCACTCTCGCTCTGTCTCTTTCTATTTCCCCTTCCCAGGAGCGTTGAACGTTTAACGCAACCTTCTTAGAAGTCGCATTAGAAGTTTCACTTCAAAAACTATAATTTTTACGAAGAATTTAACCTGATTGATTGAAACCAATTATGGGGTTCATAGCTCAGAGTTAATTTATAATTTGACACTGATCCAATTAGTGTCGTTATACCATCGGACCGTCGACGTGATTATTTTTACAGAAGCCCAAATCATCCATTGTGTGCAATATAGGAATGTAAGATAAATTCATAAACAACAAACCCTCCTATGACAGGCGTAAGCTCATGAGAAAATAAATAACAAAATAAATATTTATTTCAATAAAATACCCAACGTTTTATATTTACTTTAAAAATTGTACCAACAACATAAGAACTACACGTAGTCAAAATATAAATTGAACTCAGTTAATCGTAATCATACATTACTTGTCACTTGTCTTCGTTGTTGTATTAAAATCTGTACAACGATGTTTGTAAACAAACCAGTCGTATCGCCCGGGGTACACGACGTCGCTCTTATTTATCTCCTATTGTGTCGCTTCTTTCCCATTTTCCTTTGTTTGTTGTAGCGTGACCGAACCTAGATCGCGTCATCGTCGTCTCCTTTTGTTTCGATGAAGGTATCGCTTTACGTGGAACGCTTTAATGCGCCGACGCCGGCGTGCGCAAACAGTCGCCCGCCGTATTAACAAGTGATTAATGGAAAATCCCAGCAATCAGATATCTGAGGCACGCGATGCGGCCTTCGAGAGCGCGCGCTGCAGGCCAGCGCCGGCCATTATTAGCATTTAGTCGCCTGCGCGCGCCGCGGCCGCTGCCGGCCCGCGATAAAAGCTGAGCCGCGACTTCGGCGGCGGCACCTGCGCACTGGCCGAGCTCGCTGTTGAAGCCTCTAAAGTGACTTAAATTGCCATGAAGACAGTTGTAAATAAAATGACGAATGAAGAGCATTTTTTCAAGTGAATTTTTTTCGAAGTTAAACATCAGAAACAGAATACAAGAGAGGATGATTGTTTTTAACACAACTCAATTCTTTGACATTACTTGCGCCGACAATCATGTAGTGTGTTTCCAAAACTCCAACTATTCGAAATAATTAATTTACACAAAATGTTTATATTTTAAAACAATTACAACTATGTCTACGCGTACTCTACAAATATTTGTTACCAGGTAATAACTGTACTTCAACGCCGTATCTATAACAATGGTAACACATCTAATGTGCCTTAAAAATTAACGAGTGGTGTCGTGGGACACCAGATAGGAACGAAGTTCCTTATTATAAAAATGTTAAATTCAAGTTCTATTCCAGGTATAAAGAATATAATTATTCGGGTATACAGTTTTATTATGATTTTATATTGGTTTTTATTCATTTTAATTGTATGATTAATAACAGTAATAATTAAATTGATTTCAGATAAAATAAATATTGTTATTTTAAATAAAATTTAATTATACTCAATAATCTCATAAATAGAACAAAATTTAAGTAATAAAAAAGCACAAGCCACGCTTAGATCATGAAACGTTAGTGGAATGATCTAATAATAATAGCAAACTGCAATAATAAGTACAGTCATCACGTAGACTATACATTAGACACTGTACAGCCGTCATCCATAGACTATACATAAAAATCTTACCCTTTTTTAACTTTACGGACGTTTTTTGCCGGCTAGGGTATCCTCCACAACGCCCCATAAGGAACTTCGTTCCAACAAACATCCTCAATCACATTCTTTTTATGCTTCCATTTATTTAGGAATTAGATATTTTCACGGTGTCAATTTTTAAGATAAGTCTGGAATTCACGCTAGCATACCAATTCATTGTATCGCTTAGGAATAGCTAAGAAATCAGCCGATCAAGTACGTTCATCGGCCGACTATCGTCCGTCTAATCCCACGCGAATACTAACGCGAACAGATAAAGGTAAAATAGCGCCCTGTTATCGCAACACGACCTATTAATATCGTGAAATACGTTCGCCAATAAACGACGACGGGCATCATCAGCGCGCCCGACACGCGACCCGGCCGTTGGACGCGAGTTACATCTGCGCTGTGTCGTAAATTTAATAAAGTGATTATTATTATTTACGAACATAAGACGTCCTTGTCGATACGTGAATGGGAAATAAAATTATTCATGATAATGTAAGCTCAAAATGTCTTTATTGAAAATACTATAATTCGTTAAGTTATTTGCCACTGTGAAATATGATGCAAAAGCTGTAATTCCAATGAATAATTTAAATATATTTTATTGATATGCATATTCATATCGAATAATAAAAGATTATTTTTCATAGCTCATATATTTTTTCCAAGCGTATGGAAAAAAATAAGAATGTTGAACACGTGTGCCGGCCGTATGTATGCATCGTACTTTCAGAAATTCCCACAAAACTCGCATCGAATCGCCCCAATAGGTACCTTACAGAAACCCGATAGCGCCGGGCGCGGAGGTCGCATGATGTCACCTCCAGATTGTGACGGGCGCGTCAGGCCCGCGCGTGTATTTATCACACCTCACGTTATCTAATGAATAATTGTGTACGTATCCAGTTCGGAGCCATCGCCGATATTTCATAGACACAAAAGCGCATTTATATTATAGTATCGCTTGTTCCAATGGCCATATTTTATTGCGGATGGAAGCTCATATTTCACGAATACAATCGAATGAGTAAAGTTCGATTTGTCGAATTATTACTATTGAATTCGTTACGATGCCTATCGCTTGAATGCTTTATTGTGTCGCTTGCGCGATAAAGTTGTGGTGTTCGTCTCTGCGGCGGAACAGAACGGGCTCTTCGTGTTTTTTTGAAGTGAAAACTTCTTTAGCACCGTTGTGATTCGAAACTCCATGAAACGGAAGCTTACGAAACAATGAAATAGAATGTGTGAAGAGATAAAATAGCTACGAGAGAATGAGATAGAATATCATTTGTTGAAATTTAAAACATGTAGACTGAATAATACAAAATAAAATAACTCTTAAACTTAGCAGCAATATTATGACAAATAAACCCTATAATTACCCCACTATTAATGTTACGTTCGTCACATTTTCTCATAATTTAGTTTTCTGAAGGTTACATTTCTACTGCATGTGAATTGCACACAGATATTTTTTTTAGAGTCGAATTAGAGTATTTATCCAGGTAAAAGAAGCGATTCCCAACAACATTTTTTTATCTAACGACTTTTGCCAGTCTTATCCTGAAGGGTTTGACTCGAAAATTATTTATTATGTTACACTTCGAAGGTTGCTATTGTAAAATAAACGATGGAATAATATAATCAATAGAAAACTGTAAATTATCCTCTTCCTTGTTTTAATAGTCTGTATCATTTCATGCGATAATCAAGAAATTGATAGTGACAATATTTCTTTGTTGACGAATTCTGAATACAGGGTACCATTGAGATTTACGGCGATTTTTTATATATAATGCACAACCCAATCTAGACTTGACAGCTACCATGTTCTAGTATGGAATAATTGCGTTTCCACCACGATAGCTCTAGCACGCCCGCCTGTTACGCAAGACACCCTATATTGAACTCTCTTAGCCTGCGGACTTGAGTGTTTTCATATTCAAACTGAACTAATATAGCGATTATTATTTACTTTAACTTTGTATACTTCAAAAAAAAATACAAAACGCAAGCAGTCGAGACTCGTGTATGCAGCAATGCGGCGTTATTCTGACAGAGTATAGTTCAAATCGCGAAAGTGTTTAAAATAGGTCAATGAATAGTGACGGCACCAAATACCGTCCAACAGCTTAGGATATTAATACAACCATAAAGTATATAGAGTCGCACATAAAGTCACATTGCAGACGACTGATTAATCATTTTTTGCCCTAGTGAAATCCGTACAGGCGGGGCGGCGCCACGACGCGATCTCCGCACGCGATCGCGACGTAACGGCCGTCGTCGTATTAAATGTGATCATGTCACACGACTCCGGCTCGAATGCCCACCGGGAAAAGTTATGTACTTGTTTGGTGGCGTGGCTGTGTTTTTTGCCTCTCCTTATTGGACTACGGCGGAGACAATAAAAGAGCCTACTCTTCGTGGTTACTTCGTGTAAACACTGTTGGTGGGTATGGGTTGTATGGATTAGTAAATATTGACGTGGCCCAGTGTCTCTTCCAAGTTTTAGGGTTCGTTCTCGCATTTATTGAATTATTTCTTTTATTTATATTGTAGTCCTTTTTTTTTTTGATGTATGGATAGGTCGCTTTTAGTAATGTTGATTTCAAATTCTGTTACTTAAATTTAATAAATACTTATTTATGACCTATCATCTTATATCGATTAGCTTGTTGTATATGTATGTACTTATTTATTATTTGCATACATTCATATGTAAGCTATCGCAATGTTAGCCTCTTATGTATTGGAAGATGGATTATCTTAGATGTGAAAAGAAAAAAAACATGTTAATGCACCGAGTCGTGGCCAACACCGCGGGCGACCTATCGAAATATCTTTACCACCCTACACATAATTTCCGTTCGGGCGGCCACGCCGTACGATTCTACCGTTTATTTTAATAGAATAATACGAGGGAAAATAAAAACACATCCGCAACGGGCACGGGCAAAAAAAAATATGCCTTAAATAATTTGTTCGGGAGCGGCCTTCGCGATTTTTCTTTTATCGCGGACGTATTCGGGGCGGCCGGCGCGGGCGCCCGTTACGCCCGTTACGCCAGACGTTATAAACAAAATTACCTCCCTTTGTGAGGGCGGTCGGTTTCGGATTGATCTCTCTCGGCCCCCGCCGGCCTGTGGAGACGCTTTCCGTCACGACCGAATAACGAAATTACGCGACCGAAAGAAAGCAATGAACGAAACTAGATGTGATTACGATGAAAAATGACTGAAATGGTATTTTCAGTGCCTCCGCCGCCGCCGCCCCGAAACTAGTTTTGCGTCTGTACAGTAGAAGGAGATTAAAGAGCCGATATGCTTGCTCTTTTTGTATTTATGGTTTATCGCATTCCCGTAATACTTCTATCCCTTATATTGGAGATGCTTTACTTTTTTTTTCTTGTGATAGGTATTATTCATAAATTTATGTAGCAAAAATATTGCTGGTAATAATTAACATAAATGAGTTATTGTCATTTAGTGATTGGTGACCAATTAAAATCCATTGAAGTAGAACAAGATCGTATGAACGATAATTTATTTGTTATTATCTAATAACAATGGGAATTTTGTTAAGTATGTAAGAAGTTATACAAAATTTATACCTAATAATAATGGGAATTTTGTTAAGTATGTAAGAAGTTATACAAAATTCATACCTCATGATAATGGGCATTTTGTTAAGTATTTAAGAAGTTATACAAAAAAAATTTAATGTGTTCTTGTCGGGGCTAAAATCTATCACGTTAGTGATAAAATTGCCAGAATGTGATGAAAACAACATTGAGTATTATGAAAAACGATGTTGGAATAATTAAAGGCTTAAAACAGGAACGAACCGAGGATTAATCCTTGTGATATTCTCATATGAATTACAGATCCGGATAGATTTATGCCATTGACATAATCCCTCTGAATTCAGTTATTCAAAGGTGATTCCAAAAGGCCATTTGTCCGGTCTTTCACTTCATAATGACGTATTTTATAGAGCAGTTTCTTGATTAACACAATCTAATGCCTTGGAGAGAACGCAAAATAATCCAACTGTATCTCACGAATCCTCCCAAACTCTAAAGACAATATGATGCATGAGCTCAACGCTACCATCCATTGTTGAACGTTCTTGAGTAAAACCGAACTGTTCTAGGGTTTAATATATAACCGCTTTTGCATTATAGAATCACTTTACTTACGTCATAGCAGGAAACACGCCTTCATCTAGACATGCATTTCATCAGGTAATTCCCTTAATCCATCTCTTTTGCGAGAATACAGTAAATAGAATTGTAGTCGAATACTGTAATATTAGTAAAGAAATTTTCAAAGGTCTCAGTAGCCTCTAGGTTTTTAATCAAAGTCTTGTCATCAAAGTTAAATTAAAAGTAAGGCAGCATATTATTATAGCATCCTGCTGCAAGGACTTTTCTCGGATATTCATAATGTTTTTATAATGCAAAAGCGAAGTTTTGAGCGGAGTTACAAACTATCTCTGACATATCTCTTAGAAATAAGTTTAAGGAAATTAAATCGTAATTCTGATAGTTATTTCTTACATGAAAATTTATATTACGTAAAAAAATGAAATTTTTAAGAAATGTTAAATTAGTCGACTACCCAGTCTCTTATTTATTTAAGGGGCTCTGTGTACACATGGATACATATATAAGCTCGGGGAAATAGTTTTTTCGTATTTTCTATACAAATTCAAGATAATTTTTCATCATATTTTATTTTCATTTAATTATAATGTACGTGTGCATGCGTGTGTGTATTATTCTGTTCAACAACGTATTGCCATTTTATAACTAATGACATAATCCTATTGCTGTAAAAATCTTTCTATGAGTTTTTACCGTCAATCCAATCCCGTCATACACATAGCATCATAGCATTATTGCAACTCAATCGGGATTTCGCTGTAGACCTTGGAGCTTGCTTGTCTTTAGACCATGATTTTTTCGCACGTTCTTGTCGTAAGTTATACATTATTCCCAGTGATCAATCGTTTCAAAAACAGTTCGATTTCGTTACGTTTCAATACATAATAGCAAATGAGTACACGATTCATTAGATTTCTTTCTGAGAGTTCGTGTGGGACCCAAGTATCGAGCTTTTTTTGTAGATCCAGCTTTTTTTTTCAAATGGGTCAAAATTGTTTTGTGGCCATTCCTCAGCTTTGTCGTAAGAACTAACATGCGGATCTTGCTCTACTTTTTCCAAAATGGCATTGACTTATCGGTAACAGGTCGACCAGGGCAAGATTCACTTTTGACATCAAAATTATCAAACTGAAAACGCTTGAACCTGTTTTGCGCTACTCTTACCAATTAGATCCATAACCGTCAAAAATTTTTTTACGCGAATTTTGTCGATTTTTTTTTTTTTATTGTAATAAAAAATCAGTGTATCGAAGTTCTTTGTTGGATTCACTAATTTTGATGGACAGAAAAACAATGGAGAAATGTCGTGACACGATTTTGACTTTTCTTTTTTTTTTTAATGTCTATTTAATGGTATCAAAACTAGCCAGATACAAACAGCACAACCAGAGAGATTTTACTACAAGTCTTTAATTATAAAAATACGAAAAAACTTTTTACCGGGTTGTGTCCTGTAACCACAATAAATATGATATTTATTGTGGTTAAATGTGGTAAAATTTGAAATGAGCTTCAAATTTCTTACTCGATCTTCTTGCGGAAAATCGCTAGTGAACGAGTTGTAAAATGTTTGCTAATTCTTGAGATAATCATGAAGTACTTCTAAACTACTAATAATAATTACTTTATGACCTATGACATAAAAATATTTTGAATTGAAATTAGTATTCATTTTTGGAAGTCGAGACCTATTAGTTAAAAATATTATTTTTCTCTAATATTTTTTAAATTATTGTTAACTTTAGAGGTTGAAACGCGTTGAGATTGTCTTTCAAAGTGTAAAAATTGAGACGTACAACAAAGATAGACGAATCAACTGATAGTTCTACATTGAAGGTTCCATGGTAGTTCTACAATCTACCATGGAACTATAAGACAAAGTTATTGAATTTTTGACGTGACAACGTCTTAAATTAGGTTGCGGCTGGGAGTCACTTATGAAAATGTAACGCTCGGTAACGTAACGATGAGTCACCGAACGAGAGAGGCCCGCCGATGCCTTGCGTCTCTCTCCCACTCAACTATGATCGGTCTGCCGCGCGCGCAGCACTAGAGAATTAGTGCATAGCTTGCAAATGTATTGCAAGTTATTGTATGTATATTTGTATATAAATACGTATGTATGTGTAAAGGTAAAATAAAATTTTGTTAATATGAAATTCAGTGCGAGATTCTTTGTATAAATTAATGTTTTAAATATAATTCTTTGTATAAATAAATGTTTTAAATTGTTACTATTATTTCATCCTTCTTCCTACTATACGAATGAATATTCACATTAAAATGATTTTACCATTCAAAGTCGTTGTCACGTAAAACTTTCGCCCGTATACCGACTTTACAGGCAACCAAATTTTTCTATAATGTCGAATTCCGATACAGATCCCCATATCTCACCGAAGTACATTTATACGACGTCAACGTGAATTTCGGGCTACACAAAGAAATATAAAGCTCATAGCTTGCTGACGTCGCGTCACAATTGGCCAAAGCTCAGCCAACACAAAGACCGCTTCCTCGTCGCCGGCGCTGCCCGACGCGCCGCCGCTCCGAGCGCACGGATATTGCCGCCCGCGCTCGACGCTACGCAGCGCTGGATAAATACACTGTAGTCTCGCTTTCGGGAGGTGTGCAATGAACACAGTCATTCGTATCGATTCTCACTCACCATGTTTAAATACACAAATAAATTGTTATCTTGAACTATATTTAATGATTGACCGCAATAATTGACATTTAATGCGTAACAAAAAAGATGTGCGTCAGAAAAAAATGTTATAATCATTTTCAGTATTGTATTATTTACAAGAAAGGAGATATTTTCGAGATAAACAATCACGAACTCTTAAATCTCGAACATTATAAAGCGTTCCTCGAAGCCATAGATAAATAAAAAACGCTTGCTACTTAGGTGTTCGATATCTGTCAATCCTCTCGAATCAATGTTCAATTCGTTGAATTGGTAGTGGAAAAACAGATTCGAGGGTCAACGGTGGGTTGCATGCTGCATGTCAATGCATGTTGCAGGCGGACGTCTTTATAAAAAATACAAAAATACAAGGAATCCATTTTCCTCTTTATCTGGCATTCGTAGATTACTTCAAAATGTTCGACATTAATTCACAGCTATGATTCATGAGAACTAATGCTCACATTAATCTTATTCAGAGAATTTACTCAAATGGTATGACACCAATATGTAGTAATTACAAGCGAACGTATAGTTAGTTGATAACGACAAGGCTATAAAATAAATTAATTTTTGGTATTTAGATAAAATAAATAACAATTATTTAACCGTTGTCTTCATTACTTTTGCGGGATATTTTTTTTAGCAAGAAAATAGGCAAGCGATCCCATTTTGCCCGATGACCCTCGTCCTCGTAGCGTCGCGGTCAGAACGACTTGGCCGGGCTCTTTATGCTTAAATCTACTACGTTCCAAGTTCTTTGTGATGAAAAGATAATAGAACTCGATAAAACACTCCTTGTATTGTATATCGATTATGCTTTCTCATCGTACCATTAAAATCTGTGATGCAGTAAACATGTTAGGTCGAGATTTGTGCACGTATTTTTATTTGTACTATCAAAATAAATAAACATTGAAATTATACATTTTTTTCTTTAGAAAAATATTACCAAAAATTAGACAACGCAATTTTCTAATATTTGGAGGAATTTACTAACACAAATATTGATCACAAATATATGCATTTATCATATGGAGACTTGGAAAACCTCTGTTTTTAGTTAAACATACGTATCTCAATCTAATAGTCTTTAAAAAAATTAAAAACTGAGCAAACTAGAAAAGCATTTTATTATTTTTAATTTTCAAAATAGTGTCCATTGAGGTAAATACATTGCCGGATTCGATGAAACCACTGATAGAAACACTGACCATTCGCTAGTAGGGGTCGCATCGACTACTTTTCACGCGCTGCCACCGCTCCTTAAAACCACTTTCCTCGAAGTGTTTTCTTTATTTTAGAAACTATATAAAAATCGCTCGGTGTGTAGTCGGGGCTGTAAGGTGGGGTGAGCCAATATTTCCATACATAACGTCCCCAAATAGTTAGTCGTTTGTCTGGCGATATACAGTGAAGCGTTGTCATGATGAAGAAGAATTCTATTGCGAGGTCGTTTTTTCAGAAATTTTCCAAAACAAGAGGCAAACTATTGTTAGTGTACCAATCTGTAGTGACTGTTTTTCTCTTCTAAAACAATTGTTGCATAATAACCTATCACTCTGAAGAAAGAGGCAACTCCTAAAAAAGGAAACACCCATTAAGCAGATTGTATTTTGGTTTCAGGATCATTTTAGCAAATTCAGCTTTGTCACCTGTTACTATGTTGTATAAGCATTTCGTTCATCACCGGCAAATCTTTGCATTATCTAGCAGCACTAATTAATATGACGAAGTTTTAAGCGTCGGTCGAATTATGAGGTATCCACAGAATACAAAGCTTTCTGACCACTAAATAATCATGAAGGATTTTGTACACTGGACTCATATCAATGCCTAAGCTTGTCCGAATCTGCTGGTAGGTCACTTCTTTGTCAGTCTATCATGAGCCGTACAGCACTGATGTTGCCTTCGGTCGCCGCCGTAGAAGGACGTCTCTCATGCTGATCGTCAGTCAGATTAGTGCGGCCACGTTTTAAGGAATGGAGCTTCATCATGAAAAGCCCACCGAATTTTTTTTTAAATAACAACGGTAGACATTGAAAAGCATTGCACGAAAATTTTCTCGTGTTAAGTTCATATTGACAATAGACAAACATTTTTTCTTTTTGCCACCAATGTCTAAAAATGTATGACATGAATACAATATACATAATGAGGTTGGCAGAGTTCCATTTTTAAAATTGAAATATGATTTTTATTTTAAAGTTTCTCAGTGGCCAGCTCTAAAAATTTTAAGAGTCATTCACGTAAGTGTAAATTAATATTATAAACATATTTAATATACCGTGTAAAGCGCTGTAAAAATTCTTTTATCTAACCTTAATATTTAACTTTGAACTATTGATGGGCCAAATAAAATTTTAGGTATTTTGATGCCTTCATCTTGTGAAGCGTTGCTCTATGAAAGAATGATAACCGTAACATTATTGGATTGTAATAAAACATATTTTTTTTAGAAAGTACAGAAAACAATAATTAAATTTTTATGTAGTTTAAATACTTTTAAGATCTCACGATACTCGATATTTCTTTTATATCGACGTATCTGAAATATTTGGAAGTTCTATAAAGGAAATATTTAATTATAAATAGTAACGAAGGAGACGCAAACGTACGCATTCCGTGGCGGCAGCGCCGTAATCCCCCGATTGGCCCGCAGTGACTGATCGGCGCGGTCGAGTACCGGCCAAGTCCGCCGTTTGTTCGCAAGTAACCTCATTGTGACTACTTGTTTTACCTTTGCTCTACTTACTTCTAGATTTGTTATTACATATACAGTCATCGGCGTCCGTTTCAATAGAGTCAATATAAATCGTTTACCGTGAATTATTTTTAAATGTAAGTCTATAATTTTACGTTGCCAATCGATTATATTAGCAGTCTGATGACAATTTAGCAGATTTCTATTTAAATGTGGTATGCAGCAAAATATGCCTGGCTCTTGCGTTATAAAATACAGTCTCGATACGACAGAAAAGGAATTTATAAATCATTTAGCTTGATTGAATTAAACCAACGTGGCGAAGATACCTTAAAGCACCACTATTGTACATGTATTATTGTTAGAGGTCCTCACGTAGTCTTAGTGCTATGGTACTTAGGGTTTTGCTAGTTACTTCCTTTTTTTAATCGGTCATTTCGTTTTTTAATGAATATAATATCTATCGACTACGCAAATAATTATTAATAAATAAAAATTGATCCAACAACGTCGACGTTTAAAAAAAATAGTAAATGCTGTAAATCCTGACCTGCGTTTAACCAGCGTGGTGAACTAATGACTTTAACATGTCATTGTATGAGTATAATATTTTAGCAGTTTCAGCAATATCGTTTGTTTATTTTAACTTTAATGTTGTTTATTTATTTCAGTACTGTGTGTCTTAACCACACTCGAAAACAGAACTGCTTTCTCCTAGTTAACAAAAACACATAGTATAATAAAACCAAACCAATTGACAAACCATTGAATGCGCAATATTGCATTCATTTTGTATTTCGCGACATATCCCACACGACTTTGGGCATTCACATTCAAAGCACACGGTTGGTAAAATAAATGAACTTCCATCACGTAACATATTAATTCCATTGTCATTACAATGGAGCCGAAGTGAAAGCTCATCGACGGGCAAGTGTAACTTTCAGAAGATCTGCGTTTGACAAATGTTTACTATCGAACTTAGTCCCTAGACCTGGAGCCCAGATGTTGCTGTTAATTATGGAAATTCCGAAGTTTCAGCACTTTCAGGCCGGTGTGCATAATACGGTTACAGCGGCTGCTACACGCGTAAGCGCGAAAAGCTGCGTTAGGATTGACAGGACAAATATCCGTGTAAGCGTGCCGCCGGAACAGAATTAGCTTAATAAATAGTGAATTCAGACAAACGCCAACGTTTATTCATAAATCATTCACATCTTTGAATTCGTGGCTAGAGAAAAGTTACAAGTCTTGCTTAAGTTTGTAAAATCCACTCTATAAGAAAATTTAGTTATTTTAAGAATCACGAGATATCCTGAAAAAACGTTCGTTCTCATACATTATTGTTCATTTAATTGAAAAGTAAATTTAATTAAAGAATAAAGTAATTCTTAAACTGAATTTTGCAATATTAACAGATATTTGTACCTCTTATTTCTTCCAATTCGACTTACCGAAACGTCAAAAATCCATTCGTAAGATGTAGCAGTCGGTTTTTCAAACATTTTTTTATTCCAACTTCCAAAGTGAATCCTTATGCATCCGTATAATAGAAGAAAAAAAAACAGACTCTGCATAGGCCCTCGCGTCTATCTTTCTGTCTCCATCTGTCACAGCTTATTTTCCCCGAATCTGCTATACGACGAAATTTGTAATTTGAACGTACAGAGTTAGGTAACTCAGTCACTGACATGTACCGCACTTAAGTATATTCAGATGATGAAGATTAATTTTGAAAAGCAAAATAGAAAAGAAAAAAACTAAAGATTTGAGTTTTTTTTATTTCTTATTGTGCTTAATTAAATTACTTAAATAAATAAATTTCCATAGAAATCTAAAACATTCGTGAACAAAAAATTTTTGTTTAATTTTACAGAGATCTAATAATTTAATTGGTCTCTAGCATTTGTTACGGTAACCCATTTTTATAAAAAAGTTTGACGCAAATTGTAGCTTACAACTTATTTATTTATTATTTTATAACGCTTTTTTACTTTAGTTAGGACAGAGAGTTAGATTTTAAAAAAGATAAACAATGCGATAATTTATAATACATAACCCTCTCCACAGTCCACGCGAGGAGTTAGGCTCGCATGGAGAGGGTTCCGTATTATAAATTATCCCACTTGCCTGAGTTTTTTTCATTTCTCTGTAATATCCTTTTTTATAATACTATTTTATTCGTCTCCTTTACTCAGTTCACTATAAATCATGACAATTTAGAAGGACATAATTCGGGCACCCTAACTAACGAGTGCAGTCTCTTCTTTAGTGATCGGGTCCGTCCATCGTTTCGGTTTATGAAACAATCGAATTTCACGGTTTCGCAGTCGCGGCCTCGGCGCGAACTCGCGGCGGCGCGGGCGAAAACGTTCTCCGGCCGCAGACGGCCCCGTACTAAGCTGCGACGATTAAAATTAATTGCCGCGCTAAGGCAGATTTGCATCGCGCACGGGGAGGCTGCGGCGGCGCGGGCACGTCCCCGCGATTAGGGACCTCGGCACAAAAGACGCGACACCGTTAACACTTTGATTAACAAAAGGGACGAGAGGTCGGCGAACTCCACCTCCGCGCGATAGTGCCGAAACTGTAAGGGTCTATGTTTGAACGCAGGGCGCCCGGAGTAAGCATGTTTTAGTCTTTTCATATTTTTGCTGGCTAGATATGTAGTATTTAAATTTGTCCAAGTTTGTCTCATTCACAAAAAAGACACGGTCTCTTCTATGAATATATAGTCTCCTTTATTGCATCCGAGTGAATTGTTTTGACTGTGGTGTTGAAACTTTAGCTTTAATAAACAAATTGGGAATAATACTTCGCTAATTTATTTCAATATAAGGATTGACATAATCTCACCGTCAACAAGTATTGATTCATATTAATTACTGTTTTGTTATGTTATTTATACCTTAGTACCATGCAAAATTACTTAAAAATCTATACCGAACTGTAAAATGCAATCTGAAAAAAAATAATTATCCATTGTAATAAATGAACTTTTAAAATATTTCAGGATTTCACCATTTTCGTCACTTTTGTTAGTTGTTAGGAATTCAAGTCGTTCTTACGCCTCGGTCAACGAGCACGTTATTTGTACATATATTTGTCATGACTGAGTTGTAGCCGACACAACACCTCAAGCGCTCACTACATTGTGCCATTTTGTTGCCTAACTTTACGTAGAAGCGTGTTCGCGTCGCGTCACACTTCACGCGAGTGATGTACTGAGATATTGCAAGAATTAAATAGTGTGAATGCATTGAACTTTAAAACTAGAAAATTGTTGTTTGAAAAGTAAAAAAGTGGAAATGCAGGAACAGCGTTAAAACACTTCTCGTTATAGTCGAGCTCAAAAAGCTAATACATGCATAGACATATTCAAGCTCGAACAATAGAAGATGAAGTGACACTGTTTCAAATGTCCTGGACCCGATCCCAAAAGATTCGTTTCGAACTTATTTGAATAAATCTCTTTTTTAATACTTTTTTAACGAATGTCTCGTTTAAATTGATCTATTGATAGGCATTTTGCGGAATCCTAAAAGGTTTTGAGAATCAGGGTTAATTACAAAGAATAATTTAATATACTTACACTTTATTGTAAATAAATTTGTTTAAAAAAATTTACTGTTGAGATAATTCAAAATATAGTAAACCGATCGCGCTCAAATTTTCAACGAATAAATTTGTTTTTGAACTTATATGTGTGCATTTTGAAATGTAACAACGTATACAAAATTTTGAAATATACTTTCTAAACAAATTAATGAATTATTTTAGCATTTATTTGTTATACAATAATCATGAAAAACTTTAAATTTTTTCTACTAAAATATGAAACTGACTGTTTTCAATCCGATTTTAAAAAATGAAGTTTTCACCAGATCTTGACATTTATGGTTCTAAGAATCTATTTCAACTATATCATTGGAAAGTAAATTTTTCAAAAAGTGTTTTTTTACAATGTCTTATAAACTACTCTACTGATAAATTTCAAAATCGAACCAGATATTCCTTTTAAAAAATAACATTGATCGTTGCAAAAGCATCAAAATCGGTTAGTTCGTTCACGAGATATCGTTAACGAAAAATTTAAAAAAAAGGTTTTTGAAAATTCATATTAAATTTTAGATTAATTAATGTTTGTTACTCTCTCACCTTTCTCTGCTTAAAAAACTGCAAGAAATGTTATAAAACAGATCAAAATCCAACAACGAGTACGAAAGATATAGTAGTTGAAAAATATTTTTTTTTTTTGTATAAATTTTTGAACTCTAAGAGCTCAAAACATATAACTATATTTTTGAGTTTGCTACTTCATTTTTGAACGCATTAAGCTCGAAAGTAGTAAGAAGTTTCAAGAATGACCTACAGGGTCAACGGTCTTTCAAATTTTTAATCTTAAAAGCTCATAGACAATATTTATAACTCAAGGAACTTCAAGATACATCGATAAATATCATAGCGGAAAATCTTGGGGATGGCCTGCAGGGTCAACCGTTTTTCAAATTTTTTTCAATGTTATCTCTTGATGCGATTCACAGATATCCTTGAAGTTTGCATCATGTTTTTTTAGGAAGAGTTCATTAGTTTTTAGAATTCATCGAGTGATAAATTTAATACATATGGAAATAAAAAATATTCAATAGTAAATATTTTTGTCAATATTTAAAATCTGCTTGACAAAACAAAGTTCACTTTTCGTAAATTCTAAATTTAGTTAATATTTTCTAAATATCGCTGATCCAATCAAAATCGGTCGATCCGTTAAAATTTGTAAGTAATGACCCGTTCCAGCTGCATATGGTAGGCAGAATTGGTATTAACCGTTCCTCCTAGTATTCCTTCTAGCAATCATAGTAGAGCGGTACAGTCTTTACAAGGCTGAATGGTTGTCTATTCAAACTCCATTCGCTCGCAATTGCCGTCAGCCGCGGGCGCGTCGTCGACGCCCGAAACTGAATATTTCATATAAACAAATTAAATGTGAAATTCGCTTTCATAGCGCCATTCGTTGGCTCGATAAGGCGTTGATCAAAAAATATTTTAAAGAAGATGTCGCTTGCAGCGGTCGTAGCAAGCGTCTCCAGCCTGTGAATAGAACGTAGCGTCCGTCTCGCGCGGCACAGCCTCGACGTGAACTAACTTTGTATTAGGTGAGAAGTAATCTCTTGTAGAAGTGTCTTAAGGCAAAAATTGGCCAAACAGGCCTGAAGGATTTTCAGAAGTTATTAATTTACTTAATACTAAGAATTGTCGATTTAGTGTCGCATACAAGCACTATATATACAAACGAAAAGCTCTAATCGACATTTATACAATAATAACATATTAATAATAATGTATGCGTGCAGTTAAAACATTAAAATTTTTAGACAATTCTCTTCAATATCTTGTATATGTAAGGTAAAGTAAGAAAAAAAACCTGTAAATAAAAAATAATTAACTTAATCTTAAAAGAACAAAAATAACCATTGACTATAGGGAAAAGGCCAAAATAAATATGCATCAAATTACATAAAGTCGTAACGACGTCGGCAGTGAGCCACAACAGCAATCCGATGTGGCGGATCTCGCACAACGTAATTTGCCGTAGCACCTGGCGGCGGCCGTTAATCCGCGAATAATGCCGGCGGCCGCTTACCTCCGGGGACGCAAAAAAATACGCAGCTCGATTGACGCGGCCGGGAATCGTCGAAATGTAATTAAAAGTTGGGCCGGGAGATGCATAAACTTATACTAATTAGTGAGGAAATTCTTTCCGAGTTCCGCCCCCGGCGCCGCCGCCAAGATTTGGGAATGGCGAAGTTGGGAGCGAGTGTCGCCGGTTTAATTGCGAATCTTCGGGCGCCGCCGCGGAAGGCCTTCGCCTTGCGGCCGCGCCGCGCCCCGCTCTGCTCGGCCGGCGCGCTTCTTTCGCCGCGTTCGCGAACAGAACGTGTTCGGCGATCGTCGCTCACTCGATCGTAACTACCACTCGATGTTTGCTCACTTAAGTATTATATATACATATATCAGGGATCTTTCGCACAATACTTTTAATAATATCGCAAACAGTGATTGCCCATGATGTCAGAAGTTAACCATTTGTTTTCTTATGTCCATTACTTTTAAAAATGCTCTATTTTCAAAAGTGTTATATTGTCTGCTTTATAAAAACGAGAATGCATAACTGTTAAGTTCTGCTTTCACCTCTGATAAATTAATTAATGATTCGAGAATATCATATAACCGAAGATAAATTGCTATTTGATTCCACCTGTCTTATGCATTTATTTTTTTCAATATTTTGTTTTTCTACTAAATACAATTTCGTACACGCGTTAAAGGTTATTATACATTTTCAATTTGGTAATGAAGATTATTAATGTAATTGAGAAAATTTCAAATTACATTTCATTTGGCTATGCATAATGGGGTCGTGATCCTTATATACCTACGTACGGCAGTGAAAGGAAAATCCTATTCGGACAAAATTCAAAAAGAGTTAAATTTTGAGTATCCGAAACCGACGAGCTTGCACGAAATAATTGGTGGATGCCAGTGAAACAAGTTAGATATACAAAGACCGTACCGTGTGAAAATCTGTAGTCTCTGCCTACTCTTCTGGAAAATAGACGTGAGTTTAAAATAATAGTATTATTTTTAATAAGGATCAAGAATCATGTTTGCTGAAAATGATTTAATAATTATATAATAATAATTAATATAATATATCTAAACTTAATAATTTAATGAAACATATTCACAGCATTAACTATCAAACATTTGTATATCATATATATAAACACATACATTTAAAACAGTCAAACACAACAAATACAAATATATACGTTTTTGCAGTCTACACCTGCAGCTTATTGCAAAATCTGCGAATTTATTTAGATGTTTTTATTTGATGATTAAAGTTCATTATGTCAGAATTTTGGCCAAAGTGCGTGCGAATCTCGAGACATTCTTAAATTGCATTTACATTATTATTTTCAAACTGTCTAAAAAAAGGTAACTAAAAAAACCCATATCGTAAGTTTTTACTGTTTAATGACTCTGCGTAATGAAAGATAAAAGAAATACAATTCAGTATGGAACAGTATTAAGGCATTGTAAGGTATGTATTACTTTTCTTTCTTGTTCAGAAATTCGCATTTATTACGTAGACCCGTCGAGCATGTAATGCTTGCCAACACTGCGTAGTTAATATTGGTTTTGGTGTTTAACACGTTCTAGCGCAGGCCTGTTCTAGCGTGAAGCAATATGTTACTTCCAAAAGGTCGCTTAAACATTGCCTTTTCTATTAATAATCGTTTAGCACTCATTTTCAGTGTATGAAGTACGAGAGTACACTATTCAAGCATTTCGTCAAAACTGACTGCAAAATTCTGTTCAATAGTTTTCATTTTCACAGATGAAGTTTAGTTCATGATATTCTCAGAATTCGTTACGAATAAAATGATATCTTTATTTGTAACGCATTCTGAGATTCGAAAGTTATCAACACCTGAAACATCCAGCGATCAGTAGCCAGCATTCAAGCATGTCCAGCGGTCGTATTTCTGTGTCAGAGCTGGAACCGGCACCTATTCTAGAGGTCGAATTCGGTCCAATTATAAGACGGGTGGCGCGCTGAATTCTGACCAATTAGATAAGCCAACGAGCGTGTCGCGCCGGGGAGCAGTTTTGTCGACAATATAATTTATTGGGTAGGCCCCGTGAATCGCCGGCTCCAACCCTTAAAGACTCGAGTGAAATTTGATTACGGGTAGGACGGTTAAAACGTGTCCCCTCGTCTACGGCCCGCACTCAAACTTTTAAATGAGAGACCGTTTTAATTCATCCGCAAAGCGGCGCGGGCGCGGGCGCCGCCGGCCGCCGGTGAAGTCGGCGCGGCGAGCACGGAAATAGCTCACGGAACCCGCCCCTTTAATTTATTGTCTCTGATTTATGTATCCTTTTCATTGGTAAACACGCAGACTGCGGATGTTCATGTGAGTCTACATGAAATTTTAAAATAACCGCCCTGTCTCAAGCCTAGAGAAGCAGTATAGCAGTATGGAAGTCTTACGCTACGATTGTCTGTGATGCATGTATAAATATGCGTAAAATAATGTTGATAAAAATAAGTACGTATTTAGTATTTATATTGTATAAATATTTCAAGTATGTGTATAGTATAAGTGTTTCAAGTGTGTATAGAGTATAAGTATTTCAGTGATAGAGACCTACTATGTCGAAATCCACTGGTGTGACTATACTGGCTAGTGATTCGATTTTTACTACACTAATAACTGAAGATTGTGGATATATGCACAACTTGTCTAAGTACGTTATGGTTTTTTTTTCAGATTTCTATAAAACTTGATTGAAAATTTGGAAAAAACATGAAGTTAACATTTTAGGGGGCAGTAAATTTTAAAATATACACCTCAAAGGAAAAAATATTTAAAAACTGTTAATACATTTTTAAATACTACAACACACTACTACACCTGACTGTACTATATTCATTAGAATCGATGAAAAAATGGCAAAGTTATAAGGTCGACATACAGATTGACGAACACAGGTACGGGACGAAACAAAATCAATTTTTGGCATTATTACAGAACCCTAAAAACTAACTGTAGTTTTTCTTAAATAAAAACATTACGAAACTGTTTTCTCTGATTTCCTGTATGCAGTTCTAGTTTTAACACGTCATAATTTTAAGTGATATTAATGTTTGGATTATTAACTTGTCGCTAACAGTTCGTTGCACCGTGACATCATTTGTTTCAATCCATGTTATTCCATATAAACACGTGTCACATCCGCAGTAAATTTATTCCAATAAACCGAATGTTTGGATTTTGGTAACTGTTTAACGTGCATTGTTTTACAAAATATTTCTTGAAATGACGAGCATTTAAATCCATGGCATGAGAAACGGAGAATTTGAATAAGAAAACACCCTGAGACCGCTACACAATCCCCGTTTGAGAAGAAAATAACAGAGAGGCGGCATGACGTATAGCAACATTTTTTGTAAGACATTCTTTCTTCGAATCAATTAGATTCTTTTGTCCCGTGCTTCTTATCCGTGATTATTTTCTTGCGGGGCGAGCGCGCCGGCCCCGGGCGGAGGGCCGGGAGGGCGGAGAGGGACCGAGGCGGCGACATCAAAAGGCCTCACTCCTCCCGTACTTAAGCCGACGAGGGCCAATTAAAGGTTTTGAAATTGATTCCCGAAATACCTGCTTTTGTCGACGCCATTATTGAGATTTGCTAACGTCGCCGATACTTAGCCGTTTTTCAGGAGACTTTGTCTTTTCTTGTATAGTGTCGTCGACTTTTTTACTTTTATTCTCTTTCGTTTCTTCTGGGATTTTCGTTGAGTTTCATTCATCGTATCCAATTTCTTTTGTCTGCTTTAATAAACCTTGTACCGCTAAAATGTTTTCCCATTTGTCGACATCGAGACTGCCTGTGTATTTGAGAAAACAGCTGTGATAGAAAGTAAAAGTTATCCTCTATCACATACCTCGTGTTGGGATGCTTGAGTAGAATTATCAATTCAAGGGATCCCGACACACAAAGATCGACGGTTCAAGTCATTAAGTAAGTCTTAAAATGAGCAAAACGAGGCCCGCTCATAAATACTTTGATGTAACGGCTCGACGAAGTTAAACGCTCTGCGCGTACGACGGCCATCTCCAAACAAACGGAAGGCCGTAATATTTTAAAATTTAAAACATTCCCCGCGTTTAAATAGGGGCCCTCGTAATGCCGGGCGTAATGCGGCGCGCCCTCCCGACTCGAAGGCGTCGAGGCGACGGGCCGGGATTCCTGAGGAGCGTCTTAAGCGAAGTCCCACGTAAACTCAAATACAGGCCGAAACTGCCGACAAAACTCGCGCCCGCTAATTAATTCATTTGCGCCTGCGAATAAGTTATTCTTGCTTAAGGCTCAAACAAATTACTGATCCACTCCGCACGCTTGCCGGCGCGTTCGGATGATTCTGAATATTTAACTATGTGTATAACATTCGCTATTGTTTCCTCGTTCATATTATATCGACGATTGCAGACGTTCACAGCTCGACGCATTAATCGCGCTTTGTTATTAATCAAATAATGTTTAAAAAGTAAAGTTTTTATGTCATGTGCTACTAAAAGCCGATGCTATATAGGAAGTTCTATTTTTTTACAGAAATCAAGAAAACCTGAAAGTTTGCGGTCGAAAGGAGAAGCGGTAGTAATACACTATTAAAAATATATACGATTTAAATATTACATTTGTCTCTTGATAAGTCTAGATAATTCTTTAAATAAAATCTTCTAAAAGGTCTATAAATCGGATGTGCAACCATGACGTTTTTTTACCACTTGGATACCGCTATGAATGATGATGATTGAAAGCCTTTTCGGCGAAAGTTCGTCAAATAATATATATTATGTATATATTATTTGTTGTATGTTGCAATGTATATACATTGAATTATAATTAATTCAATGTATGTACATTGAATGTTCGACAATTCGTTAGTTTTTTTTTATAACAACACTTAATACTTTCGTCCATTAATGTGATACAAAGTTTTTTGTTTTGCACCTTCTTAATAATTTGATTTTTTTTACATTATTTTATTGAAAAAAAAATGTTAAAAAAATACACATGAATTAATTGAAATAACGAAACATATGTTTGGTGAGCACCTGAAGTTGTATCACCTTATGACGGTTTATAAAACCTTTGTAGTTCATTTCGTACAGTATATTTTACGTTAAAAAATTGCTCACTACAAATTGGCTAACCAGCGGACGTCTATTTAAGATAACATCGACGTAATAATCTTACAACGCATATACTTCCTGTCCTACTCCTGAGAAAATTTCCTGCATAGGAAAGGCATTAGGTATAATCCCGACTCGGCGATGTCGCCTGTCCCGATGCGCATTAAAACTTTTGACGATTTTTCGACATGCAGGTTCGTTGCGATGTGATCCTTCGTCGTTTAAAAGAAATTGATACTGCGATTTGATGATTAATTATGAATTTTTACCTTTGCTATTTCCATTTATGTTTATTACTCATATTCTTTATATTAGTAGTAAACACTTATAAGTGACATAAAGATCTCTCTAGAAACGCTATATAAATTTTCATACAAATAAAGGGGAAACAAGACACTAACATTTAAAAGCTCACATCGGATCTGTACATGAGTTAGAAAAAAAAAAGCACTAAGCTCCAAGCTAAAATGTTCATCCTGAAAACGTCCTAGATAAATTCGTTCCGGATAACCCTCATCCTATTTAGGCCGCGAGGTCGAACAGCTGATAACGAGCGAGGCCCGGGAATACCCAATACGATTGTTTCTACGGCCTATCTCGAATATTGGCACAACGTGCCAATAAGCAATAAAGAGGAACTAAGGACGGTCACTCCACACTTATATATAACGAACGCATACTCCATGGGCGACTTATTCGACGATTTTGGTCGAAATTCTTTCTTTTTTTTTCCAAAATAGTAATTGTTTTTTTTCAGAAAATTTCAGTATTTGTTATCTTGATTCTCTTAGAGAATAAAAAGTCTATAAAAATTACATTTGTAACGGGCGTCATTTATACAGTTTATATATTTGAACCATTTGATGAAAATAGCCAGGCTGCAATTTGGTTTTTCATATAGAAAAATGATTTGACCCATTTTGATATTTCTTTTATGGCACGACATATATTTGGAAACTATTAAATTTTTACGTAACTTGGTTTATAAAAAACGGAGGCTAAGTAGCAATATTCATTTATAGCTATTGTGTTAAAGATCAATTGATATATTTTACAAATACTTATATTTTGCTTATTTCCTTAAATAATTTAGAAGATCCGGTGTAATACTTCGTCACTCGTTGTTTTTTTAAAAACTGTATACACTAGTTTATCTAATACTGTTTTTAATATTTTATCACATAATTATTTTTTTTCTTATTTTCACCATTTAAAAATACAGAAACTTCAAACAGTTTTGATACAGTGTCACAACAAATACGTTCTTCACGAATACTTGTATATAATTAATATAATTCAGTAAGTTAGACGAAGACTTATTCAAGTGTAAAAGAACATATGTTCTTTTTTAAATATATTTCTGATACGATTCCATACGGATTCGTTTCAGATCCTATCCAGGATCGAGGCCGTAATCGCTATGGAAACAACAGTGTCTGTAATGACGCATCACACGCGCGGGTCACAGCTCCTACTGTTATCAGATTAATTACAAATCGAATTATCGGATTCGATTCTCATATACGTGACGAACGTATTCCCAATCCAAATGTCGTCTCCAAAAACTTTTTTCATTGTTTAATTAAATTTGCTTTCGAAATGCCGAAGAAGTTATGTGAATCCGCTAGAAGCCACTCGTATCCCGCGTAGCTAGAGCACTGCATTGAGATAGTCTTATTAAATCAGGTTCGTTTCTGGCGCAGGCGGGAGGATCAGTAGTTCTCCGAACGTTCGTAATCCGTGGATTACGCGAGAAAAACAAACGTGGGTGAGCTGTAATCTCGGTGGAGTTAGGAAAGGGAAGACAGAGAGACGCCTAGCAACCTCCTCGTTTAGTCTACCAATCGCACAAATTATTAGAGATTTGACCAAATTTATCATAACTGCTAGGAGAGTCTATCTAAAATATATATTCTCTATACTGTGTCAAATTTTAATGACCCCCTTGCTATACTCTAGGTATTTTTTGCATTGTATCAGGTTGTAATCGCCTCACTACTGAGGCGTACCCTCCATCACTCTTTTTATTTGAACGCCCTAGACGTTGAGTCCTCGGCGCTGGTTTAGTAGGGGATGAAAACTGTTAACGCCCTTTGTACCGTAGACTAGTGGTAGCTCAGTGGTTAACAACGTTATCGAAAGGTATCAGATTCGATAAGTTTTTCTTGCCTCGAAAAGTACACGGCTCTGAAGGTTGTCACCGCATTAGTAACAGCGATCATCGACAGTCTTTAATGTACCCATCCACTAAACTTTTATTTCCAAGTAGACTAGAATTTATTTATGACGATGATGCACTAAAATCGTGTAACCTATATTGCCTTAAATTCGGCATCGCAATTTTGTCGTTCTTCAAGTATGATCATGATGTTTATCATCTAAAATGTACGAATTGAAACCTGTGTAAAATCGTATGTCGCTCTCGCTATTTTCGTATTCATATTTTAAAGATTTTCAAAAGTTTCATCAATACTCAAAAAAAAAATTATGTACGTTCAATTTTTTTTACATAAATATGTGTTTTTTAATTTTGTCTCGATGTGAATGTGAGTTCTGATTTCGTACGCTTGTCACTTTCTTCTTCCACTTATTAGGTTCTTTATCAACTAATTCCACATCGGTTACGGAAGTCTTTATACAACCATTACGCATACGTTTATATTAACACTACGCCGTTTGGCGGCCCTCGACTTAAAAAGCAGCAAGCAGTATAAGTGTCGTCGTACGCTACACCCGTTTACCGGCGCCTGCCCCGTTGTTATGCCGAATCCAAAAACTCTCCGCGCTTGTTACGACGGCATCGATGTTATTTAAGGGCCATAATTTTTCCGCAACAGCCCATTATGGCGAAAAGAATAACAAAATCCACATGCCTCCGGTAACTCGAGCGACTTGTAAGGATATAGTGAATTAACCTAATTCCTGATTCTTGTCTTATATTGTATCGCATTGACCCAATTGTGACCAACTCATTTTGTTGCAATTTTTGAATATTGCTTCTCTAATGATATTTTTTTTTTAATTCATACTTGTCTTAAAGTTTTTTCGATAAACGTTCATTACGAGTTCGTGAAAGTTACTGTAATTAGAAAGCAATTTCTTTTATTTCACAAACAACAAAATTTATTTACTCTTTTAATATTTCACATTATGTTTATTATTAGGGAAATTTGTGTAGTAAATCTAAGAAATTCAATAAAGTGATGACATCTTTTTATATAATTATGTCAATGTTGTAAAATGGAAACATAAAATGTGCAATCTTAACAAAAGGATAGGTTTATCACAAAAAAATAAATTTGTTAAGACAATAATAACTCTTATTAT
Source organism: Eumeta japonica (assembly GCA_005406025.1). Lineage (NCBI taxonomy): Eukaryota > Metazoa > Arthropoda > Insecta > Lepidoptera > Psychidae > Eumeta > Eumeta japonica. Next base: position 362,247 of record BGZK01000322.1, read on the forward strand.
AAAAAAATAAGATTAAAACTCAAAATTATTAAATAACTAGCAGTATTTGATGGAACTAATACTTCAATAAAACAAATACAGTAAGGAATACAAGTATCCATTTTAACAAGTGTCAACAAACTAAAATACTTTATCTACTACTCCACTTATAGTATAAAAATAGCTATATTACCGACAAAATCTAAAAAAAACACTTTTTTTTATCGGTCAGTTAATAATAAGATAATTTCTGACCTATGATTTTGGAAATTCAAATTAGCAAAGATGACTCTTAAAACATTTACAGGACTATGGGATAAACAGAAAAGCAATTGAATGCAGTACTTTACATATCGTGATTTTTTTTTCATAAAACAAATTTAAAATTTATATTAATACATCTAATCAAACTGTTCGATTTTTTTGAACTGCAAAAAATTATCAACATTGAAAAACTACATTTAAAATAAACATTAATTTTTTTTTTGGTGATTTGTTCCAATGAGACTAACAATTTGCTGTAATGCATCAAAAACATTAAAATTTGCGATAAATTGAACTTTCGCCTTGAATAACTCTTAAACTATTAGGTTTCGCGAAAAATCATAAGAGACCTTTTTCGTAGAGCATTCAATTCTCTACAAAAATAAGCGAACGGATTTTTTATGACACACAACAGGCTAGCAGAAAAAAAAATCCCATGTTATTTTTATGAAAAACAGAAAAATGCGATGCGGACAATCTTAATATCAATATTAAGTGGTATCCTTTTACGTCAAAAAAAAAACTTCTGAGATTGTTTGCAAGAAAAAAAATTTTTTTTAATCATCCTATGTAGACCTATAACAAATATAAAAAAATATTGTTATTTCTGAAGATTCGTGACGGTATGATCGTCGTAAAGAGGTGTAACCGTTTCGGCATATATATTTCTATATAAAAAGTCAGCTTTTTAGCTATTTTGTCTAGTAGAAAATTCAAAGTTTTCATCGTATCCAAATTAGTAGTGTAAATAGAGTAAAATAAGATTTTTTTTTCATAATCAAATCACGTGAAATTAAGTCTAATATAATAAAACCGACCAGTTACGTATCGGACTTGCACACGAAAGGTTCCGAACTACCATGTAATATTGAACATACATTTTAAAAGTAGTTAATCAGAAACAAAAACAAAAATTAAGATTGAACAAGAGCCCCTGAAAGAAAAACAAGTTTTTGCGTTTATTGTATCTCCTTTAATTTTTAAGTTTATTTTATTTCTGTTATTTGTTGTTACAGCGGCAATAGAAATACACACTATGAAAATTTCGACTCCACCTATTACGGTTCATGATAGACTGACGGACAGATAAAGCTTAGTAATAGGAATGCTTTGATACCTTTGGGTATGGAACCCTAGAAAAAAGAAATAACACTACAACTCGCCAACGCCAACGCCACGCCACGCGCCAACCGAATGCCGGAAGACATAGTAGATATTATACGATAGTAAATCGACGTTAGCATTCACGAATCCATCACAACATAGAGTTATCGTTTTGCGCGTCCCACTAATCTCACGAACTATTCGTCCCGTAAATATAGCATTTATCGCTTCCCCACCCCAAATTATTATATCACTCGCGTACCCCCGGCGGGCGGCCGGCGCGTACGAATCACGGCGTCGGCGCACACGACGATAATGAGACACGACTACCCGCTCTGAGCGCAGACAAATTATATCAATCGATGCCGCCCGCTGACGTACCGCCTTATTGAATGTTGCCGCTTACGTGAAATACCGCTTTTGTTAAGGGCGCGCACTCTGCCGCAGGACACGGTCGAACATCAAGTAGCGAATATCGGAGAGAGCGTTCAATGTGAATCTTAAGTTGACGTGTTTCGATGTAGCGATTTTCGATTCGATGTCCCCACTTTTGAGAAAAATAAGCGTAAATGTAAACAAAGTATGCATTTACGCTGTTTAAGTACTTACTTACTTTATAAGTACCTACATGAAGCATAAATCAGGGAAATGCATTCCCAACAGTAAATGAAATAGTTACTATATATTATTTTTAATGTAACAATTATTTTTGACGTAATAGCGTCTTATAAATCGATGAACGCTGGCTGGAGGCATGAAAAAGCATGACTCATTGTCGCATTCCGCCTGAGCCGAGCGTGCGAGCGAGAACACGGAACAATAGAGAGGCACTATCGGCCTAAGCTTTCGGCTTGTGACGCATCTATCTCTTTACTGTATAATTTAAGTAGAAAAATATTTGAATAAACGAGTGCAAATAAATGTTAATTTATCGAAAACATTGTCATTTACAAGTAACGCCTTTTTATTATACAAAATAATGATAATTCAGTGTCAATAATTCAATTCAATTCGTAAAAGAATGCAATTTTTCATCAATGTTTTCTTATGACATTGTCACGTAAAATTATCGTCCGTAGAGCGACTTTACAGACAACCAATTTTGTCCTAGTTTATTGCCATATATTAATAAATTTCTTTCTTTCACGTTTTATTTCTATTAACCTAATTTTTCTGCGTCATTTAAAGATACAATTTCCTATCAAAATGATTTAAACCAAAATAGCTTATCAATAAAAAACATGTTTATTTTAAAATATTTGAAACATCGGTCGCCAATAATTTACTATAATTTGCAGTAATTTTTTTTTTCATAAAATTACGTCTATGAGTGACTTGTGATTAGTTTTTGACATATCACATTAGTCAGTCATTGTATACACGTGCCAACTCCTGTGGCCATCCATTCCATAGTGCGAAGACCTCGGCGAAAACGTTATCTCTGGAAGATAATTCTCGGGCCAATGGAAATCGTCACATGAGACAAATTTCAAATGTGAAATTTCCGTATGCATAATGACGGAAAACGTGAAGTGATGCTTAAAATTTCTATTCTCACTTGTCTATGGAAATTTAAAATAATTTCTATTTTGAGATCATGAATTTTTAATAGGTGTAAGAATACTTGTAATTTTTATAACGAAAAACGTAGAGCTTAAAGCCTTTCAATCTATATTAAAAAGGCTGTTGGAGGATAGCAGTGGGGCGACTGTTAGACATGTTTTCATTAAATTAAGGTTTTGCGTATCATGATGATCTAGATTCAACGTTTGACGATCAGTGTCGCGTGCTAGGATGCACCTGTTGCGTGCCACATGACAATTGTCTCAGCTTCGAAATTGAGAATACTGAATTAGTGTTATCGTTTCAAATTCATCATTTTATTAGAAATGAAGACATTAAATCAGTATTTATTATTAAATTTAAATTATTGACGTATAGTGGGTTGTAAATTAAATTTATAAAGATTTATATATCTGTTAAATAAATGTCTAATGTGAGAATTGCCTTCCTGTTGTTCACTAAAATGTACGTGATTTACTAGAAAATAAAGTAAATGTGATTCATTACTCATACTGAAATTAATTTTAAAATTTATATATTCTACAACATTTTCAACACAGGCCAAACTTTCAATTTAGTAATAATATCGCATCAAATTCTTCATTCATGAAAAATCTAATTTACGATCCAATAAAAATTATTTATTTATAGTATGCCGATATTACGAATTTTGTTATTACTCATAACTAATATGCTCTATTAAAAAAGATAGCAAACCTCGCGAAAAAGCGTTCAAACTTAATAGTTCAATTTATATTCATGAAATATGATATGAATTATTCTGAAATGTCTGCGATATGATAAGGTGGATTGAATGGTACGTTCACAATCAGCCTTAACTTAAAAATATAACCATAACTTACAAATAAAAAAACCATTGAACAAACATTATATAAATTTGATTTTATATGATGTAGTTACTTTTCTGTTCTTAACAACGTAATAGATTTGTTTATTTTGATGTATTTTGAATGTCTTTTGAAACTGATTTCGTCTTTGTAAAATAGTATAAATATTTGTTACAATATTTTGTAAAATATTTATGTTAACTCAGTTTCTGTCTATATGCGGCTGTGGTATTAAATAAATGTCTAACGAGTTTAAAAACTCCGCACAGCGATGCCGCAACCCGTGGCGCGATCTAAAACTTAGAGGAGTTAAAAACATTAAAATGCCCCGCATATATTATTGGCATTAGAAAATGTTCGCCCACAATCGGCGGCCACGTGGTGTTAACATAACGGTAAGTCTGTACGTAAATAGCTTACTAATGATGGCGATGTCATGAAAAGTTCACAATTTTCGATTTTATATATTCTACGTTTTTTAAGGTTCCGTGTCTCAAAAGGAAAAAATAACCTTTTAGTATCAATTCGTTGTCCGCTTGCTCGCCTGTTTTTCAAGACCTTTTTCTTTTCAGAAACACGTGACGGTATTAAGTTGAAATTATTATCAAATACTTATTTGTGTCTGCCGTCTCTTGAAGCTGAAAACAAATTGAGCTTTTAAATTAATGTAATAAAAAATACAGCCAAAATACAGCCATTTATGCCTTATATTTTGAAACTTGTCAGTGAATCAAAACCTATACAATAAATTCCATTCGCTTATATTCATAAAATTTGGCAAGAAGGTCTTACAGTACAAGTAAAGGAAAAAAAATCTGAGAATCGTTAATTTGTAGTTATATGATTTTTTTCTTTATTTGAAATAATAGATTTTATACTTGCAATTGTAGTTTTGTCCGTACAACATTATTTTTTATTTTCCACTATGAAAACTTGAGATTTTCTAAAATTCGGATATTTAAAAAGAAAATCGAAAAATTAAAAAAAAACTAATGTTTAAGAATTTCTGTCACCAATATCTAACCACTATCGACAACAGACAAAACTCATCGAGATCCTCAATGTATGAAATATCTACATACATAATTAATTTTCTGTGGAACTCTCAGATTGCGATTCCTTTTCGCACTTGTTCAATTTCTCAAAGAATATAATAAATAAACTGGTGTAAAATTTTTATTACTATTTCGAGCACAAAAATCTGTATATTTATAATTTCGTTAAATACATACGTGAATTGAATTATTTCTTATCTTAAAATCCATTGAATCCGAAGTTTTGTACGTGGCCCTAAATCGAACCCGTCTAAAGGATTCTCTGCGACTCATAAACATTTATGATAGCACAGTTCGAAACTGTAATGCGTAGTGACTTGCGATTGCTGAGCTTTTTAACTTTTTCACTGAATTGAAAAGCTTTACGTAATTCAGATGTCTACTCAGGATTATTTTGTTGTTCTGCTGGTATTTTCATGGTTTCTTATGAAAGTCAACTTGGATTTTTCAACTAAAAGTTATCAGTTGATTATTTTTTCATAAATTCATCTGTCCATCTGATCGGTAGTCTGGGTCCATTTTGAGACCTCCCCGCTCTCCAGATATGAACCCTTTAGATTTTTTTTACTGGGGTTATTTAAAAAAGAGGGTTCATGGAAAGCCAATAAGCAATTTGAATGAATTAGGATAGCGGATCAATGAATACACACAAGAAATAAATATCGCTAGTAGCGCAAGACGGATAAAACGATCGTTTTTAAAGAAACGTTGCGCTTTGTATTCGACTCTGTGGACAGTTTGAACATATTCATTGATTTTTTTTTATGTGTTCTTTAATTTTAAATAAACTCTTATTATATAGACACATCTTTCATTAGAATTCCTAGTTATTAATGAAATTTCACATGCTCCCTTTTCATTAAAATAGCAATATCTTTTGCTAATCCAGAGTAAAACGTGTCAATTATTATATCATTATCAAAACTACAGTTTAAATGAGCAATGTTCTAAAATAATTGGCCAGGTTACGACGGTACATTTTCTGCAGCTTGAAGAATCAAAATTACGAAATACAAAAAAATTTACTCGTGAATCGAGGGAAAATGTTTTTTTTTCCAAGGTTATGGGGATTATTAATTTTTGTTCTGAATTGTGATCAATAGGATAACTATTCAGGATTACCTATTATAATAAAATTTAAATCCTAAAATACCAATTTTTGTAACCCTTGACACTTGAACAACTAATCTAAGGAATGGATTTCCCTGAAATTTTTAAATATGTTCTTTTGCTGATGCACTTTAGTTTACTACTTTAATGGTGATAGTCGACATACCTATTTGTTTTTCTAGTTATAGGCAACTAAAGTGCTTATAATTATTCTGTGCGGGAAACATGGAAAAAGTGTAACAACTTCCATTTTTATCTGTAGTGCATTTCTCTGTAATAATGATTTCGAAACTCTATAATGAGCATGCTCCGACACGCTCTTGGCCAGTTTTTAGATTGTCACGTTGTCATATAGCGCCCGATTCTATATAAAAATGGTTGAAGGAAATAGTGTTAAAATTTCCGTGGGTATATCCAATAGCGTCTGTGACTAGGACGGGCAGTAACAATAGAGGGCCCAGCATGCAACCCACTGGGGGGCGTGAATCTATTATTTTCACGGTTCTTGACACGCACATTGTAGAACAAACAAAAAAGTCAACTTTTCAAGTAATTATTACATTGATTACAATGTGATCAATGTAATAATTGAAAAAGTATTCTACAAATCTACAAATCAATCGACAATAATATGAAATCTTGTCTTCTTTGAACATGTTTTACCTCCTTGGTTAAATTTATTCTAATAGATCTCATTTCGATATGAAATCCGCAGTTAGTAGAAACTGTGTTGACAAATATAATTCGATCTGACAGTAAATTGAAGTCTTACAACATAAACAGAAAATAAAAAATAATAATATCAAACGCACTAAAATATATGCACTATTAATTGGCCTCCTGTTACGGTAAAAATAATTATTATTTTTATTGAACATGCAAAAACAGACTTCATCATTATTATGATTACCAATCTCATAAAATGTAATTAGATTATCAAGTAACTATATGACACTTGTTTGCAACTTTTTGCATTCCGTTTTAAATTCTATCAAAGTTTTGTTTCAAGAGTTTCAAGTACATTTCCTTAACGTAATGTAGAAACGAAATATTAAATAATTTATTTTTGTTTCTTCTTACGTTCGCGAGCGTTAAATCTCATTTATTTATGAAGGATTTGTATTTCCGCCACACCTGAGTTAGGGCGACCTTAATTTTCCTCTCTGACACCCATTTTGCAGGGGAAGCGTTTTTCGGCCCGTATTCGGCTTATGCACGTCGGTGTTGTAATGAAATTTACGATGCAGTTTTGGGCTCATAATTTTATAACTCTTCAACATTTCGCTTACAGGACAATGAATACTACTAGGCTGCAAGCTTCATCATCGATTACCAATTAACAGGTTTAGTTAGCTCAATTGCATTTTTAACACTTTATAAGAATGCCAAGGTGATGGCTGAATTTTTGATGGCTTTTAACTCACTAAGTTTACTTCGATCACTGTCCACAGGTAGAATGGGATTGATACGTGGTCTTTTCCTTCCTAGACCATCTTGAAATAAGTTTCTATGGTAATTCCAATGTGAACTTTTTAATTACAAATATGATAGTTGTATACCGTTTTGTATATATAAATTGGTGTTCAATTTTGTATTTGCTGACTTTGTCATAATAATTAGGTATATATTATATATTTACGACACAACCTACAAATCCACCTTTAATGTGAACAACTATCTATCAAAAGTTTGGTGATGAAAACATATTTCATCACATTTGGGAATACAACGCGTGATTTCCGTAAAAACAGTTTAAACTTTTTTTATATAGAGATATTTACTTGATTTAGGAATTATCTGCGACAGCGTAAATTTGATGGCTTCCAACCCTATTGAGAGCACAAATTATGCGCGGATATAAAACTGTCCACTCGCAGGCGCAAGGGGCATAATTCGAAGTCTGCGACCGGCTAATTTCATCTCCTGTCAAGTGTGACTTCGACCTGCCTTCGCTGATCCACTCATTATTCGAGCTCTCGGTTCTCTCTCGAAAGAGCTCGCCGAAAGGCGTATCATTTTATGTCCTCCAAGAATAAGAAAAAAAAACAGCTTCTTTTTTAATTTCGTGAACAAGCAGTTTTTTTTTGTATTCATTTATTACTTACTTTTAATGTTCCACCATAACTATATTTCTTTAGGTACATACGAAGTTTTGAAACTCTTCTCAGTTCGACGGGGGTTTAAACGAAAAACTGATTGCAGGTCGTAGCCGAGCTCGTTAATGGAATGGTTAAACCTCTTATATTACAGGATACATTATGAGGTTAATCAGAACGTTTCGAGTTCGATTCTGATCACGCGCAAATGGACCAATGAGTTTTTAAGTCGAATAAAATCACCCGTTCTGTGCCTCGGAGAGCACACTCAGCCGTCAGTCCCGACGTTGCTATTGCATTTGTAACAATGGTCGTTAGCATCTAACGACTCCGAGTTGAACAGTGTGTACTAGGGATTCTCCAACGCGCACTGAACTAGCGTGGGGAAGGCTCAAGGTTCAGATTCCTCTAACAATATTAATAAACAAAGTTTTATGAGAGGTTTTGCCTCATCACCCCACTGATAATAAAACCTGATAACAACAAAATTTCAATTTCCTAAAGGAACAACGTGTAAGACCTTTAATAATTATAACAGTGGAATGCTCATGTTTATACGAATGATATGCAGGTTTCATGTTTTAAATAGAAACATAGAAACGTACTTTTTTTTTAAACTGTTATGAGCTAAAGATAAATTATGTTACTAAATTATTTTACCGTTTATTGCAACATACGCCATTACATTATTTTGTCTTCGCGTAATTCCAACGCGGTACGTCTGTAGTGTTCACTTCCAACCCGGGCGGTTACAGCCGACTCATTCTGTCTCGGATTATTGCGTGTTTTTTTTCTGACGTGTTTCGTGCGCCCATTCTCTATTACATTCTTTACGGAGATTTCTGACGCCGCCCCTGGGAACTGTTCGTGTGATGTTTATAAAAAAAAAAAAACTACGTCGTCCCTGGGAAAAGGAGTCCCTTAAGATCCCGAGAAAGATTGGATTGGATTCAACTAGATAAGATATTCATGTCTTGAGCGTAAGTGGATATATATACATATATAAATAGATGTAGCGACTTCTTTTTGAATATTTTTCGATAAATATTTTTTGAAAATGATAAATCTGGATCTCACTGTAAGAGAGAGCAAAAGCAAATACGACTCGGACGAAGCACGTCTTCCATTTGGTTTTTGTCGCCTGTGCAATATTTTCGCAACCTTTTCAAAAACGAAAACTGTGAATGTCGACGTTATTATTTTATACAGAATTCTTCGATGTACACTTTATTTCTCTTTTAGAAAATAGAATTAAAATATTCTATATTGCAGTTTACCCAAATTGAGGTAAAATCAGAAATGATTTTCTCTTAATTTCCATATTGATCAGTTTTTTTCAATTATTTTTTAGTAATTTTACAGATAATTGGTTTATAAAAAAATATACCAAGGACAGATTACAAAAGAACTGTTTAATCGAGCAGTTCTATTGAAATCTGTCCCTTTTTTAAAAAATGGGTAATCAAATAAGAAACGTTTTGCACGAAATATCTAGGATCTTGATATTATAAAACTGATACATAATTACAAGTTTAGCTCAAGCAATAAACATATGTTACTCAGTCTAAAATTTATTCAATCTAGTGTCAGCAACTATTCTCATATTCGTATGACATTTATTTATGCAAGAGTTGAAATTTGTCAGGTAATTACTGCAACGTTAATCATAAGTTATTATTTGACGGTTTACTGGATTAAAGATAAATCTATTAAAAAAACGTTCCATATTTTCGAAAAATAAAAGTATTCTAATCGCAAAAATATAGAGCAGGGGTCGTGGCCCTGGTTAAAAACATTAGCACGAGTTGTCTATCGCACGGCAATCCAAATTTAAAGAATAATACGTTTATTGGTTTTGATGATATAAAATACAATACTGTTACTTCGCACAACATGCAAAGTTTACAACACTATTTTCTATATTAAAACAGTACAATTCTACAGAGCAACAAGTTTATTAACATTAAAAAAAAAACCTAGAAATAATTTTCAGAAATTATTGTTTTAACAAATCTCTTGATATTTACAAAGTAAGCTGACAACCACATTAACAATCTTTTACATTTCAAAAAGTGCTTTATAATTTCATTACATTTAGTTATAAAGTGCATTATGTCAAGATAACGAGTAACAATAAAAATCCGTAATAATATTATAGATGAGAATATATTTGTTTGTTTTTCTTTCACATTGTAAAAGAGCAACAAATCGCTATGATTTTTTTTTTTGCATATAGATACATTGTATCAACCAGAGAGTAAAAAGTTACTTCTATCACAAAAAAAAATAGACGGTTATTTTGAGACAGTTATTATAACTCATTCTGTAATTGGTAAATTGATCTGAATAAAATATGGTTTGTGGATTGATATAATGTTGAAATAACTCTTACGATGTTTTTACTCCCATGATAAAATGCATAATTCCAGTAGCATAATATGTAATACAAAGAATTAACGGAATCAAGAGCGAGATTCATATCGAATCGGAAACAGAATTGGGATTGCGATTAGGAACGTGACCAAAGTCAAAATAGACAATGGAATCCAAACTGAAATGAGAAACAAGGTCGGAATTAAATTTATGATTTAAACAGAAATCGTGTGAAATAAAAGATAACGGACTTTTAGATACATTGTATCAACCAGAGAGTAAAAAGTTACTTCTATCACAAAAAAAAATAGACGGTTATTTTGAGACAGTTATTATAACTCATTCTGTAATTGGTAAATTGATCTGAATAAAATATGGTTTGTGGATTGATATAATGTTGAAATAACTCTTACGATGTTTTTACTCCCATGATAAAATGCATAATTCCAGTAGCATAATATGTAATACAAAGAATTAACGGAATCAAGAGCGAGATTCATATCGAATCGGAAACAGAATTGGGATTGCGATTAGGAACGTGACCAAAGTCAAAATAGACAATGGAATCCAAACTGAAATGAGAAACAAGGTCGGAATTAAATTTATGATTTAAACAGAAATCGTGTGAAATAAAAGATAACGGACTTTTGTCTGTGTCCATGCGGTTTAAAACTAATTTGTTTATGTATCGCAGATTGATATACATAAAAATATAATTGTAATGTTTGTTGTGAAATTGTTATAAACTAAACTTATATTGTACGCGAAAAACAGACACCAAAATAAGCCACTCTTTAATTATAATAAGACTTATAGAGAAACAGACAAGCAGTAAGTTGATTCTATATACGCAACGGTATGCTCTATTATTACAACAAATTTTATTATAATCGGTTAGTCCGTTGTATACTTACAAAAACGTGCGCAAAAACAAAGAGACAGGCAAAGAAACAGAAAGCTGTATTTTATACCTAATGAGGTCTAATAGTGTGCTAAATTTTAATAAGATCTAATGTTTAGCATCTTTATATGATGACAACATTTTGCGTATATCTGTTCATGGATATAGGACACGTGTGCAAACAGCCAAACATAAGTTGTGCCTTGCCGCCGGTCGGTCGCCCGTCCGCGCTGACATATTTTTATTGTCACCTATCACTTATCGTAACCGATAATTTCAACGTAAATGTACCATCAACCAAAAACCAAATGTAAATTAAAATTTGGCAATGTTTTTTTTATTTCAATTTCGTCGCAGGTTCTAATTATCTCTGTCCTAGTATTTACAAGAAAATACATTATATTTGAAAGGAAGTTTACCATAGGCATATCAGATGATTTTCGGATAGGTAAAATCTTGTGAATTCAGATCACCATGTCACCCTAATGCGATGTATGTAAAAACTTTTCTTTATACGCATGTTTGTTATTAACATTTTTATGTAAAAATTTGTATGTAATATGCGTTGGGCGATTTATATGTGAAAGTAATTATTTTTTGTTCAATTCAATTGCTACAACATTATTTATTTATATTTAATTAAAAGGCTTAAACTTTGGAGTTCAGACTTTAATGTGACATAAAAGACAATGTGCACATTATACACATTGATTTTTTTTCAAATTTATGGGACTTACGCAGCACATTACGTTTGTGATTATTAAATAAATCATATAAAAACGTATTTAATTGTTGCTCGATGTGACGTTATATGTGAAAAGCAGATTGTCGTTGGTTTTAAATTACGCTATATTTTAAATTATATATTACAATCAATTTAACAATCTCAAAAAAAAAGTATTATTTCATGGATTTAAGATTTCATTTTTGTCTGCAATCCGTAATGACCGTGTATGGTTTTTTTTTTATGTAAAATGTATTATATGTAACATTCTGGGACCTAATGTACCTGCACTATTTAATTTAATTGAAGAACAAATATTCAAACAAACTTACTTTCACGTTTATAATATATAAACATACACTAAAGTCGCCCCGTAAGTACTTAGCATGCAAACTGAATGAGGCCGCTCCTGGCTTTGGGACTTCTATATTCGACTCGATTTCAACTCGTCTCGCCCAGAACTTGCCTCGAACTGTTAGGTACAACTCCTTAGATACGAAAATTGGATGTGAACCTGTTGAGATGTAGTGAGCTTATTTTACGGACTGTTTATAGTTAGAACATTTTATCACTTTTGATTTGACTCAAATTCCTTTGCATCTTTCAAATCGCTTTTGAATACTAACGTAACATGAGAATATTAGGGACAAACTTCACGATCTTTTTTTTCTTAAATCGTCATTAAGTTATTTTGTCATTCTTAAACTCTACCGACTTAGGCTATATGGGGGCTTTCGGACGCGTGCAGCTGGACACACAGTGTGGGCCTACTTTAGATAGTGAAATAAAAAGAATGAAAACGTCAGGATGAACTTTAGGCGTCAATTAAACGACCATGACAACATTTCGATACCCCTCATCAGACCAGGGACCCTGGGCCAGTGCTCCATATATGTATTACCTCCCGTATGTTTCCCAAAAATATGGGATTTTTAAATCATGTTAATCCAACTGGCAAATTCATTGGTAAACTCTATTGAGTTAAATCCTTAGAATCTCGGAAAGCTATCAGGTCCTTATCAAAGTTCACCTATTGTTATATTTGATATTGTATCTTTTGGTAGACGAATTCAAGCAAATGTAAGGTTCAAGTAATGTTTACCCTGAAACATTTAGACTGTGAACGAAAGAAATTTAATTTCATTATTCGTATATTACATATCATACTGTCGGTGTTCATAAATATATTACTCGATACATTCAGGCTATCAAACTTGCAAACTTTGAGAGTTAGAAACATTTTTGAATACAAATCATAACGTAATTCTGCTAATAACTATACCTTTTGAAAATTAAAATCATGCTCTTCCAAACGATACCTCACTATTTATCCAAGAAAAACTCTTTGAATTCTTAAAATACTCCTATATCAGGCAACAAAATTATTAATTCACGGCGTATACATTCAAGCAAATGACCTCTATATCTTTGTTGAATTTCTAGTTGACATTGTTAGTATTCACTCAGAAAAACGGTCATGATTTATTACTTCCAAGTACAGTCAATTATTTTACAATTTATTTCTAATATACTATTTCCAAAATAAGTATTTCATACTACTATCTGTAAAATAAGTTGCAGTATGTTGCAGTTGAAATATGCTACACTGACTTTTGTCTATGCCGTTTATAAATGATAGTACTATAAAATGTTACTTGATTGGATTGCAGAGAAAACTGTGATGGTAGGCAAATAATTAACAACAAGAAAAAACTAACTTTTCTGACGCTTGTGCACGTTGAAGGAGAGCAGTTTCTACCGAAGCGGGAATGAAACAAAGACGTCTTAATAATAATAATAACGATTACACTGACAATTAGAATATTTAACGAATCTATCTAAATGTAGTCATATTATTATGTTACCAGTAGCACTGCTGAAACTTTCTTTATGTAATTGTTTAATTTATAAAACTCTTTAAATGGATATCTCAATTCGAGTCGACATTTATATGGGCACTAAGCATAATTAAAAGATATTTCGTTTTATTAATGTAAAGAAATTACATTTCTTCGTGCTTACTTTGACAATCCGTAGTCAATATGCTGGCAGCTTAGAAGAGACGTCTCCGCTTGTGTATAGAACGACAAATGTCAATGCTTTTTTCTAGTTAGAGAGAGTACTAAGCGAAATACAATATCATAAAAATTAACAGGCGCAGGGTATCGACAAACTAATGAAATTGCTTTAAATGTCGTTTCTTTGTCCTTACAGGTATGACATTAACACTATAGTGTAATTATACATAGCGAACTGTACATAGCAATTGTATATATAAAATGTCAACTTATGTTAAAATAAATCTTTGTCCTTGCAGAGCAACTCATTTATTTAATTTGCCGATTCCTAAAGAATCCCGACGAATTCGTCTTACATTAATAATTTTTATTAGAGTAACTTTTTCAATGACTTCATCCAAGACATCTTTATTAATTATGGTAATATTGTCCTAGTAAAACAACTTTACTTCGTAGAAATGTACGTGGTGTTGATTACAGTCGGCGTTTCGTGGGAACAATTTGACAATTCAATGGCGCTGCCCGGTATAATTTTACACTCAGGCGCCGCCGAGACAACGCCGGCCGCTAATTCTACTAATACTATCTTAATTCATCGTTTTAATGATGTGAATGTGCCCTCGGTGGCGGCCTCCGGGGCCTCGACACACTTAACGGTTATGATTTTCAAATTATAATGAGGAGACTAACGGCCTCCGCGCTCTAGGATTAGGGTACTGCAAGATAATTAATACGAAATCTGGTCACAGCCGAGTCTATGGTGGTTAAGGAAGGACGCCGTGTCCTTGGTGACAAATCTAGGTTGGAATTCATAGCAACGCACAAGGTGAGATCTGTTTCTCAGTTGGAATATATTTTTTTAAATCAATGAACAAATCCACTCAGTGTCATTTTTGATTTTTTTTTTTATTTTTATTTTCCTTACAAAATGACGTTTTGACGGCGATGCCATTTTGCTAATATATTTATCATTCAAAAAAAGTATGCTTTAGTTTTAACAACAGAATAGCGTTAATAGTATATTTATACTTCCTAATGGCACATGTTTTTAATCAAAACCGCACTAGTACATCCACAGACAGAAACAAACGTGATTTTAAGAAGATAAAAGTATAAAACATTCATTATTCCAATCCAGGCGCTCTTAGCAAAAATTATAGTATTTATTAGTGTGAATTACTTACTATGACATATTATTACCTAGGTTTCCATAAGCGAACATGCTACTTAATTACAATAATTATACGCTGTTAAAAACAGTCACAATAAAAAGAAGAATGTCCGCTTACTTAAAAAAACTTTAAGCTACAATATACTATGTTATTTCTAATTATATAAGTAAAGTTAATTTAGGTGCATCAAACAATATTACAATGAAATTTTGTATAATATAATTGATAGAAATCATTACGGGTTGTTCGTAGTCGTCAATTAACTCTTACATAATTATCAAAATTAGCTAGGTGCTCACTCTGGCAAAGGAAAGGTTTTCAATTCTATGCAATAATTTTAATTAATACGTCTTTTACATTATTACACCATAATAACACAAGAATATTAATAAAACAAAAATATTTGCATCTTTATTTTCTTTTGTAAAATATTTATTATTTTTAACAATTTGACATCAAAAACTAAAGATTCTCCATCGTATATAGAAGGAACATCCGACCGAGCGAAACAGCGCTCTAGTATTTTCTTATTTTAGGATTTTGTGGTACTAGTCCGATATAATTTGTTTCGCTATTTTGAATGTTAGAAGGAACTTATAGGTACTCAAAGCGGCGCACTTATACATATTTTTCGTCCAAAATTGTTAATAATGACAGGTTCGGTTGTTCCATATGTGTCAAATTGATTGTATACTATGCGAAGTGCATCTTGACTTGATTGTATAAACATGTTATTGTCGTTATCCGTCGTGGTATGTCGAATTGACGACAACCAGCGTGATTCAAAGGCAGGTGTGCGGACTTAACTGGCTATAATTATGTAGGGTCGCCATGTAATAGAAAAAAAACGGGAAGACATCATTATTGAAGCATGAAAGAATTTAATAACGTATTTTGGCAATTAGGAAATGCCTAAAAAAGTTGTTTTTTCAAAAATTACATAGGGAATAAAAGTATAATGTTACGATGTTACAGGAAGTTATTACAATATAATCACAATTATTTTTAGCTAGTCATGTGAGTAGGTTTACTAACACAGTGTATTGATGGATTGTTTTCTCGATTTTATGCTAAATATCCTTAAAATACATGAACGAACAGAATCGAATTATTGCATATACCTAACCTTAATGTATAGGAATATGTCGTTAAAGTAATAAATTATAGTTTTTTTTTACTACGTTTTTGAAATGTATTATTACAAATAACATAGTTAATGGTTACTTCACAGTTACGCCAGCAAGTCTCAGCGGCCATATTTGGCCGAGAGCTGGTTTGTCATCGACCAAACTCGATCGGCTGTTTATCGACATCAAATATTTATTCAAGGCCGAAATACTGCGTTTGGACACATCGACGCGTTTATATTTATAAACCGTTCCCGGGCTGCGGTCATGTTACCAATATTAATTATTTTCTATGTTTATGGATAAAAAAATTAAAATACACGTTTTATTTAGTTAGCATTCATAATCTATGACATCTTATTAAATAATGAAATATCTAAAAAATATGTTTTTTTACGGATATTCAATTTCACTAAACTTCAAATACAGTTATTTGAAGTGTACATTTCATATGTGCTGGGTTCTTTCCAGACTTCCAAACTTTAAAAATGCTCTATGAAGAAAAATTTGGTTGCCTGTAAAGTCGGTATACGGGCGAAAGTTTTACGTGACAACGACTTTGAATGGTAAAATCATTTTAATGTGAATATTCATTCGTATAGTAGGAAGAAGGATGAAATAATAGTAACAATTTAAAACATTTATTTATACAAAGAATTATATTTAAAACATTAATTTATACAAAGAATCTCGCACTGAATTTCATATTAACAAAATTTTATTTTTACCTTTACACATACATACGTATTTATATACAAATATACATACAATAACTTGCAATACATTTGCAAGCTATGCATAATTCTCTAGTGCTGCGCGCGGCAGACCGATCATAGTTGAGTGGGAGAGACGCAAGGCATTCGGCGGGCCTCTCTCGTTCGGTGACTCATCGTTACGTTACCGAGCATTTTCATAAGTGACTCCCAGCCGCAACCTAATTTAAGACGTTGTCACGTCAAAAGATGTGATTACAATTTTAGTTTGCTAATCACCTGAAAAAACATTAAAATACGAGTAGGTATTTGTATGAAATATGCATCATTCGGTTCTTCCCTTCGTGTGTTTCTTGTATATCTATCACCGCTTTGAGTGTAGTGTCTTACATAATAAGGAAAAAAAAGAAGCTGATCTGAGCGCGGGATAGTGCTGCGTTAATTACTCGGAACGAGTCTCTCTGAGTGAGACATCGAGTCCGACAAAACTGGTTTCGATTCAACGTATCGATGTCACTTTATTTGTAGCAGTCAATCTTGACAGGTCGATACGGACGATTTACTACCGATAGACTCGATTAAATATATATTCTTATATGTGACATTCATCGCACGAGATAAGATGAATCGATTAACAATTAATCATCTACATAACAGGTATTTTATCAAACGATATTGAAATACAGAATACCATTTTGTATATTTCATAATTAATAATAAAGCTAAAATATGTTTACTATAAAAGTATTCTGAATTGAAATGACGTATAAGATTTGATTTCGAAATTTTCAAACGAAACGAGAATAACCGAGTTCAGGGGATTAATGTTAATGGCGCGAGATCGTCCGGTTGTGTGGTCCGCGTAGGAATACCGCACGGAACAATCCTTGGTTCGTTTCTCTTTTTAGTCTATATGAATGACTTATCAGGTCGTTTTATAAACGTTCCTGAGAACTGTTTTTTAAAGTTAAAAAAACAACAAGTCATTTATGATGACGTAAACGTAGCCATTTCGAAAGTAGGGAAATTATTTATTACTTTTTTGTGAAATAAAAACAAAATATTTAAAATTTTCACTTCTTATTGCAAAATATGAATCCTGATGGGCTTTATAACGAAACGAATAAATGTAATCGGTTAATACTATTTACTGGACACTTGAGCATTGCTCTAGATAACTAGGTTCAATCAGGTCCTTATAGTAGTAAGTCATCTCTACCGCCTATACAGTTAAAAAGACAAAAAAATTATCAGACATCGAACCTGCCAAAATTATGTTATTTTGGCTGTTTCGTTGCCTGTTTAAGGTAAATGGACTCTTACTTTGGCATCTCATTTTTACATGAAAGTTATTTATATGTAAGCAAAAACTTAGAAGTATTTAAGTGAAATTGTGATCGACACAAACTTAGAAATGAAAGAAAAAGAATTTATATGTTAGTCAACTACAAAAAGTACGAATTCATTTAAAGGACTCTGTACGTATTCAATGAAGTCTATTGTGGTGATATTCTAAATTTATTTTGTATAAATGTAAAATAATTATTAAACAAATACTTAGTAAAAAGGGTATTAAACAATTTTAGTAGACACAATATCCATGAGTATGAAACCTAACTAACTCTTGGACAAACACTAAATGTTCTGTATCAAGTGAAGAAAATAAATACAAAAGATTGACGGGAAAAAACAAATTAGGAGAATTTCTTTTAAAAGCGGGACACCATCTCCATAACTACTTTTAAATCTTCTACACCAGAAAGCTAGTTACAATCGGGAGACTCACTTAGAAAAGACACGAGACATTGCAACAAGAACTAAGAAGAATAGATCACATTAGCACAGAACAAAGTAGAGAATAAAAAGGCTGCGCATGAACTCTTTTCAACTCCCAGACGCAGCCCTGGAAACCTGCATCAAGAGAAAAATAAACGGAAGAAATTTACCCTTTCCCAATATGTATTTTGACACACTATACTATCTATTACCTATCCTGACTCCAATTTATAACTGAAGGTTGCACGAATACCAGCTAGCTCTACACTCCTGTCACTCCTAATCCAGACTAGAATTTACACTTCCCTCGTATAATTAGGCTTCCTTCGGTGTAGCGGGACTTGTCTCTTTCAGTCATTACAACTGGCTGAAGGTTGACCGAATGTTGATGATAATGATGGTGATTATCCATGGGTATAACAAACTCTATTTCTTAGCGGGTCGTTTCATTCTGTAGTAATTTTGTAACCATTGTAATTGGGTATGATGAAATAAAAAAGAACTACCCTCAAGATTTTTGCTTGTTCTTCTTGAGGGAAAAGGGCTTTCCAAGGCGCGTGATAAAGTGTAAACACATAAAATAGTATGACGTATTTCAATATTGTTAATGACTTATGTAATATCGACACTGAATGTGAAACCACTTACAATTTGAATCAAAAAAATCTTCAAAACTTAATTCTGAATAATGGAAATACACATAAGTTTTACAAGATCATAACACAACATATGTCGGTCCACTTTTACTTCAAAATACTTATACTCCCCTTTCCCCACGTACAACATAATAATACAACGTACATTGGTCCATTTTTAGCCGTTACTCTCAAAATACTTATACCCGGTTCCCCACGTACAAAATTGTGGTACAACGAACGTCGGTCTTCTTTTTGCTGTTACTCTCAGAATACTTACACCCGCTTCCCCACGTACAAGATTGTAGTATAACATACGTCGATTCACTCTTCGCCGTCACTCTCTAAATTAATCATCAGTCAACACATTAACGAGCACATTCCCGCGGCGAAGCTCTGTAGGTATAGCCGCGTACGGCGTTGCGTGCTTTAACGAAATCCACTAATTGCATGGCGGGAGAGGCCGTCCGTTCGGCTCCGGTTGATGACAAACTTCCCCAGAATACTTGCCGGGTGACCCTTCCCTTACCACGAAACAAAACTAAACTTAATATAGTGAAGTTTCGTCAAGAATTTGCGGTCGGACCCGTGCCGTGCGGACGGCCCGGCCCTGTTTCAACGTTACATGACGTACGACCGAAACGCTTGCGATGTTGTCGTACTTAGCTACCGAGCCGAGTAAAAC
Source organism: Eumeta japonica (assembly GCA_005406025.1). Taxonomy (NCBI): domain Eukaryota; kingdom Metazoa; phylum Arthropoda; class Insecta; order Lepidoptera; family Psychidae; genus Eumeta; species Eumeta japonica. The sequence goes on from BGZK01000322.1 coordinate 382,390, forward strand.
CTACAGATTTATGGTAATTTTAATTTTAAATACTTTTTAATTTTTTTTAATGCTAAATTCTTTATAAAATTACCAAAAATGATTAATTGGCTACCAAAACTTCTCCGCATTTATTTAAATGATAATTAACATACTAAAATACTGAACTTGTGCGACTCTATTTCCTTTGATATACGTCCATATATTAAACTCTTGCGACATGTCCAGTAAATTGTATATTATAGTTTATAATAGAGTCTTTTCTACGACATCTATCCGTACGCCAAAAATGCCATTGTTTACACGGCCACCCTGCTAATTTCTTGCCTTTAGCAGACCTTGCCATAGGAACAGCTAAAACATCGTCTTAACTGTTTGATATTTTGTATATAATGACTCCTCTTAAGACGACCAACACATAATATGCACGCAAAGAGCCGCCCCCTTTGTCAGGCAAATTCATAGTATTTCCTCATAAAACAAACATCTACTCGGTTCTCCTTAAGCCTCTATTCTCCGAGGTCAAAGAAGCGTCTGGAGAAACGGATGTGCCACTGTGAAACATCGTGATATACATCTCGTTTACTCGCAACCATTGAAATGTTCCCTTATTCACCTCTAGATATACACCATAATCTCAAAAACATAATATGTAATAAAAAGGTTTAATATCTCAACCCGACCAGCTCAACTCATGAATTTACTAGAATTATCTGGCAATCCATCAACCTATCTTCCGGTACCATCATGAGTACCGATCGGAGGTACCATATTATTTTATTGTCTTTCGAAATGCATAATGCTCCTCATTTTTAACCCAAAAAAATACTAATTAGATGTATATTTTTTCAAAACCAACTCATAGCATCAATATCATTACACATACCATTTTCTATAATGCCTAATTCAGCATTGATTTCAATGGATAAAAGCGTTGTCGTCAACTTTATAAGAGTTAGTTTTTGCTGACCATTGCAAATAACTTATGCTACTTTCAATTTAATGTGGTGGTGTATCATACAAATAGTTCAACAACACGAAATCAAATGTAAATCCGTGACATCCGAGAATCGATTATCGCACACTTATTCATAAGCAAATCTGGATTGGTCGTCTGGCCGGCGCCAGGACACTGCTGAAGATGACCTAAATGCTATGAAGAAAAAAAAACTACAACATGAGAAAGATAGTTCAATTCGACTCCCTCTTATAATGTCAATTATCAGAGTACTAATTAAATTTTCATACTATATACTATACAGCTATAGTCGAATAATCCTTACACTATCTAGTAAGATTCGTAGTCATTAAAATTTTGTTATTGACGCTAGTAAATTAATTGTTTTAATTTCTTTCAAAGTGTCAATGAAGAATTACGTTGTTCGGCTACATTTTAAAAGTGCAAACAGTTTTCATTATATTTTACGCTTAACCGTTTACATACTTCCTTGGTACGACTGATAGATGTTGTTGACAACGACTAAGTTTTTACTTTTTTTCATATCGCATCTACGGCTCGCGAGGGCGGCCCTGTGTATAAATCTGAGCAAATTATTGATGGTAAAAAAATAAATATCCCACATGAATCGTTCGAATAGTCCGTATCGCACGTACAAGCCTCGCAAGGGTTGGCCATTAAGCGGGCGGCTCATTAGCACGGCGCAACATAAAGCAGGCAATATAAAACCGTGACGCAGCAACCCTGGACTATTCATCATGGCGGGCCCCCGCACTCCATTGACGCGCGCGAAAAAATAAATTTTAACCTTTACAGGAGGCCCGCGAACATGTTAGTTAAAAGTCGAGGGGTTTCTTTTAATGGTGGATTATGTGTGTTTTTCCACCGGTCGGATAATGGAGTTTCGCCGTTTTTGTACTATTTGAAATATCTTGATGTACATTATTAAATGTTAGAATGACTCCGAAACCATTATTTTTTTTAATGTCCTCTTAATAAACTAGCAGAAGTAGGGTCTTCTGAAAATTACGTTCAAACTTTTTTTATGCCAGAATATATACTGAATGGAAATAAAATCCCTTATTAATATTTCAGTTTCGTTGCCTTATAGCTAAATACGACGAAATGTCTGGATGCTGTTATTATTATTTAAGTTTATATGAGAGTGTTATATTCCAGAAGGACGACGTTAAGTGAAACGAAATAAGTAAAGCTTTTATTTCCTAAAAAAATCTGTCAACTAATTATTTTAAGATATTTGCTTTTTATTTTATTTCAGTGACTAATACCATACTGTAATTACACTGTCAGCAGATTAAAAACATTATTTTTTAACGTAAATATTTTTTTACTGTATGATAATATTTTAATGTTGATATCTCTTCATTAACAATAAATACGTATGTCTAATATGATATATGTTACTTTGCATAAAAGCCGACCAAGTCCTAGGTGAAATCGCGCACCGGGTTCCATAACACCACACTATGTTTATGTTCACAATAAAAAAAAGAGTGGTGTCGTGGAACACCAGATAGGAATGAAGTTCCTTATTATAAAAATATTAATTTCATTCGAGGTATAAAGAAAATAATTATTCGGGTATACATTCTATATTATGATTTTTTTATATTGGTTTTTATTCATTATAATTGTATAATTAATAATGGTAATAATTAAATTTATGTTAGATAAATTAAATTTTGTTATTTTAAACAAAATTTAATTATACTCAATAATCTCATAAATAGAATGAAATTTAAGTAATAAAAAAACACAAGCCACGCTTAGATCATGAAATGTTATTGGGATGACATAATAATAATTGCAAACTGCAATAATAATTACAGTCATCGCGTAGACTATACATTAGACACTGTAGAGCCGTCATCCATAGACTACACCTAAAAATCTTACCCTTTTTTAACTTTACGGACGTTTTTTGCCGGTTAGGGTATCCTCCACAACGCCCCATAAGGAACTTCGTTCCAAAAATGCATTATTTTCATTCATTTCAAGGTTCATGGCGCGGTCAAAAATGAACAAAAAAATATTAACAAAACACGATTCTTATTTCAATAACATCCTTTGCATTTTTAATTTTAGTTTTTTTTTTTGGTTTTTAGAATATCCATCATAATAAAGCAAATTCTATGAAAATTTCCACTAGTTGCCTATTCAAAAGGTACAGTCTTTCAAAGATAGAGCAGACGGGCTTAGATATTGGCTCTCGTAAACAACGTAAAATTACAATTACCTGATAATACTTAAAAATTCATAAAAAATTCATACTTAAAAATCAATACAAGCATAATCATGTAAATTGTATTAACAAGCGAGATAAGTTCATGGCAAACTGTTTCAGCGCCGGTTTGCAACATACCCCACAGCCGACTTCCACCGATAGGCACGATATGCAGAAAACCCCTCGCCACACCGATTACGTCGCATAGTAGATCCGTCTGGCGACTTTTGTTCGCTTTTGCCCCCATGTTGAGTATATGTTTCGTTTGTTCCTAAACGTATATGCTTGCTTACAAAACTATAACATCGTAATATGTATTAAACACTAAAACTTGCTAACGCGGCGTCACATGGCTTCTGTATAAACGGCGAAGACTTAATGATGTATATCTTGATGTTATTTACTTTTTAATAAGTCTCCATTTTGATACGTATTAGTTTTTTTTTTTTTTTTCAAAAGCACAAATAGGTGTAGGCAATACTAACTTATCATTCGTATAAATAGACAAATTATATGTTCCCATTTAAAATGTGTAAATATGAGAGAATAAATACCATCAATGTTAGACATTTTGTACCTAAGTATTTCGATGCGCTGACTCCGCGTCCGCCTTCCCCGTCGCCGGTCAGCACTCCAGTTATTTATCTGGTAACGATAATATCAGAGTTGATGTATTTTTGTGCAATTTTAAAAAATAGGTTCAATCAGTGTGTGATTATTGCCATGCTATAAAAACCTTTTTTGGTAGACAGATTGGACGTAGTCAAAACAGCTCTACGTCGTCTCCTTATCCGAAGTTAGGATCAAAATCCCTCAAACGCGCTGCTTTCATGCGTGATGGCGTTGAACAGTTTCCGGACGACCCTTGATACAGATTGTGTACCCTTTCTTAGTATAGTTTTACCGGAATACCATGTCTTCTTAGAGTTTTTATTACTCTTGAGTTGTTTGAGAATACTCTGTACAATCTCATGTCCAGATTATGTAATATATAAATCATATTTGTCAATTTTATATAATTCATAGTGCGGACTGTCTGTTTCAATCATTAGTCGGATTAATAGCTTTTCTCTCGTGTCGATGTATATAAATATATATAAAAGTCCTCAATCTTTTAAACCTCCGGTTTCGACGTAAACATTCTATCTGTATCATTTTTCTGCTCAATCATCGGGTTATGTTTAAAAGTTTTTATTGCAAACACTTAAAATCCTTTATTTACTATACAACGGGTTGAACCAGAAATATACACGTAATTCATAAACGTAATCCGTAAAATTTGACAGGCTACCCAAATCTTACGAAATATACGTTTTTTACTTTTGGTGCAACTCGCTGTTAATATTTTCTCCAATACAGCTTACATTAAGAAAGAGTAATTTATATTGTACCTTCCTAGAAATCTGTTAATCTACATATGCAAAACCATTCGGAGTCATTTTAAAGAGTTTTCAAAGTATACAGACATCTGTTGATCTTCATAAAAAGGTACCTTTACAGTTTTACTTTAACATCATCACTACACATATTGCAACAATTATTACATAGTTGTTGCAATATGTGTAATAGATACTTTAACAAATAACTAGTTTCTGAAAAACTATAATATCTTATAAACGCAAATATTCCTCATTAACGTGTTCACTGCCATGTCACTACATTATATACAACATATATTACAAACAACTACGTAAATGTAGTACAACTTAACCGCAGAATCGAAATTATTTGCTTGTGAATTTAATGTTATAAAGCCGTGCTCGTGACAGTGTCAAACTGAGGAGTCCCGTGCTCCTCGTAGTTAGTTTGTAGAGGGCGTTCCCTCGACACAATGAATTTTTTTAATACGCCACCCGTCAGTAGCTACTTCGGAGGTTTAATAGGCCGTTTCTGTCGTTCCAGATCTTCACCGGCCCGGTTCAGCCCGTCCTTCCCAATGAGGCAGGCGAGCTCTCGGCGGCGTGAGGTGAGACTACAATTATTATAAATACTGCAATACTAAATAGAAAATGTCAGCTCAGACGGTACGTTGGCAGTCCTATTTGCTATTGCGGGCTTTTGTTCTCGGTTTAATACATTATTATACTCCAATAATTCATTGTACTATGTAATATCGTAATAAAATATTAGGTCGGGGAAAAAGTCTGTTCGTATTTTATATGCAAATTGAAGATAATTTTTCATCATGTTTTATTTACATTTAATAATATATATATACAATTTTGTTCAATAACTTGTGCCCATTTTGTAGTTAGTGACGTATGTCATTGCCGTAGAAATTTTGGGACTTCTGATCAAAAACCTACGACTAGTAGCTTCGACAATCCTTTCTTGGTGTTAACCTAACACTACCTAAACAATTCTGAAAATACCGAAACAGGTGAAAATCTAAGGGTGTAAAATTAGGGTTATATGGTGCATGTATAAACATTTCCCAATCAAATTCTTTCAATATTTGGTGAGTGGCTAACGATGTATATGGTCCGGCGATATCATGGTGAAAAACCACACCCTTTCTGTTAATCAATTCCGATCGTTTTTCTCTACTTCGTACTTGAGTTTCATCAACTGTTGGCTGTATAGAACCGAATTGATGGTTTCTCCCGGCGATAAAAGTTCATAATGAATGATGCCCTCCCAATCCCACCATACACATAGCATCTACTTACTGCGAGTTAATCCGGGTTTCGCTATAGTCTGCGGAACTTGCTTGCCTTTTGATCACGATCTTTTCACTCGTTCTTGTCGTAGGTAATACATTTTCAAATGGGTCAACAATCTTTTGTGGTCAATTCCCTGCTTTTCAACCTTGTGGTAAAAACTAGTATGCCGCTATTACTCTATTTTTTCCAAAATGGTATCAACTTTATGCGTAACAGATCGACCAGAGCGAAATTCATTTTTAGCTTTAAAATTACTAGACTGAAAACGCTTAAACTAATTTTGTGACTCCATTACGTTCATAAAGTCACAAATTTGTTCGCAGCTTATGTTACATTTTTCCCTTTTTTGTAATAAAATTTCATCAAAATGTATCGTATTTCTACAATAGATTCTCTCATTTTGGTGGAGAGAAAAACAATAGAAAAATGGTGGGACACCGTTCTTCCTTTTAATTTTTTATTTAATGTCATCTATTCCATAATATTAGAACTAGCCAGATACGAACAGCACAGCCAAAGAGATATTATTGCAACTTCTTATTTATGAAATACAATAAAAAACTTTTCACGGTTGTAATATCTCTCTATACTAGAATATTTAAGTTGAAATGGATGCGAGTACGCAAACGTCTTTATATTCACATTTTATCAATTTGCTAATAAACATATGCAATCGAAAACGTTAATACTTTTCGCGTATTCCATACGCATCAATTTCGTACTGCGAAGTGTATGAACACGATGTGATATTTCAAAATAAGTTATGCTATATCATTAGATACTTTTATGCAAATACGGTGTAACCGACTGCATAGAATAGTAAAGCATTAAATTTATTCATAGGATGTAGGGCCAGAGATTTTCCGATAATACGGCCCCTGTACGTGCTCGGTACGAATCTTGTGCATTCGTTGCACACACGGCCAACTAATCCGATGCGTCCGCGCAGAACGAGGTATGGGAAATACTGGTGCTCTAGAATATAGAGGTGCTGCTAGCATTTTAATACAAGTAGGTGCCCTTCGCCGTTGGCCATAGATTCATATATCGATACACATCGTTTTGAATACTATAAGTTTGTGTAATTATATTGGATATTATATGTGGAAACAACTCAAAACTTATTGGAGGTGAACTTGTGATGTAAAATGCATTGTAGTTGCCATAAATAATTGAATAATTTAAAAGAGAACCATCACCTAAACCAATATGACACTCATTTATTGGTGCTTAGGTACTAAATTAGTGGTAATTCTACTTAATTTTTGCGAGCGCATTTAGTCGTCGAACTCATTTACGGTTTGAACTCCATCAGATTTGTCAGATGCGAATTTGTAAAGTTTGTGGGACGTAAGAATGAATGTATGTTCATGTTTAAATTTACATCTATGCGTTGTTTTGCATCTTTGGAAATAACAATTTTAACACAACAATCTAATTAGATGATACACAAGGTCAAATGTGGTTCTTGTATAATAATTTGAACAGGTTTATTACATTGAAGTAAAACACCCGAAAAAAATCAATGTATGTCCTTTGATCCTTTTTATACATAAGATGGCTACTCTAATGCTATGGCTTATAGCATTAGAGTAAACTAAGTTCTATCCAAAGCGGTGAGAACAACTGAACGAATGTTCATTTTAGACATCAATTTTGAGAGCTAATTATTAAATGTTAAAATAAAAAAAACTTTGGCCAAATACGGCATGTAATATATACCGAATGAATGGGTTTGTTATGAGAAATGCCAATATATGTAATTGATGATTCTAAAATTTACACAGTCCTCAATATATCTCCGATAGTACTAATCTTTAATTAAAAAAAAAAGAAATCGAGCTATACGGCTTCACTTGCAGTTTAAGGGAATCATACATAAAGAGATCGTACATCCATAAATTCCCTTGTGAAAAGCAAGCTAGTCGCGAATAGAAAATGTGTTGCTCAATCTTAGCGAAGACCAAAGTAATGATTTATAGAGTACTGGACCATTTGCACACGAGTCCGACTCGTGTTTGCCGTTTTCTTTTTTTTTTTTATATGTTCTCTACATCATACGCAGATATCATACTGGCAGTACTACCGTGTGTCACCGTGAAACATCGGTCTCTCTCAAAATCCTTAATCTCCCTTATTCCGTCGAAAACCATTTATTTTCGACCGTGTTCATCTTCCGATCGCCGCGAAGGGCGTCGCAGTCGCGTACCTCATTTATTAAAAGCATTCGCGCCTTCCCGCGTCTAATCTGCGGCGGCCGGGGCGGCGCCGGCCGAGGTTCATTGAAATTTACGCAGCGACCGCGTCCCGCGTCGACTTTATTGTTTGAAGTGTCGCGACCGCAAGCCGCCTTATTGTTGCCCCGAGACCGCGCTCTGATTGCTCCTAATGTGTTCACGGCGAAATTTGAAACGGTGCCATTTTAACCATAAAGTCCGGACGTGTCAATTATTGTGTGTACGTTATGTGGTGGTTGACATGATTTTTCATTTTGAATTTAAATGTATTTTTAGTAATAATGTAGGTAGTGAATGAACTTTCCAAATAAATATCTTTAAGATTAAGATCGTTAATACTAAAATAAAGTATCGCTTTTAACATACTACAAGTTAAAAAAAATCTAAAGATTCTATATAGTTGTATTCGTGATGTATGTATTTTTTCTTTATATTCATCCATTTCTCAGAAACATCTTAACTTATTTTGACCTTTGAATTGCATTCGAGTAAGGTAGATACCGTGGTCGTTCCGTATATTTTTTTTATGATGGAAAACGAATTAATGATTTTACGGAATTTGTATTATTTTTCAAGAATATAACAGCTGATTTATGTTATTTATGTTGCGTTATATTTATAGAGATCTCGCCGTAATCACTTTTTAAAATTGTAAACATCCTAGAATTAGACCTGCGCCATCAGAACTGGTTTTTCATTTTCTCCATAAAAAAAAAAAAAAAACAAAAGAGGCGCCTGGCTAATTATATTAATAATTGCTTTATCCACAAGTAAAATTTACATTTATTGTAAAAGTTAATTAACGAATCACTAAAAAATATTAAATAAAATAATATTTACAAGAAAAATAAAAACCATCCTCAACAACCTATTAAAACAGGTGAGTGTAAAGTCAGACTACCAACTAATGCAAAGCTAATAAAATTTTGCTCATGAACATGAATATGAAACGTGTAGTATTAAGTTAAAAAGATATCAAATGATGAAGGCTGAGACAGAACTGCGTATGCCAATCTATAGTCTGGCATATTTTTAGCTAATAGTGACTCCTAATATACGTAATTGTGGTAGGTAATCTATTTTATTTTGTTTTATCATCGCTAAAAGCTTACGTCATTCAAACGAAATCAAATAGTAGTCGATTATTTCAGTGCTCCATATTTCTTTTTATATCGCAATGCACCTTAATCTACTTGCTATATGTTTTCACTGTGTAGTATCTATTTACTTCTGTCTCCCGTTTCTGGCTACAAGCGCATGCAAATCTAATCACTCCTTTACCAAGCCGCAAAAAGTCTACGCTTTTCCCGTACACTTTCTTAAGCGCATCAGAATTTCACCGGGAAGAATAGATAACTTCTAAAGTATGCAATATTTAAAAAGGTGAATTTATTACTTCATTTTAAACGATTGCTAAATAAAGTACGTCGTGTATAAGAAACTCAATTAATAATTTCTAATCATTAAAGGAACGAATACGCTATAGCATGTGGATTCGGCCGTCTCTCTCGGAGGCTGCAGTTGAACGCGATGCATTCGGAAATGCGCGACCCGGTAGCTATATACTATTGCCGTTCCGGTCGTGTCAGATGCTATCCTGGCGGCGCGCTGCTAGCCGCTGAATCTTTTAGCATAAGATGAATTCGAGGAATACTCAAGGAGGGCGACCTTTACTAGTTGCTCGTGAGAATCTGCGCCGGCGCATATCATTTGAATTAAAATATACCAATCCGAGCGGGTTTCCAGCCAGTGAAACGTTAAGACAAATCGTTTTTACTTATACATTGTGTTACTGGTGTTGTTTAAACTGAAAAGATAAAAAACCGTTATTTCAGATTTCTATTTAAACTTCTAATAATTTTCCATAACATTGAAAGTACCTATTTTTTATTTCGATCATCTACATGCTTGCAATGTTCCATTAGGCACATGGTAGGGATTTTCTCTAAAGATATAATTTTAACCTTAGAGCATCGCGTTGACCTAATGGGTTAGAAACTTGTAATTTGAGTTCCGTAAGAATATATTCAATATGCAAATTCTATTACGATGTTTCCCTTCATCGGAAGTGATAATTGAATTTCAATAAACACATAACTTTGAAAAACGACCAACAGCAGAGGCTTGTGAAGTCGAGTTTTGTGTGTCGTATCACGATTGAATTACTATAATTAACGAAATAATTATTCAAGTTATTTTATTGACACTATATAAAACATTAAGAAAATAATTGCTTATCGAGACGTATTTTTTGCCATTTAACACAGCCGATGTATTTCAATTTTTGTGTGATAAGGAGACTCTCTTAATATATCTCAATGGTCTCAAATACAAAATGAATACATAATACTATAATTCAATTTAAATACCTGTTAATACTAATGTACCTAATAGGTGACCGTCTTTTATACTCGTGTTTCCCATATTTTGAAATTGTAATTAACTGTAACATTATAATAAAATGTAATTATGCATAACATAATTATTAAGCTCTAAATATTACTGTTCCGGTAAAAATTGATGGATTATAATAAAATCACACATTAAATGATGTTTCTGTTTCTTGAAAATGGATTTTATAATACGTACATACTTCAAAAACCTAATATGGTTTCCATACAGTAAAAATATAAGCTATTTCGAAGGCAGAAAAGAAACGTTAAAATAAACTATAATATATTGCAATTGTATCAATTATATGTTTGTATGTCTATTGCGTATAATGAAATATGCACAGTAGAGACTACAAACATATATATAATGTAAATGTGTACATGTATAATATTGTTTCGTTTTAATTGATTGAATTAGTTGTTTTAAATTTTGGAATCAGTAATGAGTTAAATTTGAATTTAGTTCTTTATGATTAAAAGCGGAATTTCGGGTATGACTTTATAATATTTTACTGTGCAATTTAAATTATATATATATACGTCTTTAATACTACGTATTTATTAAAAAAAAAATATGACAATGTAATTTCTTTGTGAATGTTAAATATAAATTTCTTTTTTTACATTTTTCTATTCCATTTATCTTTAAAAGATTAGAAGGCATGTCCTACGAGAATTACTGTTTCATACGTTTTCTCCGACTCTCCTCATTAATTATGTAAATGCTCCGTTGGTATATGTGAGACAGCAGTTTTTTAATACATATGACCCTTCATGTGGAAATGCAGGTCGTAACAGTAAGAAACTCGTCGCTATCCGTTCAGCACCCAGCGCTCGATGCTGACGCCGTCACGTAGACTGCCGCACATCGGAGATTGCCCTTGATATATTTTGGAAATGAAATGTATAGTACTCTCCACCCAGCGATCGTTCGTTATAATCAAAGACGGCTTTCGTTTTCCATGTACGTACGTGTCGCGTGCACCCCGTCGCTTCAGTGGCGCCTATGGGCCGTGTGCGCCTGGACGGGGGACGAGCGATCGCACGACACTTACGTTTTAAAGAAATGAGGCACTCCAAATATGTGAAAAGTGATCGAGCGACTGCAGCGCCGCCGACGGCGTCGACCCCGCTGTTTGTGTGGGGCGCCGCCGTAGTCGCTGCGAACAGACGCCACTGTTTGTTTTCATTTTCACAACTCTATGAGTGTTCCGTTTGTTTTGCCACTCTATCGATTTCTGTTGTCTGTTCTCTGAGAGTGTGATGTATTTTTTCTTTATCGAATTGAACGGTTCTCTATTTACCTTTCGATTATTCTCAAAGGGTGACCATAATACGATATTATATGGTAGTCTTATTGTAATGACATGATTTACAAAAAAAAAAATTTTTTTTTTATATCAAAAAATTGTTATTAATAAATAAGTCAAACTTATTTTTTTATTTTGTCCCACGAAAGTTATTAATGAAGCAGATAAGCGTGTTTTTTATCGTGAACGTCGAGGATAAAAGCGCGCTTTTTTATGCGTGACGCGGGTAGTTTATATCGTGTAATTTATAGTTCTATAATGAAGCGTGTTATCTCGACGCACACTCGACCTCTTAGCGAAGTTATTCAACGGGCAAGATTAATGGTGGGCCGCGCCTCCTCCAATTTGTGTATGATAGCGCGCGCTCGCCGGCGCGCCGCGGACGCCAGCGCCTCCCCGCGCCGGTGTTCGTGTTGACGACTTAAATAACGTAATTACGTCCAAAACGAAAACTAGGAATGCGAAGATGCCTTATCTTAAAGACTACAATTAGATGACAAATACATTATATTCTTTGTAGTCTACTAAAATATGTTTTTTGTTTTATTTTTTAAAAACTATGTGTGTGCGTGCACGCATGCGTGCGTGCGTGCTGCAGGCGTGCGTGCGTACGTGCAAGCGTGTGTGCGTGTGTTTGCTGTGCTTTTTTAACCAAAACTGATCAGATCGAACTGCTTAACAGTTAAAAATGATTAATGTTAACAATGACATGATATACAATGCTTAATAATTTATGTGCCGGCACATTACCCTTAAAATGAGTGTCATTTTCATAAAATTGCTTGGAACGTAGTTAAAATAATGGCGCCGCTAATAAGACAACAAATTGTCGATAATTGCATCGACAATGGAATAATTTAAATACAAAACTCAGAAAATGTATGATATTTCAAAGAAAATAAGTTTGAACACTACTTGAGAAGGGGAGATAATTTCGTTTTTCTCCATTAGGTCTTACCTATAAACTCAAATTTCTGTAGTGAAATAAGTACGTAACTAGTATTTGTGAGTTTACAATTTTGGTATTCACTTATTTTGTTTTATTTAAAACACAGCCCGTACTGGTCCAGTACGGAGGGCCAAGACGTGAGCCCATCAATATGAAATAAGATTGTGGGAGTGTGAGCCCTTTCAATGTAGCCGACTAACACTATGCAACACCTGTCGCACTGAGCAAATTATAGCTTAAACAATAATATGTAGTCTGTCTCTATATGTTCTAGCATCACAACTGTCAATTACTTATTTAAAAATTTTTTGAAAATGCATAAAACGCAAAAACTGACTTTTAGTTGAATCATCTAATTGGTTTGCTCTAAATATTCGTAATTTTTACTGTTATAATTTGTACCATTTTTTGAGATTTTTATGTCGAAAGAGGGTAGCGAAATATTTATACATTAAAAATGTTTATTATTATATTATCTCAAATATTTCTCAATATTTAGATCTTTTCAATGATTTGACTCCTTTGAACTAAACCGTATATTTACCGCCACCTAGGGAGCAACACTGGAATTCACTCGAAAGGCTAAGGGTTATCACAAAGTCAAACACAAAATTATTAACGCTTAAAATATTATTTAATGCTTTTACAATTTAGCCAATGAATATGAATATAAATAGTTTCATATATGTTTATAGATGGTTCAATGTCTATTTATTCCCTATATAAATTTCCAGTTGTAAGTAAAACAGCTAACGTGAGCTCTTCTGCGAATTTCTAACGAATTTCCAAAAAAAATACGAAAATTTCTAAACATGCTCAAATATCACATATAGCTGCTACCTTTAAAGTGAAGACTACGAGCAGAATTTACGACGGACACGGTTACCCGCGTCTCCCATCATTGCTCCACGCGTGTACAAAGTTGATTATGTGCTTCTTCGATCCCGTGCCGCTCGCAGCGCCCTCCACGGATGACGCCAGCGCTGCCCAAGTACACCGCGAGTGCGAAAAGCTGTTACTGTTGTCGCGCTGTGATGCAATTCCTATTTAGACCTGTAAGCAATCCGACCATTAACCAGGTAAACGATTGGTTTCTGTATTTTATTCTATTCTATAAATTTTGATAGGTACGTAGAAATTATAACTAATTAATTGGCGATTAAGATAATTAGAAAACCAACGCTTCCGTAGTTGTTCGATATCTGTCAATCCTCTCGAACCAATATTCGATTCGTTGGATGAGGAATCGAAATCGAGGAACATATTCGAGCTGCGTGTTACTGGATGTCGCAGGCAAGCGTCTAATATTCAATTTTGCGCGGAATAACATCGTATACATTAGAAAATTTTGTTAGGTATCGAAATAAAAAAAAAATTGTCAATATCGGTTCCATACCCTTTAGAATATTTTCGCTGTCCGCGTTAACTACGTTAATGGTCGGCATCAACTTTTCCATATTTCTATCGGGACCTCTTGTTACCTCTTTGCCGAATTTCATCAATTCAGTAGCTAACGCGTGAAAATGTTTTGCTATCCCTCGGCAGCTTCATGTTTAATCGGGATACTTGTACCCTTTTCCGGACATGCAAGTTTGTAGCCACTGTATTAAATTTTAACTAAAGTAAAACCTGTTAAGTATGGCCGTTTAAATATTTGGGAACGTAAACTTTTTTCGCATTTGTAGAAATAATATTTTCACATATGAATTGAAATTCTGACACAGTCCTAGGTATATTGCATCATTTTTTTTTATACTTCTAATCGTGATCCAAAAAAACATTTCGAGTATTGAATTATACAAAATTCATCAATGACTCAATCAAATTTCTGATTTGAAACAACTGTATTTATACTTTACCAAAGTATTAGTGTCTACCCCTAATTCTAAATAGACCTTATCAAGTCTTCCACAAAAGTGAAATTCGCTAATTGAAACTTTTTCTCATGCCAATATTGATTTTTTTTACTATAATATAATTCGTAAAATTATTATTTCCGAATAAGGTCTTCTTTTTATGTGTCTCTCTGAAAAGGTTCATATATTTATTTCTTCGTTGTCAAAGTTAATTCTAGTTATTTAACACGAAGGCAACGTTCACCTTTGAAGTCGAATCGACATTGATACGCAAATTCTCACATCAAGATGCTGAATACGAGAACATTTCAGTTTAGCTCTAACTGATGTATTGTCGGATTCTCACACATCATCCTACATTAGTATTACGTGTTGGCGTAACGTTCTTACTTTGACGAGCTCGAGGTTAAAGTAAAAGGGGCTTAACACTAAAAATACCATTTTGTCGACAGAATTAAGGTCTCTAACTGATATCGAGGATTTAAGATATACTTTGACAAAGCATATGAATTCAAATTTCATTTTATACGTTATAATATATTATCCGCGATACTATACAAAAAAAAACTTGGTATCTATCAACCTATGCAATAAGAGAAATAAATAATGATGTTTGTCGAAACTTATCGCCTCTGTGTTTTTTTAATACCTATTTGCCTAAACGTGTACTTTTATTTCAATTCTGATTAAGGTAAAATAAATCTAATTAAAATGAACTTTTAATAGAAATTTTAATCTTAACTCACTTAATCACATAAATATTTCCACGACACGTCAACATTCCCGACTCCGTTCCGAGGCTGTCGCGCAATCGACGGCCTCATACATCGCCCCGGCGACACAAGTCGGCCTGCATCCGCCCGATGGCGCGTACGCGGGCGTCGAATCGATATCAAATCCTAAAGCTCGTTAAAAATATTAATATCCGCCCCGCGAGCGCCGACAGCGCCACTTGACACGTCATAAAAGAATCACAGAATTCCAATTTTCCCATCGCGAAACAGTGTCGCTCCGATCGAAGCCATTAACGTTCGTTTATTATTCAATCCTTCCATTTATATCGACGTCACATTCATTAGCCCGCGCGTCAAACGCGCACCCGCAGGTAAATAAATTGTTCGCGCCTAATAGATGCTTTGAAATATTCTGTGGGCCGATGTGTGAAGGGAATCCCTAGAGATAAAAGTCTCTTGTCACATTTAATTATGATACTTTTCTATGAATTATTGCAAGGTTTGTTGTTTTTGATATTAAAATTTTGTATAGATACGGTGACATTCCTGAATTATAATCATTTTATAATTACATTATAATTTTAAGAAAGGACAGTTATTTAAAGTTATCGTCGCAACAAAAGTGTTCAAATGTTTTTCTACGAAACGTTGGAAACAAACTCTGATAACTCCGAAATTAAAATTGGGTCAGATCGTCTTAAATCCTACTGTAAAAAGAATTACGATCCATTAGAATATAAACTTTTTTTGTATTGTTCCTATGCGATTCTGCATTGAGAAATGTAATATTTTAAATTCACATAGAACATTACATCAACTTTCATTGGAAGCTTCAATGTTATGATTTTTTTTATAATTATTTATGGTAGTGAATGTTCCATTTCAAATTTTGGTCAGTGGAGTATGCATACTTAATTACTGTACCCATAGGCCAAGTCGAATGCACTCGTAATTAGTTATTTGACGTCATGAAAGTTCGTGAAATGGGTAGCGGCTAAAACCGACTATGTGTTCCTTCTCAAGATCTTTCTCACCGGACTCCTACGTTCATACGCACACGCGCTCATGCGCGTACACGCATGCAAACACACTCATTGTTCACTGTAAGGTGTCAACATATATCAAAATTACATTTTAAAGCAATACAGAGAATCGCATATTCACGCAATTTTCAAGCGAGTCAAAAAAAATGAAACTATTCGATGCACTAAAACTTATATATTACTCTTAAATTGCACTTTAACTTATGTACCGAAAAATGAATCATATTACTTTTTTTATATATACGCTTTTTAGACTTGCTCCACCATGCACTGTATTAATTGAAACCTTTTTAATCCGATAATTGAAAAGAAAAACTTTTATTATGCTGTAATACAATACGCCATTAATTGCCCGTAATTGGTTGAATTGATTTTGCGAAATTACATACTTTGAATATTGTTAGGTAATATATTAGATATGATCTTATAAAAGGATCCGATTTATTTTAAACATTTATCTAAATATTTGTTGTCTAATAATTGCCTTTTTAATAATTATAATCAATAAATTTCAGTTTCGTATAATAGGTGTGGTTGCCTGAAGTGGTCACGGAAGCCGTCCAGTAGCAAGCTGTAGGTACCTACGTAGCAAATAAGCGTAGGCGGGTAATTGCCTTGTATTTCCATTTGTAATCTAGAAGCGTACTTCAACTTCGTCAACGGGACATTAAAATAATTTATTCGTAGCGGGCATCGTTGTTATACTTGTTTGAACTTTCAAAAGTGTTCGAATACTATTCTCGTTTGTATTTAAGTAGGCCAGAAGGCTAAGAGATACGCTAAAAATTGCTCTATGTTCTCTGTGCATATTTATAAAGCGTTAAATTTATTGCTTCTGTATCTTATTTTCTCTAGAAACTAAGATACAGAATTAACGCTAGGTTATTTGCAACTCATTATTTCATTGCCGAATAAAACGAAATAGTAATTTTGTGTAACAGTAGCTTCCGCCCGCGGCTTCGTCAGTCTGGATGTAAAATGTATGTATTTATCTTTTACATCGATAGATTTTGCTATCGTTCCAAATATCGCTCTCGCTTTTAATTCATGTTCCAGTATTGTTCTGGTCTCGATTCCGATTACGTCCTTGAATCTGATCCTAGCGCCACACTCAATTCCGACCTCGGTCCTGGCTCTGAGTCTCGATCTCGCTGCCCGTGTCGCTTTCAATTTCGATGGCGGTACCGACTATAGTTCCGATTTGTACGAAGGGGACAAACGTTAGTATCAAAATAAAACTTGTGTATATATGTATGCTCATTATCTCAATGAAAGTCAGCTAGCAGCGTATGTCGAATGATGTAAAAAAATGTTAAGGAAATATTTGATTGTCACAGGCGCCGAAACCTGGTTATATTTTTTCGAAGTTCTCAGGAAATCTCAATTAAACCTATGGGTGTTTGAAAATGAACCAGCACCGATTATGGTTAAACAACAAAAATCAGTTAAAAAAGGATGATTGTGGTTTTTTTCTAAAAGAGGTCGTATGAAAAAGAGTGGTGGTATTGGATTCACAAAGGACTATCACCGCTGCTTATTACACAGAAATTTGTCTACTTCGAGTTATAAATGCTACTGCTGTAAGGAATGCAACCAAAGTCACGTCTTGCGCTTCCACCACGATGACACGGCGGCACATCAGGCGACCTTAATTCAGGAGTTTTACCCAATCGAGGCTCACACTGTTAAGTCATGCTCCCTATAGCCCAGACCTTGCGCCGTACGATTTTGTGATTTTATCCTTTCATAAAAATAAATTATAGGGCAAAATTTGTGTCTGAGGAGGAATTATTAAGTGCTTCGCATAATGCCTGTGTTTCAATTCCAAAAGATAAATGGCAAAAGATGTTTAGTAGTTGGTTTGTACGTATGCAAAAGTGTATAGACTCTGATGGTCTATATTTTAAAAACATGTTAACGAATACCTTCGTTTTGTAAAACTTATGGAACAACGAAGGTATATTAATAATTCTTAGTCTTTTTTGTTCTCCTCTGCCTTGAATACTTTTCTGTGGTATTAGGACCAAATATAGTGCACGCATATTTCCCAGAAAATTAGGCGCAGACCACAGATCTCCACCTGGTGCAATTTTGAATGTCCCTCTTTTCGGAGGCAACAATCTTTCCACGCGTGTTAATCGGTTTCAGGTGCCTAAAAGTCATCTTTTTTTCGATACAATTACGATGTACTTCACGTCATGTGCAAAATACCTGATATTCTGATCGATCGTGCACAGGTATTCAAATAGGGAGCGCCGTGTAACTTCTAAGCGATAAATATGCATAAGTGCCCCTGTGTAGTAGGGCAAGGCAGGAATGCCTCCTACATAATAATAAGCGTGTAGATATTAGCACGTCTCCCGGCCGCGGCGACGGGCGCGCGTAAACACACGGCCGCGACTCCGCCCGCGCCGGTAGCGAGCCAGCGCGTGGCCGACTCGACCCAATTCCCGGCGAATCGATTAGTCGACAAGTCGGCGGACGACCGCCGGAAAATCGGCCAGTGCCTTCGCGTACGATTAAGCGGAATGCGCTTTTCCATACGTGTTACGCGATGAGTGATATCGTTTTGTTGACTAACGAAAAGGTCATTTCGTCGTGTGACGTGAAAATCTTGTTGAAATGTCTTTAAGTCGATTAGTTTAAAAAAAAATTGTAATTTTATAAACTTTTCGTGTGGGATATTTTATAAACCACTCACATGGCGTACTAGAATAAATCTTACAATGTAGTAGATATTGAAAATGTAAAACAATATTGGATTATTTGAACTTAATTGTCAATAGAAAAAAATATGTCAATACAATTTTGAATATCAAATTAAAGGCAACATTTAAATAAGTCCAAAACATATGTATTTCACAAGAAATTATTGAAATCATTTAGCCTTCCGAACGTACCGATTAATAAGTGAATGCACAAATATTTCATTATATTTACCAAAACACAAAATTAAGAAACTCGAAATTTATTCTTGATGCTTAGTAAATGCTTAACTAAAAAGGGCAATGTGAGCGGCACGGTGAAGACATTGTTTCAAATTCCAACCCCAATCACTGGCGGAGTATTCAAGTTAATGAAATTAAAGCACTCACCTCGGAGTGCATGTTGAGACCTAGCTTCCGGATGTATCACCGTAATTGTACAAGGATTATCAACAATCCCTCCAAGCGCCTACGCCGGTATCGAAGAACTTAAAATCAATGTCTGCCAATCCAAACGGTTTTAGGCCTATTCAGGGTATGCTTGTCAATCATACTTTCTCGCTGTAAAAACCTTTGGGGAGGCAGTAGACATGGAAGATTTTACGAACTAATGACGAGATAGCAAGCAGGTAAGTGAAGCACAAGGAAAAATGAAATTGAAGTAAAAAGTATTAATAAAGTGAAATTGATTTAGTGACTTAGAAGTTGTTTACTCAAAAGAATGTAACACACTATACTCTAAACCTTAAAGTATAGAGTGTTACATTAATCAAAGTTAACTTTAAGTAATGTAACATTCCTTAAGTTCATTAAGTAAAGTACTTAGCGTACACAATGTTGCAGTGTTTTCTTGCGTGTAAAAGCGTATTTATATTTTTTACGTTATAAATGTGTTTTTTTTTAACGAGTGACATTCTATAAAATCTATAATAAGTTTTATTATGATCTGCAGTTATAATATAAATTTAGATTTTGCAGCCAAATGAAAAATAAATGAATGAAAATTTACTAGTATTCAAAAACGGCGACTGTATATGTTGACTCTCGATATATTTATTACTAATTATTTTATTAATGACTGGGTCTGCCGGCAGTTCTCCCTGTTTAGACATGAACGAATACCTTCATTTATTATATCGAACGATCTCTCTTCAATCGTAGTCCTAAAACTTGTAGTGTAACTAGCTTTTACCCGCGCCGCCGTCCGCGTAGACATAAAACGATTTATTTTAGCTTTTATATCGCGCCACTACGAAATCAATGTCCCGGTCGTTATCTTGTTCTCCATTCTGATTCTGGCCCTGCTCTCGATTCTGCTGTCCGTCCCGCATTGTGTGCTCATTAGAGAAAAAGCGGAGGTACTATATGTGATGATAGATGAAAATTTATTTTTGGTTAAGATTTGTATAAAATCCGCTCTTAGAAGCGTCTACTTCTCGAAAATAGTATATATAGTTTCGGAGATGTCGCGATGAGTCAGTCAGTGCTGTTTCACTTATGTATTTATTAATCTATATATAGAGATTAATATCTGTCACAACGTCAAACGAAAAAGTTTTACTTCATTCGCATCTAGAAGTTACACGCACTCGTAATATTCTTCATGTGAAACGTTTTCTTGTATTGTAGTGGATGGGCTGTACTGAGGGGTGATTCTCTGATCTCGTGACTAATGTCTCAAGTAACAAAATAAAAATTTACCCATTAATAATTAACGACAATCGTAATCTGTATTCTCAGACACCTCGTACATTACAAAACATTTTCCGTGCTTACGTACGTGACCGCGTGTCGTGCGAGACATCTGAGAACACGGATCGCTATTTTCATTACGCCCTTTCCAAATGTCGCATAAGAGTCTTACAACGTGGTAAAGTTGTCACTTCGACTACACCACAAAGATGCGTCGGCTCAATCCGTGAGACACCACACTCTCACAGAATACACACATGAAGAAGCAGTTTCTGCTGTTGCCGTTCGTCCAGAGAATGGCAAATCTATTGTCCCACTTCCCCCCTTCATCAGATATCCTATTCTTTCCCAAAAGGCCGGTAACATACTGGTCACGTCTTTCGGGTTGCGACTGTCCACGGTGATTACCTACTGTTTGATGACTCGCATGTTAGGTTTTCCCTTAGAAATGCTAAATAAAAAAGACTGAATCAAATGACCCGAGAATCGCCCCCTTTACATGAAACATACTTAGATATTTGTCATTCATGTAATGTAGCGGATTGACAAAATTAATATTGACACTCGGTTCTGTGTTAGATAATCTTCCGATGGTCTCGAACCATAATTCAATTTGTGGTATTAAAAGTCCCATTAAAAGAGAAGATTCGAAATATTTCCATTATAAATTTTAAAAAATCACACTCCGAATTTCACATCCTCTCCGAAATAGGACAAACGAAAAAATATATAAACCAGAACGTAGGACGTCACAGCGGACCATCGGCGTAGAGTTAGTTGCCGTCCGCGGCGGACGAACGCGAAAATCGCACCACATAAAGCGGAACGGGCACTCGAGCGACCGTCACGGCTTCGACCGGCGCGACCGCCAGCGTCGACACGGCGCTTTCGCGTATCAGGAATAGTTTCTGCTAACTGTCCGGGCGTAGATCGGTCTCGCCGCGGGACGGGCGCCGACCCGACGGCGGCGGGGCGCGCCGCGCTACTTCTGCTGGATCGCTGTTAATCCTCCATGAAAAATTTAGTGAGCAATGAAACCTGGATTTTTTTCACGTCGTTTCAAATACGCGCGTAGAGTGAGATGCTTGAAACATTCTCTTTGGCGAAATTGTAATACAGCGCTTTTGGTTTAACAGAGCTAAAACTAGTTTTTGAGATTTTAACTCGAGTCAAACTACACCATCAGCTGCATGATTTGAAGAGTTCTGGATATTTTAATATGCATAAATGGCGTTGTTCGTTAACAGTCCGCACCGGGCCGCCGTGTAGGGCGCGAGGGACGAGTCCCTCGATCTAAGACAGAAAAGATGTGGGAGAGTAAGCCTCGTTACAGGAGTAATTAAAACCTGACAAAACAAATAAATTTATATAAATATTTTTATGTACTTACTACTGTAATTTAGTTTTATATCAATATTTTTAAAACAGTTATGTGTCATTTAATGTCATTTAAAATTTAATTTCACTTAGTATAATTGGTAAGCTAAGTAGATTTCCATATAGATTAGTAAAAGTCATAATTCTCAAAATATCCTAACATTTTAGTTAATTAGTTATTTTTTTAAATGAATAAATGTCATTAGGAGATATCGTCATCAGTTACGATAGTTGAAACAAATGTTGGAATAACATAAGTAAAGATTGAATAATTCCGCCGAATCGCCGCAATAGTGCTATTAACCCATAAACGAGCTCTCGGAGCATGCGCATGCGCCCCGCGATCAATCTAACGGCACTAACGGCTCCCCCACAGCACCTCTTGCAATGGAACGTCCGCGCAAATAAACCGTCCTAGCTAATGACCTACGGGCACACAACATCGTGCCGGAGCTCCTGTTATGTACTAAATAGACAGTTGATTGAACGGCCCCTTTTTTACGCAACTCTATAAAAAGGCCTGGCCATCTTTTGATTTTGGTTTGTTCTGTGTCGCGCCTGTATCACATTCTAAAATCATTCGAGTATTGCACCGTAAAGTACATACGCTCTTTCTAATCTAAACGCTTAATGGACCACTAATTATTCTATGTAAATTACATCTCGTATTTCAAAACTTTTGACTCGCTATTGCGTGCCATTTGTTAATTTTAGTTAATTGTAAAATTATCCATCCAGATTGAAATGTACACCGTTTTCAATTTGTGAAGATTAATGTAATTGATAATTTAAGCTCAAATAGAAAATGTTTTTTTGGTCACAGAGAGAACATCTCTTATAAAGTTTAAAAAAATCTATAAGTATTCTCGTTTATGTAAATTAATAGAAATCAATATTAGTTTATTTTCATTTCTAAACGTTATTTAATCTAATGTGTATTTGTATACACGATTCCCAACATTTCAATAAAATAAAATAGCAATAATAATATAAACTCACGCCACGCACATTCGCTCTATATATTTGTTTTGTCAGACTACTTTCGTTCGTCCCTTACAGATGGCCCAGCCGCCGCAACACCTCTTTCTATCTAGCCACTACATCTTCCTTCAAACCACACCGCTGTCTGACATCAGTTCCTACACTATTTCAATTAAATAGAATGCTATGTATTAGCAAGATGCAAAAGTAAAATTAATATTACGTCGAGGCAAAACTTTTTCGTATTTCATAAGTAAAAAATTGCAGTAAAATCTCTTTGGTTATGTTATTTGTATCTGGCTAGTTTTGGTACCATTAAATAGATACATTTAAAAAAATAATGAAAAGTAAAAACGGTGTCCCGCCATTTTTCTATTGTATTTCCGTCCACCAAAATCGAGACACTGAAGTTTTATTTCAAACAAGACAAAAATCCGATACAAGTCGCAAAAAAAAATATGACGTTTATGGACCCAATACAGTGCCGATGAGAGTAGAACAAAACTGATTTAAGCGTTTTCATTCCGGTAATTTTAAAGTCAAAGATGAACTTCACTCTGGTCGACCTGTTACGAATAAAATCGATGCCATTTTGGAAAAAATCGAGCGCAACCGTCGTATTAGATCTTACGACATAACTGAAGAGCTGGGGATTGACGATAAAACAGTTTGACCCATTTAATAAAAGCTAGATACTAAGGTCCCACACTAGGTCACTAAAAGAAATCTAAGAGTCGTGTACTCGTTTGCGATTCTCTATTGAAGCACAATGAAGACGAACCGTTTTCGATCGAACCGTGGACATGGTGGAATTGGAAGGGCGTTATTCATCATGAGCTTTTACCGTCGGGCTAAACCATTAATTCGAATCTCTACTACCAAGAGCTGACGAGACTCAGGCAAGAAGTAGAGGAAAAGCAACCGGAATTGATCAACAGAAAGGGTGTTGTTTTTGACCATAATAACGCCAGACCACACACATATTTAGCCACTCAGCAAATATTAAGAGAGTTTGGTTGGAAAGTGTTAATGCATCCACCATACAGACCTGACCTTGCACCCTCAGATTTTCACCTGTTTCGATCTCTTCAGAATTTTTTAGGTAGTATTAGGTTAATATCAAGAAATCAGAACTATTGATTGCAGTTTTTTGATCAGAAGTCCTAAATTTCTACAGCAATAGGATTATATCACTATCTACAAAATGGCAACAAGTTATTATTATTATTAAATGTTAATAAAGTATGATGACAGATTATGTTGAATTTGTGTATGAAATATAAAATATAAAACTATATAAAATACGAATTTTCTCCAAGCTTATATAACAAACCACTATCTCATCACATCCTTGTTTCTTCGCCCGTAGAGGCATAAAACTTATTAATTCATATTATATATCTATCGGTCTTGTTGACAATTCCAATTTCAAATCCGCCCTCGACTATGATCTCTGTCCCATTTTCAATTCAGGTTCAGTTAACCGTTCAAAGTTCCGATTTATACGAAGTTGGAGAAAATGTTAGTAGTCTATTTTAGAATTATCTATTAGTGAAAGAATTATAAAATGAGTTCAGTACTTCGATTCACTAGTACAAATATGCAAACGAAGTCCGATATAAGTGCTAGTTTTTTGTTTCTGAAACCTATCCATTTACGTGTACTAAATATATATATATATATATATATATATATATATATCGCCAAAGTTTCAATTTCAACAAACGCACAGACATCCACCTTTGTATATTAGATTGAATTTCTTTGTTAGTATGTTTACGTGTTGCGCGGCTAATTCAAATCAGGCATACATCTAGTGATATAGTATTCGTATTAGGACACCCTTGATAAATTCAATTCTAGCATTTAAAAAATTATTTATATTCTTCCGACTTTCTAAGTCTACTTTCTTCTTCCAAATCGCACAAGATATTATAAAACTGCATAATTTGTCACTCAGTATGATGACGCGTTGTTCATCCAACAAATTTGATCGTAATGCCGATAAACCAACTACTCGTCCGTACAGTATACTCCTATAGGTTTTATCGAATAGTACTCCTCGTACACAAACACTTGTTAGCCTCGGGACAGATCAGCGCATTAGCTAACGACGTGGCTCAAGTCTATAGCTTATTTATATTATTACACGCCTAAAGAACTCCAAAAAGAAATATAGAATTATTTTCAAATATAACTTCTATTTTAGAATTGTATTTCATTCCAGTGCTTAAAGCTATATATCGTGCATGCTTTACATTCTTGAGCTATAAGCAAGCTTTGTGTACGTAGTCTGCTAGAAACTTTAGCTCTTCATAGCAAAAGCTAACGCTTCAAGTTGCACTGAAACTTTACGTTTCAGTCGTTGTTTACGATATAATATTTAAAACTCCCTTATAATAGTACTCGTTAAAATTAAGTAAAGCTTATGTTGCTGTAAATAAATATGTTATTGTAGTCATCGAAGTTAATTTAATAAAAGTTGGAAAAAATTACGAAGGCTAGAATATCCAGACAGAAAACAAATTGAAGATGGTTAGCTACCGTGAGCGGTTAAAGTAATTTCGGTCAATGTCTATGCTCTCTGTAGTCTATGCTCCGGCAACAGCCTTTTCTTAAAGTAAGAGTACTTTGCTAATTAAACTATTATATTACAACAAATGAACTTGCATTATTATTTGAAATGACAGGGCAAAGGCAATCGACACTAAGCAATTATTCATTTAAATAAAAATAATTAAGACAACGTAAATGACAGTGCACAATTACATGGACGAGAGAGAACCAGACATGCACATCAGGCATATTGCCATTAAACTTAGCGCTGGCGTCCATACCAACCCCCCCCCCCCTTATTTTTTAATCGTATTTCCGATAAATATGAAAAAAAATGAAAATGTCAAGTTTAATAAATACTTTAAAAGAAATTACTTTGAATATAATTGGATATACCGTTTTTAAGTTATTGCCGAAAAACTGTGTTTCTCAACAAAAGTACATAAGTGCCATGAAAATACGCTCTTTTGCTGGTGCACTTTAGTTTATATTAGTTTAAGAGATAATAATCGACATACATCTAGTTGTTTCTCTAGTTATAGGCGATTAAAATGCTTATACATACCTATTTAGTACAAGAAACATGAAAAATTACAGAACCTTACACTGATCATGGCTCAACAAGTTACTAGACGGTTTTTGTTATTATATTTAGTTCCAATTTTTACTGATAACTCTATAAAAAAAAAATTGACAGGCGAAATAACATTTTTAATAATTGTAAACCTTTCTTCGCCCGTGTAGGCAGCCACTAAAAACCTTTACATCTCGCCCAAGACGGTCTATAAAGGCTCGGGGCGCAGTAAATGCCCCTCGCATACATTTCGGCGGGCGTTGGACACCCGCCAGCTTTTTATTAATATTCCAAACATGATTCGCGGAACAACAAGTTTCCTCGACAGAACTGTTTAACTTGTTACAGCGACGCCGCGTAATGAAAAACTGTAATATCTCCTTTTTTCGATTGCTCGATGCGGGTGAAGCGTTTGTTTGTCGACACGGTAAATGATATAGCGAAGGGTAGGTAACTTTTGTAATACAACTCTTTTAAATTAGGACGCAAATTTCGCTTAATGCGTGATATTTATTATCGTAATCTAAGACATTTAATTCGTTAATTCTTATTCTCAGAGGCATGAGCTACTCATATTTTTTTTTTATATCACATAACGAGCTTTAACCTTTCGATACTTGACCGTCAGTGACAATGTTTAAGAATGAGGGCATAAGGTTTCCTTCAAAGCACGAAGCAGGGGTGTTTAATTAGTTTTCAGTCAAAAACTGACTAGTCATTTCTCCAGTCCGGATTCTATTACGGGACCTTCTGATTCATACGCGCGCTTGGCCACGCGGCCGCCACTGCTCCATTTTATTGTTACCATAAAATGTGTACCATCTTAATATCTGTAAAATACTCTTTTTATAACTAACCATGTGTACTTAGTAAATTTATATTATATCCTCAATTATTTAATTACTAATATCGTATTCTTTATTGTCTACGTTACACAAATCACTTATAATACAGTTCGCGAATATTTTTATCATATGTAATTTTCTATTGTGAAATAAATTATTAGGAATATCCATAAAATAAATAACATCATATCAATAAATCTTCGTTGAATTTTATTGATATAATGATATATTTCAAATTAGCTGAATTTAGTTCTATGAATTTTCTTTAAATTCGACATTATTTTTCAATAAATTTATTTATAGTAATACAGCTATCAAAATAATCCGCTAATTCCTATTTAGTTGCAACGCTCGCTACGAAACCTTTCCCTGTCATCGGAACAGCGAATGAAACAGTTTTATCAAGATTACCTCGTGACGTCAATAAACATTAATGGCGCTGCTGTCGTAACTTAATAAGTTTATCGAGGAACGTGTACAACTTTCTCTGCGTTTCGTCTCATATTCAGAGACATTTACTCGGCCGTTTTTCCAGAAGATACGAGTGATTAACGTTACGTCATCTTGCTCATGTTACCTTAACTATGAAACGAATGGTAAGGTCACCATGCCCTGCGATGTGAAGGGACAGTCTCTACCTACAATGATCTCGTCTCACGAGTATTTGCTAGCATCTGGCGCGACAGTTGTTCTAAAGACTCGTTTCCCACAATACTTCAAAATATGTTCGTATTTTTTTTATCTTTTTAAGAATAATGACTAAACGGAGTTTATTAACAAAATAAGTCTATTTTATTTACCATAATTACGTCCCAGCTCCTGGATACATTAATTATTAATGTTTTTAATTCAACATACATGACAACTCATTGAATAAGTTGTATACAACCAAAAACCGAAAACGTTAGCTTTTGGTTCGAAAGGAACGCTTCGATCGTTCGGTCGACATCGGCCACTCGTTGATCACCATTAAATTTCAATTTTCGGTTGAAAATAACATAAATAAACTGAAAAAAGTTTTGTTTTCTCGGAATATTATCTAAAGTTTTCGTCGGTTTAAGATTTGATTAGAGTAAACACGTCAATGCATAAATATTCCTCCGTACAATGCAAGAATCATAGTCGCCCTAATCGCATGCAATAAACAAAGTTAGCCAGCCAATTACAGCCGAGTCCATCGTCGCTTCGTTATAGAGACAATGCGCGCGCGTCTTGAGCAATCCTAATATTTGTATAAGATGAATTTGCATAACTCCGTTGTATAATGGATGCCCTTTGGGGGCCCGCGCGTGTGGCCCGCGGACGGCGAATATTGCCCAACTATTTAGATACGAGGATTAATGGACGAGCAACCGTTATTGCTTTCGAATGGGGACCGAATTGACTTTAGAACTTGGTCGGCTGTAGGTCGTATTTAAATTATCTATTATATTCATAATTTAAATTACATTAAAATATCTAACTACAACCTTTATTATAATATAGAAATTGTTATTTTATTCTAAGAAGCATAAATCCATATAGAAAATACGTCAATATTGTTAATTAATTAATCGGAGATGGAATATTTCTTAATCACATTTTGTAATTAATCAATATTTGAAACGCCAAAATATAATTATGTAAAAATTGTACAATTGCTTAATTGCAAGATTCAGAAAAAATATCTCGAAATAATGTTTCTTTGCTAGCCCCTCCACGTACTTTTTTAAATATTTATAAATGCAGTTTTTAATTTCCCTTTAAATGTCGCTGGCAGTCATAAAACAGAGAAATTTGAGCCTTAATGGCGCAAGGTATAAAGTGCTTTTCGAATGCGGAGGAATTTTCGAAGTTAATACAGCGTGTAATGTTTGGCCAATTGTCGAGGTGCGCCGACGTTCGCCGGTAATTACAGACTCCTTGCCTCTTTAATTTTTAGTGTACTCTCTTAATGATTGTCTTGAAATTAAGTTCAATAAGACACGAGAAGATTACAGCTCGATCTCCGGTCGCGTAATAGGATTAAATGAATGTCGCTCAGTTTGGTGGTTCAAGCGGCGCCCTCAGTGTATTAGTGGTACGATACACTACGGCCCTACATTGTGCCTCGCATTAGGAATTGTTAACTGCGTCAGATAGACTAGAAGCCCGGCATGAACAACAGCATGATGAAAATATTACTTTATAAGATTATATGAAAACTTATAGAATTGTTTTTTAGTAAAAGGTTCCGATTTTATCAGTTTCTCCTAAACTTAAAATATTCAACTTCAAATTTCGTAAATACGAGCCCCTATTTTCGATGGCTCCCTTTGGAATTCGATCATGAAAATCTCCTTCTATAACACTTTAATAGAGTCACGAACTTCACCCGATTCTGTTTGCCAACAAAAAAATCTATTTACACTTGTTCCCCTCCTCCCCGTCGCGCGTCTCGCCGCTTCCAGAAACACGATATCGCCTTTAACCGACCCATTCAGTGCGCGTCCCGCTGCCGGCGCGAAATCCCTCTTTTAAGGCCAATTTAAGAAAACCGATATAAATCCTCGAGCATTTTTTCGGCTATTCCGAATCGACCGTCTCGAAAGCTATCGAGCTATCGGGACGTCGGGCGAGTGACGACAGGAAGTATCTGATACCGCCGCCTCGATGAGTATGCAAATGAGCGGGCCGCGCGCCGCGTCCGGCCGCGGGCGCCGGCTCCGGCCGAATAGCCGCTTCTATATTACGGACTCTCGAAAGCACATTAAAAATTCTCCCCGCATAAAATATTCGGTAACATTCGGGCCCGCCGCATTACCATAAACATTCGCTCTCTTGTGCACCCACTTTTCTGTCACTTGGGGAACGGATTTTTCGTCGGGTTCCACGGGTTCTATTTAGTGGTGGCATCCGGATTCCGATTTCCTTTGAGCGCGGTGCGTTTGGTGCGTGCCGCCGCGTCCGCGAACGATGTCGTCACTGATCCTGCCTTTTTTTTTTATACGTATTTCGTTTGTTTATATATTATGATAAACTCAGTTATATATATTTTTTAACTTAAATTTTATTTAAATATGAGCAAACGGAAATCATTTTATTTAAATCGTTTCTTTGAAAATTATCACGAATTGCTTCAAGTTGTAAGCCTTTGTGAATATAAAAAAAGCAAGTCGAATAAAAAAATAAATTTAAACAACTGACATTTTCGGTTTTGTTATCGACCCAACCGATCAAATTTAGATCCAGAAACATCACATACATAAAAAATATATTAGTAGCGATATAACAAAGCCGAGTCGTTATAGTAACTCATACAATGGAACCGGCATGTGACCAAAACAAAAGGCTCGATTGAAGTCTATAAGAAACTGCATTATTTATTTATCGATCGGCGACGGCGCGGCGTGGGCAGTGCGAAGGTCGTATTGATTTACAGAGACACACCGCTTGAATTATCGACGCGGGATGGCGCTGCGAGCGTCAGACGAGCTGGATTATGCACAGGTGCGCGTGAGTTACTCGTTCACGCATTACACGGAAACGTGACACGAATCACCGACTGATATTTATGTGTTAGGTGCTCCGTGAAAGAATTTCTGTATTCGGTTCGGATACTCTGAATGCTTCAAAATAATTATTTGGTTGCGATTCCGGTCTTTATATTCCCTTGCTATTTCTCGATGTTTATTTTCATTTCGCCCTGATGCCATCAACTGAGCATATTAGTCTTCCTTCAATTTAAAAGAAATTAAATCGTAACCGACCATTGAAACACGTAATAAATAATTAATTACTCACCTGCTCGCCTTCAGTATCGTTTAAGCGTGTTAAGCACATATTAAATATTGAAATTGAGCACACATATTTTGACATATGAATAATCATTAAATAATCAGCTCATTTGACTAAATATTTTTCAAACGCAAAATGACGATCGCGCCTCTTATTCCTAATTTCGAATTTCGGGATTCGGCTTGAACAGACGTCAGTGAAATATGAAGCTGATCGCATCTTAATTATAAGGGAATCGTTTCGTTAAATATAACATTTACAAGATATTAATCGCTCGAAAACTTATTAAAGTATTCAGTAACATTCCGTGAATATTCCAATTTGAATGTTTCATTTGAGACATTCCCATTTATAAAGCGCTGCGTGCGGCATCTCCCATCTGCTTTTACGGAAGTGCTTTAATCGTTGTTTTTTACAAAACTACAAAATCTACTAAATGTGTTCAAACCAGTTATTTATGATCTGATTGCAGTTTGTTCATGAAAAGCTTTTAACGGTCACGTTATTTGCTTTCTGATTTAAATTTTAAAAAATAGTATTCAATACAACAAGATTAGAAACTCCGATTAGCTAATAAATATTTTCAATTGCAATTTCCTCTGGACGTAATTAGATAAACAAAAGGTATTTAAGTATAAGGATTTCGCCTAATTTCGTACAGACGAAGCCGTGGGCGTCTCCTATGATAATACATAAAATATACGCAGTCCCGAGAGCGCTGCCTTCGGTAGACGCCTAGCTCCTCGGAGCAGACTTTGATTATAAGTTAGTGCCTCGCTGATAGCTCCGTATTTTATTATGTATATATTTCGCAGACTGCTCCCGGGGGCGCTCGGTGCGCCGATGAGCTTATTGCGTACTAAAATACTATAATTCCTCGTCGACACGCTTAGTTCGCTTCATTTAATACCTACTCATGCCTTTTTTCTCTGTCGTTGATGTCGTTAGTATTCATGGGACATTTATGCAGTCGCGCTGGGCGCCCGCTGCGTGCCGCACGGGAAGTCTTTGTCGATTTTCAAATATTCCTAGGTAGCTCCTCGCCTACTGTTAACGTTTTTTGTGTTTTGAATCATGTCACGGAATAATAACAATATACAATACGAGCGTTTGTTTGTTCGACTTTTGTAACGGCCGCTACCGCCGAGCGCACGATTGCTCATAATAAAGTCTATTGTGGCTGTTGCGTCATTTTTTGTGGTGACGCGGTTTGATTTTATTTTCGTTTTTAAATTGTTTCCTTTTTTTGCTACTTTGTAGTGTTTTCGTTACTTTGTGCCATCTTCGTTCAGAAAAAAAAATGTGTTTTGTAACTCTACCACAAATATGTATATTCTAGGAAAATAGGATTTTTTACTTTTACAAATATAATTCAACTGATACAGTTTGTTGTTCTTTTAAGAACCGCTATAAACAGTGTTAAGCTACACTCTATATTGAAACGATGCCTCGACTCCGGCGCTATCTAAAACTGTGGCTAATACCAAATATCAAATTGAGCCATAAATTATAAAATAAGAAAACGTATTTATGGTGAGCTCGGACAGACTTTATAGTCACACGTGTGAACTTGCCTAATAATAGTGGATGCATCAGCCGCGCGCGGGCATGCGGCCGGCACGTGGGGTTGAATCATGCACTCGGCGCGACTTCCGCGGCCCGGCGCCCCTCGGACGCAGCTCGCCGGCCGCTCTGCCCGCTCGTAGATTCGTCGACGCGATATGGTAACACTTTATGATGAGTAACGCAATTTAAAATTTAAACTATCTGCCTGTTGTATTGTCCAAATTACATATGTAATTCAAATTATGATAGCTGGCTGTGCGTAAGTCCCATTACAAGCTTTTAACTTGCCGTGTATGTTCGATTGAATTCAAATATGGTATACCTGCGTTTCTTCGGTGACAATGCAATAATATGGTACCATGGAACTGATCTAAT
The DNA here is from genome assembly GCA_005406025.1 of Eumeta japonica. Taxonomy (NCBI): domain Eukaryota; kingdom Metazoa; phylum Arthropoda; class Insecta; order Lepidoptera; family Psychidae; genus Eumeta; species Eumeta japonica. Next base: position 415,184 of record BGZK01000322.1, read on the forward strand.
GATGGAGTCGGACGATAGTCATAGGAACTCCTAAACTAAACAAAATGAACTTATCGAATTTTGGCTCATTTGTTTTTGTTTTGACAAACACTCTAGTGTTACATGATATAATTGTTGAACCAATGTAACAATGTAATTACTTTTAAATTCTGCAAAACGGCGCTAAATAAAGTAACGTTCATAAAAAAATATCGCGTTTTCCAGCGCCGACACCTACCTACATAGATGAACTTGACAAGCAATACTTGACAAAGTAAAAAATGTCATCGAAATCGTTAAGGCCGTGACAGCTATGAAAATATATATGTATATATACAAAATAATACACATTTAAGGCAACCAGATACTGTTCCTTCTTACTTAAGGTAACCGAACTAATAAAGTCCAGGCAAAGTATATCGCAGGTATGAGATATGCGCCTACGCCAATAAATCTGCTACAAGATCGGCCCATCTGTCAGGGGCCGCATATTACGTAAGCAAACAGCGTCTCACCTAAGGAGAGTTCAAGTTCAGAACGGCCTCCATAAAATAAGTTAATTGGCCCATCGATCACCGATCGGAGCTGGTTTTATAGTGCGATCCAACTTTTATCGGGCGGAGCGATTTGTCGCCTCTTAAATTGACATCGTAGCGTTTTGATGGGCCTGCCGCTGTGAGGCCCTGCACGGCTTGTTAACGTATAGCGCGATTCATTAATATCGATGGATGTGAGTTTATCGACATGCATCCATGTGTTTTACAGTGTAGAGTTTTATATGTTTATGGTTTTAAATATGCACTACATTACTAATGGATAGCTTCTATGTCAATATCATTCTTTAGATTCGTTTGCCAATACAGAAATTCTACGAAAAGAGATAAAAGTTAATTAGTGAAGTCTCAATCACTAATATCGTACTAATCGCTATCAAACTAATCGTATAAAGTCGAAAAGGTGGGATGGATGTTATTACATTAAAAATATGTAATATTTTGTGAAATGAACAAATCAAACGAAAAATGTTGAGGTTATTTTTATTTTTGCCCAATAACATGATTAGGGAATTAATTTAATGGACAATTTTTGTGCCACAGTTAGCAATGAGATAAGTGTTACCGTGTGGCCGTTTAACTGTATTATAAACATTTACCAAACGGGGTAGTAAAAAAAGCAGCTGCTTAGTAATAATTTTTAATAACATCATTATTGGGACGTGTTAGTACTGAGGAATACTTTGATTAAACCATCCATTTTGTAAGATAAACCATTTTTTTAGTTTTTTTATCAAAATGTTTCATGTTTTACTAAAAAACGAATTCATACTGATTGAACAATCATCGAATAGATTCTTGGTAGTCTTTGTTGGTTGTCTAAATGTTTAATGCTTGTACCCTATATTAGGTGTTGAAAATTTTCCCGAAGAAAAAGTTAGACGTTTCCCTCAACACATTTAAAAGCCATTTATCATCAAAATTAAATCAATTCGACAGGCGAGGAGATACCACACTCACACAATACAGACGCGAAGTAACATCTTCCGCTGTTACATTTAGTTTAGGAATGGGAGTTTCGATAGACCACTCTATCTCCCCACTCCCCTCCTTCGATATCCTATTCCTATTCAAGAAGCCATTAACGCATGAGGGTATTGCTTGGGATTGCGATTGTCGATGGGCGGCGATGACCATCTACTCTGGTGGTTCCCAGGTTCATTTGGTTCTCGAAAATATTATATAAAAAATAAAGCTATTGACGAATGTTCACGAATATTCAGTCAGTATCAAAAAAAGGTTCCTACACTGTGAACTAAATTTATTGCGTCGCGGATAAGTAGACTGTCAAGTAACAAATGGAATTTATAAAATTCAATTTGAGAACAAAACCCGACAAACTATTTCTCATATATGATATGTTGTTATACACATGTAAAAATATAATTGTAAGATGAAACTTTTAGCGAGACTAAATCCAATCGACAACGTAACGCTAGTCAGAGACAATATTCAGAAATTACGAGGCGTTTCCTTCATGACTTCGGGCATAACGGAATAATTTAGAGACTTATTTGTCGACTACGACAAAATTTGTCGGATGTTTCTAGGTACTAGAATGTAACGGAATCTTTCTGGTCGGATGTAATTTCAAGATCCTTCTGAAAATACACAGTTTCCTCACTAAATCGTCCTAATACTTTTTCAAACCTTTCGCTTAGTTGTTCAATTTAAAATATCCTTTTGGTAATTCCCGTTCGCTTGTATTTTTTTTTGAAGAGGTTTGTTACTGTAGTTTTCAATGTGCTTTTTATTTAGTTGATCCTTTTTTACCATTCGTCTAGCCCTCGACTGTTTTCACAATCGGTAATAAACGGAACAAAATATGCGAATATTAATAAAATCAAAATTTTGACAGTAAATAAAATATAAAAGATCATAGTCTTAATGAATAAACCATGTACCTACTTATCCATTAAACCATTTTTTTTTTATATATTATAAACAAGCTTACCAGATAAGCACGTATTGTTGTCGATAATATTTATTGTCCACAAATTGTTATAATTTGGTTTAAAAAAATCATTACACTACTGTATTGAAACTCTTTGAAAGTTAGTCACTTTGAATATCCACTAATGTTTTAATTTAACTAAATGAATGCTCTACAGTTTTACATATTATTTGCACATAACGCATCTCGCATTTAGTCACGTCACACGTTAAAGTCAATACCAATTTATTTCTTTCATAAATGCGGGAGCACGGTCTTCCAGTTTCACCGATAGGAAAAATAAAAGAATAATAACATCTCCAAACAGTTAAACATATAAATCCACGTACAAGCCTATTTCTAAACAGAGATTAAAATTAATTTAACACGCGCCATGTACGCATAAATTTTTTTTGTCCAAAAAAATTTATATGAAACATTTACAAATTATTAAAACCCCCACAATACAGAAAAACCGGCAACGAGCATGTCGCACCATGTAGGATTGTGAAGTTAAGTATGGTCTGTCGACTATTACTATAAAACTAATATAAAATTAAATGCATCTACAAAAGAGCGTATCTTCATGACAATTACGTTCTTTTGTTGAGAAGCGCAGTTTTTCGGCAATATTCTCAAAAATGGTATATCCGATCATGTTCAAAATAATTTTTGTTGAAAGTATTTATTAAGCATTATATTTGTAATTTTTTCTCATTTTTTGAACGTACGGTTTCAAAAATTGAGGGAGGAAACAATTTATTTTACTTTCGGGGCGACTATTTCCGAAAATATTTATATATCAAAGAATTTGCTTAAAAACCCTAAAGTATTTTTAAAAGAATGGTCGAAATATGTGCCATACTTTGATTTTTGCTGAAAAAAAATTATTTTGAGCTTCTGTTACATGTATGGAGTGCCCGAGAAATATTTATTTTTCTTATTGAACTACGAAACTACGTAGTAGTTTATATAAGATACCTCTACACTATACATTTTTGAATAAAATGTCTGTGACATACGGACGGACGGACATAACGAAACTATAAGGGTACGAAGATCTAAAAATCAAAAAACAGAACCAGAACCAGTGATGAGTGTTTCACATTACTTACATTATATTGTTTCGCAGTATTTCTTCTCCTTGGATGATGAATATACTTTTCTTGCTTGTTTTACATTTATCAAAAAGGAATTCTACAATCATATTGGTAGTCCAAAGGTTTTGAGAGCTTTCTAACAAATAGCTTAACAAAACATATTTACTTATGTGAGACTTATTTTGTTTTTATAATATTATTATCATTCTACACTCTTTCTCCATCTATGAGACGTTTGTTACTAGTCGTAACTTGAACCCTTATAACTTTATAATACTCCTCCATAATTATTTGTTGACTTCTTGACTTTGTAAAGAGTAAATGGTTTGTAACAGACAAATGCCGACATAATTCCAAACATTCCGTTTTCGTAATCGGGTAGAGGTACGAAACGTGCCGTCACTTGCAAAAGCGACAAAAAGAAGCCGGGTCTGTCGGCCCCAGGCGTCGTGCATTCATGACAATTTCTCTAAGTAGAACGAATACGCTAAGTACACACGTTCACTAGAAATTGTCATGATTCTCATAATTAACGTTCTTATTTTTGTAATTTGACTCGTTTGTCACATACCTGTGCGTATTGATTTTGGCTGCGACGAGTCGAATTTGAATGTCCTAAATTTGTTACCCTCAAAGTGGCGCCGTATTGATCCACATTGATTGATCCGTATTGAGCCGTATCCGCCACAGCGCACACTGCTCACAAAATTTAATAAAATTACATGTCATCAAACCATTTACGAAATACCTTCGTCCATATTAGATATTCAACTTCACATTAGGTCAATATTCTATGTATTGGCGTAGAATTTTAGTTCGATAATGTTTTCCTTTTCAAGTGTCTTCCCTGGAAAAATTCGTTTAAAAAATTATATAAAGTATGCTTTGCTGCGCCATAGAAATGTGAGGTGATTCGCTGTTGCTGTGGTACCGGATGTAGTGTCGATGTACCGGTAACCCTAACGTAACGACAACAAACGGCAGTACATGACATAAATTAGACAAATAGCATTACGTGATATTATTGACCTGATCCCAGGTAGCAGTTAAATTTTGTATATAACATAGTGCACGTATATTTAATATGTGTCAAAATATTTATTGTTAGAAATAAATACAAGCAACTCTTATCGTGGCGAGTTATCGTGTTCCGACAGTAAATTCTAAGCACGCCGAGCAAGGTCGGTTCTCCAACTAATGGTTACTAATAAGCTGAATCTTAGTGAGTAACTTCGTTTTGACGGGATGCCCGTTTTATTCTCTGTAAAAATCCACCAGCGGTAGCGAATGAACCGCAGAGACTTTGATAGCTGGTAAATTTTGCGTATTATGTAATCTATCTAGTGTATGTATATTTTTGTTGTTAGAAATGAACAAAGGTTATTTTTCCCATGGTAAGTTACCATATTCCCGTGACAAAGTCCCAAACACGCCGAACAGAGCTCAGTTACCCAGGTGCTCAATATAATATATGGATGTAAAATCCTCGAATTACGCTTTTGGCTCGCACTTGGCCAATTTTTGTTTACAGATTAACATTGTTGCACTACTCACTACTTAACGCTGCGTGTATAAAGCTCCAAACCGTTTACATTTCACGAACAAATAATAAACATGTCGTATTCGAAACGGGATTACAGTATGTTTTGGACTCACTTGTACAGGCCGTTTTTTCACAAATAGCGGATTCTTAACATTTTTAGCATTTTTTTAAGGTATTGTATATAAATAATAAACTTGAAAGAGCTCCCTACAATTATATAGATCAGTAAATGTTCCGTCATGTTCTAATGATGTATCCAGTGTAAGTGGTTCCGGCGCAACATAACTATACAGTAATATAGCCGTTATAGTCAGTTTCACCGATTCTTACGTTGCATTATCACCGATCAACACAACATTCATCATGTAAATCCATTCGCTATCATGACATCAAAGGACATAATAAATTCATTTTGTTCGATGTTCGAAGAACGGACAAAATGAATTTATTATGTTCTATTTAATTCCAATGAATATTAAATCTCTATTCGCAACAACGCGGAAATCGGAACAATCCGTAACAGGTCTCAAATCAGACAGGTTCCCGGATCGTTTTCAAATCGAAAGCAAACATTTAACAATAAAACTTTGAAAAGCTAGATCGCGCGGTCGCCGCCGTTTTAAATCCCGATATCGCGCCGTCGCTCGGCGGCGCCGGGGAATTTATTGTAACGATCGAGAACGAGTGTATAAAGACCGGCATTACGCGAAACTCCCGGCGAAATACCTCCCCGGGACGCCGAGCGAATATTTCCAGAGTGGGAATGTACCGTTATTTTGATTTAGAAGGCGCGGCGGCCCGCGCGCCGGCCCGGCCCGGCCTCACCTGCCGCGACGATTTTAATAAAATAATATCTCCCGAATAATATTTCCGGAGTTTGGGGGCCCGCTCGGCGTTATTAAGTGCGGGCGAGTGCAGCGCGGGCGCGGCGCCGTCGTTACGCCGCCGGTGCTGCGCTCTGGCTAATGAAATTTCCTCACTCCTAACGCCGCCAGTGACGGAGGGGGCCTTGAATAACGATGACCTCGTGTCGGCGGTCGTGAAGCGATCGCCATCCCTGTCAGGGCTGTATCTACGTTTTTTGGATAGATTATTAAAATTAATTTATTAATATTTTTTGTTCATCTAAAGTCTTTTAAAAGGACAACGTTGTCTTTGCAATTTTCGATAGATATAAGTTTATGGAATCATGACGTGAAAATCTTGAAATACTCCAAAATTGCAGGATACTTATATATAACGAGCGATCTGCATAGACGAGTTGAACGCTATGTAGATCTCTCCATTAACATATTCCATGACTGATACAATAAAACTCATGTATTCTTAAATACATCATATGTATGAAATTGGAATATGCAGGCCAAAGATGTTTCATATCCGGCCTGCACATATCGAATAAAAATTTATAGATTATTGAAAAAATAATAAAATTGCAAAGTTTTAAAGATTTTTTTTGTACAAAAGCATTATTCAATAATGTGTTCGTCATGAAAGTTGTTAACTATCAATCACAACTTATATATATACCATAAGAAAAAATAACAAAATAATAGAAAAATCTTATCATCCCAGATTAGTTACATAAGTTAAAAATATACAAGTACTTTTAAATACAGCTTTTTATATATCTTTTTTCGATCGGAGACATCAAATGGCGCGCTTTGGCAGCAAAATCGACCTTGAATGCCGTGACAGATGAGTCATGCCGTCACGACCCCCCACTACGCGGCCGCTCTCGACTCCTTTGTGTGCGTGAGCGCGTATACTATACACTTTGATACTTGGCTGTGTAAGCTGCGTTCCTATGTTTCTATTCGACTATAGTATTCTTGACACGTATACCGTCCGTATACACGCGTCACATGTTGTTGTTTACAATATAATTGTTTTTAAAGCGTTAAAAAATTTGGAATCAGTTATAATATTATCAAATAGAAATGTGAGTGACAGTGACGAATAGAAACAAAAAGTCAATGATGAGCAAAGTACAGGCTGCAGTGAAACGTTTAATACGTGTCCACAACGTTTGCCTCACGGAACACAATCTACCGATTCAAATCCAAATCTATAACTAAAAAGCTCTATAGATTTTTATTCTTTATGAAACCTAATATTAACATAGATGTTTCACGTCTGCCGGGCGTCCCGATGCCATCGTTTTTAAGTGTGTAGAATTTTGATTTCGAATTTAATTTTCGAATGTTCCATAAGTCCATATTAAGGAGCGAGTATGTCCACTGTACAGAAAGGTCATGCAGTCCTACAAAAAAAAAAGAAAGTATTGCTATTTTATTATTTTTCGTTCTTATGACTGTATCCCTCTCTGTCCGCTGGATATACTCGCTCGTGAATATTTATTATACGATATTATCTTTATTTTTTAAATTGAATATTGCTTAAAATTATGTGTCAATAGCTTTATAGAAAAAAAAAAAACTAAGCTAAAATACTCCAAAATGACAGACAAAATATTGTTTATGGTGTTTTGTACAAAGTGCAGGTCGGAGCTTCATACATTCGCGAAACATCCCTTTATCACGAATTAAACCACGGGGGCAGAGTTATTATACAGAAAGTAGAACGTAGTCTGTTTACTTTTCTTCGAACAATAGAACTTTTACAAACCATGTACATCTTATTGAAACGTACAGTTTATAAGCTACGTATTATAACGCTATCAGTATTTGGAACGGAATCGGAAAAAGGTCTATATAGCAACCGAAATTAGACCTAAAAGCCAAATCGGAACCGTAATCTGACGAGATTGAAGTTGAAACTTGGAAAAGAAAATATTGCGCAACTGCGGAACCGTAGATCGGATCGAGGCCGTGATGTAAATCCGAATCTAGATACAAAAGATGAAAAGAAATTCTATAATCACGCGAACAAAACCGCAAACCGACACCTAGTATCGTATAGGTAGTTCCTAAAATACAGGACTCGGTAAATAAAACATGTTCACGACGGTCGCGTTATAAACGACCACGTATCCATTATGCGTTCGCCGCGGAAGTAGCGCGGCGTCGGCGGCGGCGGCGGGCGTATTGTGAGGAAAAATTGTTTCTCGTAGTCTACAAAATAAAAGAGCATCCGTCAAACGTGGGCGGCGCGTCGCGCGTCGTCACGCCGGCGCGCCCATACATCACGGCCGCCGCCGCTTAAGATGGCGCCGGCTCCGCTCTCTCAAATTTTATGCATTACCTATCTCCCGGACGAATTCCCGGACGCCTGGTGCAAGCGCTATCTGCTCTCCCAATGTATTCGGTGTTCGCGGGCGCTGCGGCGGCGAGCTGTTTTGACAGCCCCGCCCCGTCGCGCCGCACGAGCTGAATCGCATAATAGTCTGAAATCCGCAAATTGTGTCCGCACCGACCAGTGCCTAATACGTTTTGATGTACAGTGTTAGCCTCTAGGGCGAATCTTGAGATAGCTTATCGTTTAGATTAGCTATAAGAATTACACAGAATTGATTTGTAATGTGTACGCTTTTGTGTTTTTAAAACTTGTAATCTAATAAAAAAGAAAGAACAATATGATAACGTCAGAAACCTTATCAAGTATTAGCAAATTCCAATAACATTTATAATACGGTTTACTTTGCGAGCGAGCCCCGATAATTTGTACTATTACATTCAGGATAACGACAAGTCTAAACCCTAGTCAACTTTAGCTAAAAACCTGCGCCAGAGTCTAAGCTGTAATAGTGTGCTTGCTCAGTTGAAAGAACCGATTCAGCATTTCGGTTTTACTTTAGCACTTATTGTTATTATTATTATTCTCTTTTTTCTCTCTATGAGAGAAATGTATTGTCCTTTTATCAATATTTTCAGACATCCATTTAAGCAATGTCAAAATAATTCTAACTTCAAAGTTAATGAAACGTATGCCACGCATAATATTATTTGTTTTTATATGTTGCGATACAGTAGAATTTATTGCAAAATATAATATATCTGTTATCATTATGTTTTTCCACATTAAAGTTGCTCGCTGGAATTCAACGCGTCGCACTTTAATCCATTGTGTTTCGATTAACATGCGCGTGCACTGGCCACCGTGACAAACGACTTGCTGCCTCTACAGCGCGGCCGCAGCTCCGGCGAGTATTGGACACGACGAGCGCCCTCTACACTACCTACGTTCAATGGGATTTCCATTGAGGTAGCGTATACGACGTACACAAATACCTTTATCGCACGTAAAGAGATCTGTTATTTAAAATTACACCTATTTCGTAAGATATGTTGAGGGTGAAATTTTGTAATCCAGACGCGAAATACAAGGAATTAACGAGGTGAGCGAGTCGCAATAGACATACCGTATAGGATTGTCATAAACGTTGATATCTTCTTTGTAGAAATAATTAATCAATTTAATATGACGAATTCTGAGTGTAAAACAAATTGTATATAATTTTTTCTCATTAGCCTGTTGAATGTTTCACTGAGAGAAGAACGATGTAAAGGGGAAGGAATATGCATATTTAATATTTTTAATTTTATATTTACCATCATTTTAATCGTGTACAAGAATTAGAATTTTCGTTAGACGTTACATAAAATACACTGTTTTTGTGAACGCTACGAACATTCATAATATTTTCTATTAAGTCCATTGATTATACTACGTACTAATATGTAGTAGAATTACGAAAAACGCAGATCTCAGAATTTAACTAGGGGCGCTTCTAAAAGTGAGTACACACTCGCGAGCGGACGTGTCCGAATCCATTAGTTTCGTTAAACCCAAAGAGCATTGTCTGTCTATGCGCCTTTGTCCTGCGCCAATTAGTAAGTTAGAGCGTAGCACCTCCAGCCCGCACCCACTCTTATTGTCTAATAGATTATGGCTTAGCAGCTTCTCCTTCGCGGCGCACCGTAATGGTTCTAGAATTCCTCGCTCGGAAACCTCTAGCTATTCTAACTGGCACACGAGCATGAGCGATCGTGAGCACATAAATTAAATATTTATCAACATTTCATGGTTTCCTAAGCTCGTAATCGAAGAGCATGGCCCAAAAGAATATATTCTATCAGATGATTTCTAACACACCTCAACTCGTGGTGATTTTTTACTCCGAGTCCTAAAAGCACAAGTCGATAGAAGAACTCAGTCTCTCGCCTCATGCACATCAGCAAGACTAACTCCAATATGTGTATTTAAATTCCACTGAGTCTTTTAATATTTAGTCCACTGCAATCACTTCCTTTATTTTAATTGTAATGAGCTTGATTTGTAAATTATATATACACTTATTCAGCCTATTTTAATTTTCTTCAGTAGTGTTACGAAAATCCAAAGAGACAATGAAAATCGCGCTACACTAAAGAAAGTGGCTCTGTCTCAATTCGCCCCAGCAGTCGAATAATCCTGCGGTGTGCGTGTTGCGTCCGCGTCCGCGTCCGCACGAGAGCGCGCCCGGCGGTTCCCGGCTTGGCTTCTCTCGCGCCTTCCGCTTGAATGTTATTTTGAAAATAAATAATTTTATCCGGGTTACGCCAGAGGAGGTCATTTTTCAAGAGGCTCACTCGCCCGCCGGATACGTGTGAACTCATACCGCTGACGGCCCTCCTTTCATATAAAAGTTTCGCGCAAATCTTGGGAATTTTCACATATCTTTTTGGTGCGAGATAAATATTACAGTGCTGTTATTGTGTCATTTTTACGGTTAGTTTTTAGGAATTTTACATGCGTATGAAAGAACAATTATGAAATCGATGGAATGTTAAAAAGTTTCTATTGAGTATTATACATAACTTGTACCTGAATTATATGAAATTTTTATATATAAAATTCAGCCTCCGCAAGTTTCTTGCTGCAAAACTTTAAAAATAATTAGTCAATTGACTTGAAATTTTGACACAACGTCGCATTCAAATACGCACATCTTTTTATCATACCTACTAGCATTTGTCCGCGACTTTGTCCACGCATTTGGATTATTAAACCGAATTAGTACATCGATTCTATAAATTCTTTCACTAATAGAAATTTGACAAGCGTCGAACTAAAGTGGTCTATGTAACATTTTTACTAAAATCCACTTTTATGCATATTCCAACTACAAAATATAAATTGTATTAATGCAAAAGTAATCTATGTTACATTTCTGCACAGATGATTTCTACTTTAAAATGCATATAATTCATTTTATATAAATCTATAAGCCCACAGTAAAGTCAAACGCGTTGCTCCTGTTTTCTCATAATTTTAATAATGTTACATAGACCACTTTAGTTCCAGGCTAGTCATTTATATTATTCCCAAGTAAAGTAAGCTATTAAAATTTTGTCTCGACTTCATTCGAATATTTGTGCTGTTACAGCGATTCTAAAAATTCTGTCACTCATACAAAGCTACACCGTCCTCGAGTGATATAGCTTACATTTTATTCAATTACTAGCATTCGTTTTGGCTCGGCCCAAAGTGTTAGCGCAATCAAAATTGAAACCGGCACTGGAAGCAGAATCCAGAATTAAAACCGATATCGAAATTCAGATCAGGACATAAGTCGAAATTGAATATGGAACCGAGAGTGGAATCAAGAGCGTGACCGAGATCGATATCAGGAGTAGCGCAAGAACCAGAATTAAAAGCGGGGACGCAATTGGGATTGCCCTTAGCAAGGGCGATTAATGTAAAAGATGTAGGATTACATTCTAGGCACACGCGTGCGAAATCACGAGCGAAAATCCAGTCAATTATAAAGTTAGAAATTTAATTGTAATGAATGTTATGCTATATTTTATACGGAATGTCATACATTACACTTTTATACCGCACGGGCACAATACAGACGTTTTCTATCGACCAACATGAAATCCGATTTGTTAAGACATTGGAAATTTAAGCGAGTGTAACAGTGTTTTGGCCGATGCATAAATTGAAGGTAAGACGAGCGGCCGCGCTCCCCAGCGCTGCCGACTTTGCATAACAAAGCTTCTCGGCCGCTGACCGGCGCGGACCGCGGCGGTCGGACATCCCGCACGCCCTCTAGCGCTCTGCGTCACCTACTTCTATGCCGAGCACGGTCTAGACTATTTGTACTCCACGGCGGTGTTAGGAATTTACATTTAAATTAACAACTAAATCCTATAATTTCAGATATTAGTCTTTTCACACGAGTATTATACATATAGTAGAATATGACCCATGGGTATGCCTAATATAGATATTTTTTAATCCCATGTTAAACCACTTTGTTGCCCGATAAAAAATTCATAGAATTATTCAAACAGATATCCACCAGATGGTAAGATAAAGTCCAAAAGCATTTTTACGAAAAACACTGTTTATTCGGAATATAAAAAGCGGTAAAAGACGATGTCCTTAGAGTGAGCATACACTCGTTCGAGCATGAAACAGGAAAAGGCGACAAAACAACAAATATTCGTCCGTTCGAGTGAGCAGAACAAAAAGGCCGTATTCGCACAAGCGTGTAAGCGCCGTGAAATATGGGTCCGCGACAGCGCGCCGCGCCGGACCCCGTTAATTTATGTAGTTCGTTAAGTATTCTGTTCGGGATTAATAAACCTAAATACGTTCAACAGCAGTACCACGCCGCGAAATCTCGAATTGGCAATGTCGCCGAAGTCCTAAAGTATTAGCCTGAATGGCTTTTTAAACTTTTAGAGGCCTGCGTCATTGTAAACTGGAGCTTTCACGGTTTTGTTACTCTTCGATCAGCTACGCCGGTACCGTTTCGAAATCGACTGATTCTAAAAATGTACGTAATATAATAATACTTCTGTTGTTTAATGACCCTATAATTCATTTGAATTCAGTGTTAATTATTTATATTCTACATTTAACGGCTTGGTTAGAAAGCATTACCTTATAAATGTGTAATTTCTAAGAGTTACTATGTACCGTCAACGACAGGGTGATGTTCTTTATACTTGTTGAGTGAAATGTCATGAAAACTAAAAATTATGTAATTTATCAAACATCTTCCATTTTGCATACAATAACCAAACGTCGGAAGAAACAGTATTATGAAGCCTACATAGATATTACTCAAGATAAAATTAAGTTAAATTCCAAGTTGTTTTTGACATATTATGCAAAATCAAAGTCAAGACGCTTAGACATTCCGCGTACTTTGAAATGCAATTATGTAATTACCATTGTTAATGATATAATGAACGGTATTGCGACATTTATTTTTTTTTATTTCTTTTTTGTTCCTTATTTGTAAATAACAATTTTAACGCTCATTTAAAGATTTTAAAAAGATACTATAATTATCTCACTAAACGGCAGTTTATTGCAAAGCAAGTGAAGCTTTTCGTTTTCATTTACATTTTTATGTTCTATGAATGATCACGACGCGATTGCATCTTCCTGAACACATATGCTATAGGTATATTCAGTCTTGCATTAGTCTGTATTTGTATATTTAAGTGGATTATACTGTTGTATTTTTAATGATTGTTTCTTGCCAGAATTAAATAAAAAAAAGCTGAAAAATTGAATAATTAAAAAATAATTATAGGTATCCATGGTTACACACCATTATGGTTATTTTTATTGAAATATCTTTTGATATATGGAATTACATCTGATTTCTATACCTTCTAGAAATCAACTTTCGTCTATCTACATAAACGAAAGCTCAACTCGCTTCGTGGTGGTGCATGCAAAATTACTGAAAGTTTTGAGAGACGGTTTTTTAACCATCTGCGGCAAAGCCTAAAAGGAGAGTTGAGGGTTTGACCTGTATGTATGTAAGTCCGTTCCAATGTTCCCTCGTAGCTATTAAACTTTTAAACCGATTTCAATAAGCTACACCTTGTTAAACTTGCCCTGGCGCGAGAGTATTTAAATTATTAAAAATTAAATATGGCGGATTTTTGGCACCAAATTAAGCGTCTTGAAAAAAATGGTTAAGATCGGAATCGAAAACGAGATATGGACCAAAAATGTGGCAAAAGAATTAAAATTTGAAAGCAGAACCGAACTCGGGATCAGGATTAAACAGCGAGATCTGGAACTTGTTAGAAATGGCATTGGTACAAGGACAGGTGGTATCTCGGGGACACCCGGTTAGAACGACGTTCCTTTCGCTTTTTGATAGATGTTTACTATATTGTATATTAAATTATATTTACTATATTAAATTATATTATAAAGAAATAGGCATAAATAGGTTAAAGTTAATAAATAGGTTACAAACTCTGATTTTTTTATTGAATACTTATATTATTAACCTATTATTCCATTAATTTACAATTGTTTGTGATTGTTTTAATTAAAAAAAAAAATGTATATTTTATACATAGAGGACACTGCTACAAAAATAATGTTTTTTGTAGTGGAATATTTAAAGTGGCAAAAGAGTAGATGTGTTTTCCTAAAATGTATTAAAATAAAGTTGATTTTATTCCTTTTTATTTTAATAATAAACAAAAATTAGTTTAATTTGCATGCTTAAAAAATATAAAATATTTAAAGGTTATTTCTTATTTAAAAAATTAAAGGCTGAGAGAATATATTAATATTTAAATTCTTAGAAATATTTTCATTACAAAAATTGTAAAAATAGTTAACCGTATGTTTTTCGTTTTGTATAGTATTGGTGTTTGCATATAAAAAAATATTCCAGCAATCAATATTTTTTGAAATTCTTTAAAACTATTACGTTCCTTCCGAAGTTATGTATTAAAATTATTATATATAATAATTGCTGTTAATATGAAAGTATTACTAATAATATTAAAAATAACAATGAAATTGATTCAAATGTTTGAAAGTAATTAAAAAATTAAAAGAAAACCAAATGCTTAGACAATTTCAAACCCGGCACCCCGCGCGCCCGCACGTAAAGTTAAACACCTGAGCTAAATCGTACAACCGATTCTCGGGCAAAAATAGTTGTCCTATACTTCAAATATCCTGTATTATAGTAACGCTTATCTAACGTTATGTTTTGCAACTCCTTGTGGCGTGTCGTGCGATAAGGAACTTCGTACCAATAGCATTTATAACAGGTGAAGGAATTTATTCGGTATTGACTTTCACCCCAGGCTCCGCTCGCATGGATGTAGAATGAACTCCTTCATCTTTTCTATCGTGTCATCTCTTTTTCAATCATGATTCCAATTGCATTCCCGATTTTGATCTTTAATATTCCTATTGATTGTGCGTTCCGCGATATAATTTTTCGAAAATGGGATCATAACAGTAGAATTAATTTATTGTTTATCAATGCGGGCAGACACAAACACAGGACTTAATAAAAAATCATTCAGATATTACAAATTTAAGTTTGATTGTTATTGGAACTGTGTATTTTGACGAAAGAAAAATACCTTATTTCGACATCAAGTCAATGTACAAACCCAATTTTATTTAGATTAACGCTAAATACTTAACTAATTAGAATTACTATACCACAGTATAAACAGTAACCTAATACCTCATACCTCTCCAACTTATAAACTATATGTTTGGAAAAAAAACATGTTTGTCTGTTACTTTGTTGCTGCAGAAAAAGACAAACCAATAGACAACCAACTTTTGAATTTATAATGTAGTGTACAAATTGACGTTAATCGATAATTATTTTGTTGTGGGGCTATGTTTGTCTAACTTGGCTGCAGCCTGCAAATGTACCGACTCGATCGGTAAGACACCACAGTCTCATAATACGGCAGTGCAGTAGCCGCTTCCGCTGTGCATTTCGTACAGTGAGTGGGAATTCCAGTGGCCCACACCCCCCTCCGTTAGATATCTCATTCTTTTCAAAAAAGACCGGCATTGCTATAGTGACTCCTCTGAAATTGCGAGTGTGCTTGGGCAGCGGTGATTGCTTACTTAGCCTTTAGTGGCTCGCATGCTTGTGTGTTTCTTTAAATACTATAAATTATAATATGATTTTTATAAAGTGAGTTCCAGTCGTATAAAATAGTTGTCTAACTATAACAGTTTTCATAAAATCAAACAAATCACTATACTAACAAGAAAAAATAATAATATTCTAACATTAAACCCACAATTAATGTACACAAACCAAACACTTTTAATTCCAACAGAAAATTTAAAAGAGTGTACTGCGTTTAGAATGATATGTTAGATCTAGTATGAGATGATACGTAATAAATTGCGTCATACCATTTATTGGATGAATAAACAAATTCCAATTGATGTTGCTTCAAAAACTACAATATCTCTGAATGTCGTAATTGTTTGTTCCAGAGGCCATCGCAAATCGAAGCGCAGTGCAGGGCCGGCCGCGCGCAGCACGCGCCCGCGGTATGTCGAATTACGCACTCGTACATTAAAAGGCGAATGCTTTTATATCCCCTGAAGCGTCTCGTATCTGGAGCACGTCTTTTTTCTCCTTTTTACGACCTCTGCTCCAAATTACGGGGGACACTCGGACTAGGCAGACATAAAAACCGGATGTAGGAAGCTTTAAGGCTGTATACGCGTCGAGCCGGGGGGCGCCGGCCGGGCCGCGGCGCGCGTCGACGCGGGCCCATCTGGATTCCGATCGGGCCGATCATCCCCGAAGATTTTATTTACGACGCGCGCACAAATTACAAAATCGCTTTGCCGTAAGACGCGTCAAGTGTCCGGAGGAGGGCAGCGGCGGTGAGGGGGCTTTGACGAAAAGTGTTTTCATAAAAGCCCGCCCCCGCCGCGGGGGGCGCCACGGCTGAATTCCTCGGGCGAGGGAATGTCGTCACAATAAAATTAGAATTTTGTGACATGCCCTCGGGATGTATCGAATGGTTACGTCGAGGAAGCTCCGTTAATTATTACGTTATATAGTTAGCCACTTTGCTTCTGGTGAAAGAAGTTTCGTAATATGTTCATATTATATTCATTAACTACCTTTGCCATTTGTTCGCGGGGCAAAAGTCTTCTGTCACTAATTTGTTTTCTCTTTCTTGGTTACTGCGTTTACTGCAGCTAACATTGATATTGTGTTTGAACACAACAAACCTCAAATGTTCTAAATATCCATAATTTTATAAGTTGATGTTAAACGCGACAGTTATAGAACAAAGACAACACAACGATTTATTTTTGAAAATTGTGAAAGCACACTTGATTTCATATTGTTGTTTATTTTCCACAATAGAAAAAAACAATAAGATTTTCGAATTTCGAACGCCCTCATACATACAATGTAATTTAGCCCGAATGAAAGAACACGGATAACGGGAAATAAGGAAAATCGAACTCCGTAAAAAAGCAACTATAAATATTATATAAGAAATGAATACACTGCGGCCGAACAAATCCGTGACCGGGTAATTCACTCACCTCGTACCCCGAAAAGCGGCGCTACGCGCGACGCGATAGGAAATAAAGGGACGGCCGCGACCACTGAGTAATATTTATAAGGAGAGCTTTTTCTTTCTAATTTCGGTTCTCCTCCGTGTTTCGAGCGAACTTTCCTCCCGGTCGACTTTCTAATGTGGCTTTTAAGTTCGAAGACGAGTTCCCTCGTCGCCTCTCGTTTGTATTGAGTAGCTTTTAGGTGCGCGGACAACGCCGACGGCCGCGGCCCTATTCCCGGCTTATTTACGAAGTTCCGTCCGGCGCCCCGGCCCCCGCGTCTGATTGCGGGCCCGTCGCGTGTCCGCATACGTTTGAAATACGTGATTGTAGTCTACTAGATAGTTTAATGGAAGGTTCGTTTTAAACTACCGAACTCGCCGTACAATTTCGAACGCCGACCGTGTCGTTTTTCGGTACAATTTAATGAATGCGTATCAACAATTTCGAATTAAAACGATAGCGTACGTGGCATTTATTCCACGGCTCGCCTTCGAACTGTTAAAGTGAAATAGCCTATTACGAGGAAGAGTGTATGTACACTTGACGATCCCCTCGCAAGGCTTTCTTCTCTCGGCGGTCTGTTTGTTTCGACGCTAACAAACATCCCCCCTCCGAGAAGCTCGCCCCGCCCGAGTGCAGTCTCCCCGCACCACTCGCTTCTGAAGTTCGTTGCACAGATGCGCCCCGCTTTTAACTCGAAAAATATGCCTCACACTGCGTACGCCCATTCTCTATATTGTCCATTCGTTTCCTCCTCGAGGACGAATACTCGTCTGTCTCCATCTTGTAAAACAATTCCTCCTTTCTCCTTTATGTCTTTCGTTTTACGATTTTACGAGTGACAAATGTTATCGTAGTAAAACTTTTTAATAATCGTAACTGGCCGACATTTCAATAATACAAAATCGCTGACGTTGTACGTTGTACATCCACTGATCTCCAAACATTTTTGACTTTTACCGTGATAAAAATAATATAATCATCGCCCTCGATTTTCCCATACACAATTAAAATTATACGTATAGAACTTTTTACACCTTGTTCTTTTTCGTCGGTAGTCGTTTTGATGTCGGTCGATGTTTAGACTGATTAAAGTTCCATTCCGTTAAATATATATAAAATTCAAGCCTTAATCTAAATAAAGTGTATTTTGTGACATAGAATGAGTGCTGCACGTTGTACCATTTCCAAGTGGTTTAATAGTGGATCCTGAAATACTTGTCTATTAACCATCATCAATATTGTCTAAGATAACCAAAATGTTACGGACAGGTATTTAGCTGTCCATAAAATTACACCAAGGGCACTTGTGACGAAACTTGTTTGAAGTTACATCATTCAATAATTTCCATGTGATCTTTAAGCAAGCATATACTTTAACAACTGGACAGTTATATTTAAATATTGGTTGCCTGTAAAGTCGGTATACGGGCGAAAGTTTTACGTGACAACGACTTTGAATGGTAAAATCATTTTAATGTGAATATTCATTCGTATAGTAGGAAGAAGGATGAAATAATAGTAACAATTTAAAACATTTATTTATACAAAGAATTATATTTAAAACATTAATTTATACAAAGAATCTCGCACTGAATTTCATATTAACAAAATTTTATTTTTACCTTTACACATACATACGTATTTATATACAATATACATACAATAACTGCAATACATTTGCAAGCTATGCACTAATTCTAGCGCTGAGCGCGCGGCAGACCGATCATAGTTGAGTGGGAGAGAGACGCATTCGGGGGCCTCTCTCGTTCGGTGACTCATCGTAACGTTACCGAGCGTTACACTTTTCATAAGTGACTCCCAGCCGCAACCTAATTTAAGACGTTGTCACGTCAATAATACGAAAACTTAATGTAACATAATCGTTATATATTCATGAACGATTAATTTTTTAAATTTTGAACGTAACCGTAGTAAAGTTTCAAAATAAGTGCAATTTTGACTAAACGAGTCAGAAACATGGATATAGCTATGTTTTTTAAAGTTATGGGCAAATGAATAGTTCAATTCTAAATAATTTTTGTTTTCATACTGACCGTTAACAAAGAAATTAAAACATTTATTGAAACCTTCGATCTTCATCCCGATGGAGCCTTTGTACCTCAACCCCCCGCCGCGCTCCCTCCCCCGGCCCGCCCCTCTACCTGGTGACTCGGTGAGTCTATTAAAAAACATTCCGTTTAACAAAGTTCGCGGCCTCCGGCCCCCGTAGTCGCGTTTTAAAAGCGGCCGAAATTAAACAGGGCCCGATTAAACGACTAATCCGCGCCGCCCCCGCCGTGAGCGGTGCCTTTTGCTTACGCACAATTACATCCATAATAATTACGTCCCCTGAATCGGACACCCGGGGCCGCTCTCGGCGGGCGCCGCCACCGACGCGGAGGGGAAGAAGCGCATTTCCGGTTCGACTTCTTGACCTTTACGGATCCTTACGCGGGTGTGTAGTTGTTGACGTTCTGTTCGAGAATTACATTTCGCCAGGCGCTTCGTTAGTTCGTTTAATTTCGATGCGTAATAAATGAACGCCACAATTGAAAGTCCGGTTTTCGAAACTAACGCACTCAAAAGTTCTCCATAACTTTCTTGGAGTCACGCTCGCGCGCGATATGAATTCTGTTTGTGATTGCACACAGCATATGTTTAAAACTTAGACTTACACTTAAAGACAGATTTATAGAATATAAGACGCGTTTAGTAATCAATATCCTTTTCTGTTTATTCGGTAACAGAATACATAATAGTATATGCGATGGGACTAGGATTATAGATAGTAAAAAAGGACTTTACTATTTTAATCTTTTTAATTTGGTTGTCGGTATGTGATGTCTACCAATTTACTTAACAACCACTCTAACTTGCAAGACGGTCTTTTATTAATGTCTACACTTTATCGCCCTTTACGTGTTATAAAAACCAGCTGTAGGTTTTTTTATGATTTTCATAAATGACCAAACTGAGCACGTTTCAAACATTTGAAGATTTTTTACTTCGGTAATATATTTATTGTAACGAAATGTAAAATTATGTTTATAACATGATAATATGATTCAAGCTTTCTTTAGTCGCAATTTTCTCTTTTCTCGTAAACTATGAATAACCGAAATGTGGTTTTTAAACAAAGTGTTGTACTTTGCGAGACCAACCCTAATTTTATTAATTTTTTCTTGTGTATTTTGCTTATGCTTTAACAAGTAGGTACGAAAAAAACCTTTTATTTCGTTATTGAACACCATAATGAATTATTGATCACGTTAATTCAATTCTAAATGCATTACAAAATATGATATAACAGTGCAATAGTTGAATTGAAATCATAAATCGATTAGGATTGTATTTATGTGATAATAATTGAAGGGTGTGGAAAACATCTGTCGAAGTCGGCGTTCGTACCGTTCGGAGTGATTGTACTTACATAGTTTTATTTGGAAACGAATAATGAAGTAATTTATTCTATTACTTAATCGATATCAGATTTTAAAAATCTCTACGACATTTTACGGATTAATTTATTAATGACTGCTAAATTTCGATGAAATTTCTTTTTACTGTGTTGATCTAGTCACGGCCACTTAATTTATCATAGAAATCCCTGTAATAATTGTAAAAGGATTATGGAATATAACGAATATGGCATCGAATTTACTTAACTATTAAGTTGAATTTTTTTTAAATAAATAGTTTAGTAAAAACCTTTTGGAAGTTTCAACTATCAAATTTTCATCGACTACTTTAAATATATACACACATAAATTTTTAATAATCTGAAAATTATTATTTTAAGGTCATAGGACCTATCAATAAATATAAATTCTTTTTTTTATCCTCAAATACAAGAATTGTAATTGAAATTGTAACATTGAAAATGAAAATCATAATAAAAAAAATTCTTTTGAAGGGTTTTTTTTTTGTCTCACCCTAATTTAAAATAGATACCTCCATGTCCGTCACAGACTTCCTCCAAACTCCACGAACAAAACATTTAGCATTCTACGTTTCAGACCGAGCTTAGCTTGCAGTAACCAATAACAAGAATGTCTAGTAAGGATTGTCAATGCTATAGCACAAGATATCAATATATTAAATGATATTATATATTAAATGAACATATCTGTAAATAAATGTTGAAACACATCAATCGATAGCCTATGTATTCATTATATTATATCTATATACTATCACGCAAAACAAAGAACTATCAAAAGCGGAGCTTAATCCATCTTTAATATATACTAATATCGTACATGGATCTTTGCTATTCTCAGACAATCGTAAGTTCTATTTACATCCAATCATTAATAAAAATTTAAAAAATAGTCTATTTATTTACACGGATAATATTGCAAGACTTCAGTGCTAAATATACGACAGTAATAAATATTTTAGGCCAATTAAGCAAGGATAATCCAAAACTGCATAAATTTTCTAAACATCTGAACTTGCACCAAATTATTGTTATGTGTTTTTTGAGTAAATAAGAAATCACTGTACAATACGCCACTTGAGTATATTATTGCTCAAATTACTTTTTTATTTATATTTTGCGATTCGTTATAATTTCATACAATAATTTCAATTTTCTTGAATTGCTTTACGCTAATCTAAAAGTGAGTGCCTAAACCGGACTGTATATAATCATACGAAGTAGATCAAATCATTTGTAAAATTAATCGATTTCATCGATTATTAAACGCATCTCTTTCATGAAGGGGGTGCGTCCATCCCTAGCGCCTTCTAATTCCCGAGTGACCCGTATTTGCACAACTACGTCGAAACGACTCCCTCATATTGGTTTAGATTCTTTAGTCTGTGAAGGAAACTCCCCCTTTGTGAAGCGACCTTAGGGACCCTACATATAAATACAAAAATAAAACGAACAGATCTCCTTCGGCGTTTCTATTTTTGTAATATTCAACGTACATAAAATTTAATAACTTTTTTTTGTTCCACAAATTTTTGAAATGTCTATATTAATTATATTTATATGAATAGTGCATGAACGAATGAATATAATCTTAGATATGTCGTTATTTTGGAAGTGCTTTTATAAATAATGTAATATATATATATATATATATATATATATATATATATATATATATATATATATATATATATATATATCATTAAGGGTCAGACGAGCATGCGAGTTTACCAGAGAGTAGGTGATGACCGCCGCCCATAAACACTCACAATTCCAGAAGAATCACTGGTGCGTTGGTGGCCCTTTACGAAAAAATAACTTGTAGGAAGTTTTAGAAAGAAATAGTATATCTGATGAAGGGGAAGTGAACTCTCGGAAATACATACATGTTTAATTATTCATTAAGTTTTGAAGTTAATATATACATTTTTCTTATCCAGTGTACTCATCGTAATTTTCGATCGTCGAATTCTAGTTTAGTCATGTACATAGTAGTAACTAAACACGTGGTTTCTAAAATTTAATTCCTTTAATTTAATGGTTCTTTTTAATGTTTCTAAACGTACCTTTCCATTCGTCGGTATACCATATTTCGTTTGTTAGGACGCTATTCAATAATGTGCAGTGAGTACATCGTGCAATGAGACATGTACCAATTTAGTAACGGGACAGCGCATGCGATTTCTCTATCAACATCTCTCAACTCTATCGATGCACCGAAAACTAAACAAATGTTAAAGTAAGCGGTAGTCACGTGTTCGAGCGCC
The DNA here is from genome assembly GCA_005406025.1 of Eumeta japonica. Taxonomy (NCBI): domain Eukaryota; kingdom Metazoa; phylum Arthropoda; class Insecta; order Lepidoptera; family Psychidae; genus Eumeta; species Eumeta japonica. The sequence goes on from BGZK01000322.1 coordinate 438,296, forward strand.
CGCTACGGGCGGCCGCGTGTAAACCCGCTGTGGGCCTTCGTAAATAAATGTCGTCTGCTCAGCATCAAAGACTGTATACATAATCAGTTCTACGGAAAGGTGCGGGGAAGTGGTACGAGGAAGTTTTCTTAGAGTAAATGAAATGATAGCACGGGGATTGAACTCTGATATTGAGAAGAACCCTCCAGCGTTGCGGTTTCGTTTTCGTTGCAAAATTACGAATAACATTAGCGTGTTGTGAAAATATCACATATGTAATCTGTTTATACATTCTCGAATCGATTCAGGAAGTTTCTTAATCGATCCAGGAATTATGTTTTTTCCTTTTTATAAAAATTCAACAAATCACGAATGATATCCTCATAGTAAAAATGCCGTTGCTTGTGAACACTGTAAAGAATATAAGGTTTATTCTTATCTAACAACCCCCATTAGTTCTATCAGCTGGATACATTCGAGTCAGTCATATTTAATTAGTTTTAACGGCGTCTCATAATGATCTTATCACCTTTATCGCTTAAGAAAGTGTCAAATTTCCCAGTCATCCATCAGCATTTGCTTACTCCCATACAACGCATACAATAATTTTGACAACGTCGAGTTGCGGTTTACCCTCGAGCGTTCCCTCGGCGCCGGCGCGGACCGCGGCGGCTTTCTCCGTCGTGAGGCTCTCTCGATGATCCCCTATTCACCTCGCTCATCATTCGGGCTGTGAAATAAAAGGCTCGATGGGAAAGAATATAAATGAATGTAGGCCCCGATGCCGCCCGGCCGCTATCCGGGTCAACAAGCTTATTGACTAATTTGTCTCGCTTTTATGAGGGGGCCTTTCTATCGGCCGCTGCGCCGGCGTCGATCGGCATATTACAGTTTGAGCATTTAAAATGTTACGCTGGGTCTCAGCGCGATCGCGAACTCAAAAGAGCTTATTAAATTGACGGATGTCGCGATTTGTATTCACGCCCGACAGTCCCATCGATTCTGCTTATTTGTGACGGCAAGCTTATGTTTAAGTATGGGAGTATTATATGCTTACTATCAAGTCTTGAGCGCATCACAAATGTATTATATTGATGTTTATTGCTTTTAACATTTTTTACAACGATAATTGATTATAAGATTTTTTACATAATTAAAAATTTAATAAATAGCTACATTTTAAGCTTATTTTCATATTGTCCATTTCATAATTTTCTAAGTTTATACATTGTTAGTTGTATTTCTTTTATCACGTATTTTTATATGTTAAAATTCTTAAATTACTTCTACTGGTATAGTGAAGTGCTATTGCAAATAATACATTTTATTAATGATGAATTCAACTTTGAGCAAAACCAAATCGAAGTATCACATACACTATCCATAGGAATCTAAACAACAATAAATACAGTTTTAATTACAAATTACCTTAAAAATTAATTCTACTATAAATTAAACAATAGCAAAAGGAAAGAAATTTCACATTCGTATTTATATTTTCTTTAACTTTGTTATATTTTCTAAAATTGAACAATATTCTGGAAGTAATGTAACCTTTTTTAAAAAAAAAGTTCGGTTCAGTGAATCTTGTTATTCATTATGACCCCTTAGATGGCTATTCTGGCTGCGCCACTTGACAAACAATGTCGATGTTCCGCTTGAATACATTTCTGTTATGATCAGCTTTATTTTTATATAATATGTACTTATTATATTTTATCTGAGAATTGGGATGACAAATTAAACACGATTTGTATTTCTACAAAATTACGTGATATTAAATCATTTCATTCAAATGTAAGTATATATTCATTTTTATGACTGCTTAAGGCATCCTTAAGTAATTTAAACACAGTAATCTCAGGAAACCTCAATTTTATAATTATATCACATAAATGCACACTACCTGCAAAGCAGTTTATTTACATGAACGAGAAAAAAATCAACAGATGCTCGTGTTTTATAGCATATAAGATCGGTGTAAATATAATTTATGAAATTTATTATCAAATATTACTTAAGAAAGTCTTCGAAACTCCTAGACTCTCAATCTACCGAATCCAACTTCGAAACCATCATAAAACTGCTCAATTTTGTAAACCTGGTAGTAATGTAACTGAAAAAATTGAAGATTTTCTCTTACATAAATGTCGCATATATAATTTGTGGCGAATACATGAAATCCATATCAATATATTTAAGCGCATAGCACGTAATTCTCATATACGGAAGCCCTCGAGGAAGAGACGTGTCATGGATATGTTTTAGTTTTCTTACTGTATGTTTTTCTTCCATTTGTATTTTGTTTGTGCAAGCCAAGCTTTTCGGCATCTTTATTTGGACCAACAGCCAATCTTTCGTATCCTCGAGACTTATACCACATTCATAAATGGCGAAGCCTTTAAATATTTCTATATATACAATTCTAAAACATCAATTTTAGTTTGAATGCAGGCCATTTAGCCATAAATTCCGTGCCGTTACGCAGCCTATTGTACCCCGCCTATTGTGTTCTAGCTTATTTCTGCAAACCTTTTCGACAATTGTCTAAATTAAACTGTCAATTTGAGAGTTTTTGTGCGCGGAGCACGGTGCGGGCCCTTCGCGTCGGCTAAGCGCCGTAATTTAGGGTTCCGCGCAGCTGCCGCGCGCGTAATGTTCGTTGTATGGCGTCGTAACGAGACGGAGTAATCGAACGCCCGCCCTCCGAGCAGCGCCCCTCTTGTTTGACCTCTGTGTGTACGTTAGCGTGTTTTAGGGAAAGCGTAAATGGCGAAATACGATCTCACAAATGTATTCATGTACAATAATATGGATATTTATAATAATTACACGCATAACAGAAATCATCTATTTACTATATCGTATTAACATTGCTCGATGTAATATTTGTGTGGCGTGGTGTGTAACGCGTTCGTTCCTCGTTAAACACATTGTCTTCGTTTGCGACTGCCATATAGTAAGTGTTTAAAAAAAAGCAATGTGTATGTTTACATAATAATTCGTTGTTTTAAAACGACTCTATTTCAGTGTTGTTCTATTTCCTAAAAGGATAACGGACAGTCCGATTTCTATAAAAAAAATAGTGCTTAAGACAATATTTATTTAAACACTATAATAGGCAGCAAGCTTCTTCAATACTTTACGTTCAGAGCAAATTTCGTTCGTTCAAATAGTGCATATTCACTAGATCTGTTCTTCTTTATGTAATTTTCTAGAAACAGACCGTAATATCTAGACTACGAAAGCGATCACGGCGCGTAGACAGATCAGCAACAAAGACTACACTCTCCGAATGCTGTAAAACAGCGAGTGGAGCCCTAAATCTCGATCCAATTACGATCCTTATTAATTTGGTGCGCGCACGCCGCGCTCGGCGGCTGCCGCTGGCGGCGCTCTCGCAGGCGCGCGTCGTTACTATAATTCGGGCGCGCAGTGACGGCCCGGCAATAGATTACGGGGAATTTATCCAAACGATTCCGTAGCGAAATTGCCGCCGCGCGCCCGCGCCGTCACGAACCGGCGACAATATATATCTAATCTAGACGCGGCCTTTCCTTTATTTTGTTTAGAGGATCGGCCGGGGCAATTAGCGGCCCACCTGCGGGGGAGGGGGTTTCATTAGTTTAATCCGGAAATAAATTGCGGCGTTAAGTTAAACCGAGCACTTAACGCCGAAATTAACCGACCCTTAATTGAAACTGGACCGAGTTAAAAAATAGATACCTTAAAGCGAACGTTAAATTGGCAACTTGACTGCATTTAAGGATAAGTAAACTCTGCAAGGAGTATTCGTAAGAGTTGTAACATTTAAAACGACGAAGTATATAAGTTTTATCTTTCTATACGATATCGGGTATCTCTACAAACAAACATTAACATTTCTCTCGGCGAGTTCATTTCTACTCCGTTTTTTTTTTCTGATTCTTTATAAACATAGCTTTATAAGTCTGCGATAATCTTTGATGAAATATATATGTCTTATTTATAATTATGCGCTTCAAAGCACTTTTATGAAAAGTTATATGATATAAATAATAGTAGGTCGGCATACTGTTCTTCGTAAAACCGAGTCAATTTAAAGTATTTATTTAAAATTTAACCAGACATTTGCTATTACAATAATTGTTCAGTCTCCTTCAGAAAGATATGAAAATTCTCATAACTATTTTATTATGCACCTGAAAATGGCACAAATTAAAAAGTGTCGCGGAGAATATTGTTTCGCTTTTGTACACACTCGTGCGCTTTTAGGCGTAAGTTAAATGCACGTTAAATTTTTCCGTTTATTCTCTCGTCCGAGCACACAGCGGGTCGTCGTTCGCAGTCGGGCCGCGTCGGGGGGCGGCACGTGGCCTTTGCGTGCCCGATAACGGCATCGATTTCATACGGCCATAGAGCAACACAATACCCGCCGTTGTGTACGTGCGGTTTGATTAGGGGGACGAAAGCGCATGTTGTAGATGCGCGTGCGAGTACTTTGGCGACGCAGGACCGTCGTGAAACGATGTAAATATCGTTTGGCGTTAAAGATTAAAATTATTTATATATATGACAAGCGACCCGAAGTAGATTCATTCACGAAGCTGTAATATTAAGCTCGCTCTCGTACTTCCAGAGAAACGGCGCACGATAAAGATTAAACGACAAGCCCATGAATATTTTCTTACTTGGCCTCACAATAAAAAGTTATTATTATTCGCAGGACCGCCCGCATTGTATGAACTGTTAACTTTGTTATAGACGTCTCAAACTGAATAAATGTGAAAATATTTAGATCGAAATATTCGGATACTTAAATTTCTAATTTATTAGCTTTCCCAGTGAACTTTAATTAATACTTGATAAACTTGCTATAGTACATGTTTTTATCCTTAAATAAATCAGACTTTCTATGGTGAGTTTTTTTTAATACGAAACTATCAATCTACGCTCTCAAATTAATATTGTTAATGCAAAAGTAATGCTGTCCGTCTGTCTGTTACCTTCTCACGGCTAAATCACTGAACTGATTTTCATGAAACTTAGTATGGAGATAGCTTGAAACCTGGGTAAGAATATACCATTATTTTTATTTGTTTTTCTGTATCATTTTGTCTTCTTATACTTTTACAAAGTTTTAATCTCAATTTAAAGGAATTTAGCGTACCGATAGAACACATGGTTGGGTAAAACATAAGTTAACGTTTGTCTATTTCTTTGTCTGGTCACTTTTTATACATCATCTTAAACGATTTTAATAAAATTCGGCACCGGACAGAACTCATCGTTGCGTACAATATGAGCTATATTTTATCCTAATAAATTGTGCGCAAATTGAGAAAAACATTAATTTCATTGTCCAAATTTATTTGTTTGCTTTGTTTTGAAGAGGAAGAGACGTGGGGAGTGAGATAGGATTGAAAGCGAGGAAGGGGGGCGAGGGGGGGTGATAAAGTGAGGAGGTGAGAGAGAAAGAAAAGGAGAGAAAGTGATCGAACTCTGTAAAAGGTCAAGATCAAGTTGATAGTAAAACCATGCTTAGGATCGAAGTTTTAATGAAAATCAAAATTTTGATGAATATTTTATATCCACGACAGCGAAGCCAAGGGCTAAAGCCAACATGTATTTATATATGTTTTGATATTATTATACATATCGCCTAACTATTATCTATGTATATGAAATTAATGGAATTTAAATATTTAAAAACTAGTATAATTTTATGTATTTGAGAGTATGATACTCGTTCATTCAAAAGTGTATTATCTTTAAAGAGATAAAAGTGCAAATATATCTATTATGTTAATAAAACGCTGAAGCAACCTAAACACACAATTTAGAAAACATTTACAGCGGGCATGCAACAATACTGACAAATAACTAAAGGCGCACCCGTGGACTATCGTCCTAAAATATCAGTAGAATGAGCTATATTTCAATTTGTCGTGGGCAGGCCCTTCGTCCCCTATCCGTTATTAACATTAAGCAGTATAACAGTCTGGTGCGTCGGGCTCCGCCGAGCGTGTACACCCCATTTCTTGTTTTCCTCGCGTTACGTACCGCCTTCGATTAAGCTTTAGTCCGCTAGGCATTTTGCTGTTGAACTTACAAGTTTACGTTTCCGGATCTAGATGTCAGGGAGTATATGCATACCTTAAACACGAAACATCTTCGACATAGATATTTTACAATACACACGTAAATTCTCCGTCACCTATTTCAGAACTAAAGTTCCATATATCCTTCGAGTTACGAGTATTTTTACGGAGTTATTGTAGCTTTTAAATGCGTCAGAACGTTTAAAAACATCGATAACGTCCTATAAAAGTTGTCATTAGCGAAGGGCCCCTCTGGCCGATTGTCGCACTTTATACTTAGAAAATCATTAAACTGCGCCGATTTCACCTATCTCGTCCGGAGGGTAGATATTATACGAAATGGCCTATTGATAGCGATAATTCAATTTTATACCGGCCCTTACGAAGGGGAGGCAAGGAATGATAAAGTACCTAAAGAATTTATATTGTTTTTCGTTATCATATATCTTCAAAGTTATTCAATAGAAAGTGCGTACGTATAGCTAGAAAGTGCTGAAATGTGCGACGACGAGGAAACCGAGGAACAACTAATTGGCACATTGTAGTCCGCGAGACCGTTAATGTGGTAGCGGTTAGCGAAAATCAAAATAATGTATGGAAAGTTGCCGCCTCAATGGGAACTTGGAGTGGGAGTCGACTCCGACGGCCGGCTAATAAACGGTTGTAACAAACTTTTGCGACGTGCGCTAAAATCTGAAAGTCGGCAAACTCTAAAGTTGTAGATATCGCGCCTAGCGCGTGCCCATCGCTAGTGTGTACGTTGTTCGTGAATAACTTGGTTATGTTATGTAACTTTGATTCAGAGCATATTAGTTGACCAACTTAATTTGATTTAATTTAAAAACATATATGTGTTAATTTAAAAATTTAAATTGTTTGTTGTTCAATCTTTTTTATTTAAACGTTTTATTTATTTTGAAGATTATTCGAATTCTTCAAACTTCTTTTACTTTACTATTTTTATAAAAGTATGTAATGTAAAAATATCCTTGTTAACAATAAATGTAGTAAATAAGTATTCTAATAGCATTAATTCAATATTATTTTCGAATTTCTATCATATTTTTTTAAAAATTCAACGGAAAGTTTGTAGAAACTAAAAAAATATCTATGGTACCGAATTGTAGAGGAAAATTATTGAATATACTGTCGCTTGTTGAATTGATTCTTGTTCATTCTCGATTACGTGGACTAAAACCAAGTGATAGAAGATATTCCGATATTTTATTTGTCCTTAACGAGAATATTGCATCGCAAATAATCAACTATAAACTTATAAACTGACACCCATTGGGGCCATCCATAAATCGTTTGGGGGGGGGTTGTCAACGGAATGTGACAAGGCGCGACAAGGAGCAGGTCAAAAGCTTTGTGACGTCAAATCCGAAATACGAAAAAAGGTTTATGTCTTTTGTTTTGACCAATGTTTAAAGTATTTTGAACAAAAATGTAAAAATTGCTGTTTTCATTTACGTGTGACCATCTGTGACTAGGACGGAGGGGGGGTCTAATTTACTTTAAAGTTATATATGTATATTCGAGACCCTCACAATAAGCGCTTTCATGTGACATATCACATGGTACAGTTAGCAAAACTTAATTTTTATTTCAATTTAATTAGTCCAGTAGATTCAGAGCAACACATGATGACAGACAATCACATGAATGATCTCATAAGAGTTCCGTTTTTCATCTGGAGGCATGGAACCTCGAAAAGTGAATACATTAATCATTATGTCTCACAAATAAAATTTCTTCAGGAAGGAAATTTTTACATTTGTTTAAAAGAAAAGTATTGTAGCCTTTATTCCTTGTCCTACCAACAGTAATCCCATTAGTTTTAGTTCACGACAAATAAAATGTAAACTCGGCATTATCCGTTCACCTCTCCATGAACGATCTCGAGAACGGCCGGCGAAGCCGAAAAGTCGCTCATCAAAAATTCAAGTGATCCGAAGCGGTTTACAATTAGCCCGGGCCGCGGCCGCGCGCGCGCCGCATCACAATGAGCCGTCTCGGCGGCGCCGTTCGCGGGCTCTTCGCCGGTATTTCCATTTAAACTGGTTTACGCGAGGGTGGCTATTTCAATTTCACTCTTTCGATATTATCTCATCGGTCATCCGTCCAGTGCTATTCATATACTGGTATTCGTAGAATCGATCACTTGATCTATGGATTTGATATTTTGATCGGTCAGCTTTAAGATATATAACAAGTGATAAATTGTTATATATAAAACACGTCCACTCGAACCCTCTTCAAATGCTTCTCAGCAATAGACAGTGAATGTAAAAGGAGTCGCTCTTAGAGATTAAGACGTAAAGACGACAAACTTGCAACATCCGTGGAGAAAGTAGAGTGAGATGTAGCACACTTTATTCTGCGATAGTGTGAACGCCATACTCGGATAAAGATATACATGTCAATATCTAAACTAAGATTGTAACACGAAAAGATTGTTTATATATTAGGCGTTTAGAACAGTAAAATTAAAAATTGTTAACAAGAATTGAATCGAAGTCGTCCCCGACGCTATTTGCCTATAGACATAAAACACCATACGTTACAAATTCCCAGTATCCGCTACTCGAAGTACATTCGAGGTTCAATCTGCAGAAACTTCAGGGGGGCGCCGGGAGCGGGAAAGGGGTTCGCGTTTAAAATGTACATCAAAAGTCCATTTGGGCGAGCGTTCGGCCGCCGATACGTCTTGGCATCGGGCCGCCCGACGGCCGCTGCGGGCTCTTTGCGATATCAATTCGTGGATACTTAATAGGTACTAGCTTTTCAATATTAATTTTTCTCTTAGAATTACAGATTAAATCTGGTGACTTTAGTTCAAACTTTCTGTAGACAAATTAATTGAATTAGAAATCAATATATGATGTGTAGTAATATATTTTTACATTGATTTACTATTGGAACGAAGTTCTTTAATGCAGCTTGCGGAAAGTGTTAGTTGACGGATATCGTCACGTAAGGAAAAAGCGTTATGCTACTTCCATTCGAATCTCAATGCCTTTCTTTCTCTCTCTCTCTCTTTCTCCTTTCTCTTTCTCTCTCTCTCGAACAGACGGTAGTATTAATAAAGTGTGACGGGAGCAACGCGCGACGTGGCGCTAATTTTTTTTTCAACATTTAAAAAAAATATCTCTGTTATATGATACATGCATTTGCAATGAATAATAATGTATCGAGGTAATTTCTTTAGTATTATTTTTCGATTTATATTCGGTACTGGAGATGGAGTTTCAATTTTAAATCTTTAATAAACTCATTTTATACATATAAAAGTGACACCTATTACCGATTTCAAAAATGATATTACTCTCAAAAGTTGGTAATGTATTTTACTGTTCCTATTTTTTGATATAACATAATATTAAGCGAAAGGAATTTCGTTCCAACTATGTTTCCCGCGACACTTCGTTTTTTTTTTGTACAGGAAATATAAGTATTGTTTCTTTACTACAATTACAAAAATGTTACATTGTATAAAGTAGGCTTTATCTTAGCGTAACTATAGTAGTATACTCCATTCCGAATAAACGAATAATTCGAAGAAAACAAAATAAACTAAATTATCACAAACGGATGGTCAGATAACAACGTAATGATTTTCGGAACGCGGCTCGGAATTAACCTCAAATACGTTTGTTGCGTGCAATAATTTCGCCGAAACGGAATACCGAAAACATATTTCGCCAAAAGAAAGTTCCAGTAATGGCGATACGAGAGACCTGCGCCCGCTTCATTATTTCGCGGGAACAACACGCCGCGGGAAAGCAACTTTTCTATTTTTCATTTCGCTCTCTCTATCCTTTTGTTGCGGCACCATAAAGGCTGATATACGATTAAAGTTCGGAAATGGTAAGAAGGGGTCCAGGGGGTTACTAATACTCCTGACCTATTGATTCGCGAAACGTCAATGGCAGCGTAACGGTCCTACCTTTTGTAAAGTTTTATAAGCTTTGCCAGGTCGAGGCGAAATCTGGTTCTTGCGCCGTGTGCATTAAATTTTTATCTCTTTCTGCCTTATGGTAGTATTGCCTGATATAAATACGAGTTCTTTATACGCAGTTCCTGGAATGAAAATTTGGCGGCTACATCTGCAATTGCCGTCAAGCGTACAGGCACATAATAAACACAAATCGCAAAGAAAACAATACTGTTTACGTCCTTATTAAATAATCATCGACCGCTCCTTAAAAATGTTACCTGACGTACAAAACTCATCGGTTTTGATTTGAATAATACAATGTGTTATGGAAATATTTTCTAGTAAAATACGAAAATATATGTGTTTTCTGCCGACGAATTATTCTTTAAATTCTTTCGTTCAAGACTTATTTGAGCAAAATAGTGAATTAGCTACATTTGCCTATTACAGTCTGGCGTTTTTCCAAGTTTTTTTTTATTTTTTTCCCTATTAACTTCCAAATTCCCTATTAACTTGGAAATAATTACTAAGAATCCATAAAAGTACTTAGTGAGAAATTACATTTTCAAGTTACTAGGGATGATTTTAGTCAAGAGTATATTTATATTTACACAGAAAAACCGATTATTTATTTTTACCGCTGTTCTTATACAAGCATTCAGTCCACACTTTGTAGGTGGCGCTTCTGTATTATTACTAATATTATTACTTGTTCTAGTTTAGCAATAATTCAATCGGACCTTCCGACTCAGGTTAACTGAAATTTAATTAAAACCGTATTGAAGTCTCCGATGTCGCGCGAGAATTTTAGTCGAATTAAAATTAAAGTCCACGGGGCCGCGCTCGCAAATTGGCAATCTTTGCCGCGCTCCGACACTGCCCGGGCATTGTCTCCTTCATTTTGTTAACTCGACACTGACGAACGCACCACTTAAGCGTTTCTCTGGCTTATGATGTCGCTATAAAGAAGATTTTACAAGAAACTCGATTAAATAAATAATTTTCTGGGCGTACGTTTGACTGATAACGCATTGTGTAGTCATTTTGTTATTCGTGCAACACGGTAGATTCATTCGAGACCCGGCTAAGTGGAGCGCGCGCCACTGTCGGCGGGCGGCGGGCGGCGGGCGCGGGTCACGCACGGTGCACCCGATATCCGTCCCGACGAGCCGAAGGAACATTAAATTCTCCGGAAGCGTTTCAGGACGGCGGCGGTGGCGCTGCGGCGGCCTCCATAAACTAATGTTATTCGGCCGGTTATGCGCGGCGTGGGACCGAAAAGGCTGCCCACGAGGCGCCGCTTCGACCCATAAATTTTTCATGAAGCAGCCATTTCCCGAGGACTCGACCGAGTGCCGATTGAAAAGCGGCCGCGATATTGCCTCATCGGGCCGGCGAGCCGCTCCTTACGCCGCCGCCCTCGCGTCCACCCCCGACCTACACCCCCTCGCCGCACCGAGCTAGACTACACTCCTCACTGGAACGTCTACAATGGATTTCAACTTCAACGAAACAATAGACTGCGTTTCGCGCCCCAGCGATTTTAACGGAGCTAATGACCGTTCTTGTCGAGCGATCGAAACCGAAATGCTGAGTGCAAATCCAATAAAAGCAAATGTTCAGTTCCTACAATTAGTCTTCGTCCGTTCCGGTATATAAATTGATGTTTTTCTCCACTCCGATCCGAGGATTATAAGTGAGTCCGTCCACAAACGTCGGGGTCGAGCCGATGTAGCTCAAAGGCTTACCTTTCGCGAGTGGCGATACCGGTGACCGCCATCGCGCTTGCTAATTTAACGGTGGCGACAACCGGAAGAGGCTATCGAATCGAACACCGCACCCACCCCCGCCCTTCCGGCTGTCCCGAGCCATTGGCATAATTGATAGTGACGTACCGCCGACGGAAACGGTCGCGGAGGGAGGCTCTCTCGCACAGATAGACTCGAAGCTTCAGATTGAATAATCAATCAGCGAAATGCAAATGTGACGCGGTTCAACAGGCGGTGTACGACGGTAAGTTCCGATGTTTTTGCTTGAGTTTGTTCTATTCACAATCTGTATATGTATATATCTACTTGGTGTAGGCAATTTCTGTAAAAGCTGTCGTCTTTGATATCTAACGACCATCGACCAAACTATATTAACTCTTCACACGATAATGTATGTAAAAAAATCTCAAAAATAGAAAGATCGATTATAGTGCTTTTTCAAGCAATTCGAGCTCAAAAATATAGTTCTAATACATTTTGAGCTTTTAGAGTTTAAAAATCTATATGTATTACAAAAAGCACGCTTTTTATTTAATTTTCCAACTACAATATATTTCGAATACGTTATTCGATTTTGGTCTGCTTTACAACATCCGACGCTATTTTTTAAACAGAAAAAGATGGCCGAGTATCAAACATTAACCCATCAATAATTTCGTAAGTTATTTTGAAAAGAAAACTCCTTTTTTTCTTCTTTTTTTTTCAAATATTTAGTTAATATCACTAAAACGAACCGATCAATTTTGACAGCTTACAACGATACACACTGTTTTTTAAGTAGAAAAGCTGGTTTGATTTAGGAATTGATTTGTCTAGTCGTTAAAAAATTTTGAAAAAATCAGTTTTTAAAAATTTTATTCCAATGCCCTTTACAAAAAATCAACTGATTTTTATGCTATTTCCAGCAATCGTAAATGTATAGGGAAAAGAGCTAATTAGGTTATATTATCGATTGGTAGAACAGTTTAAAAGTTATTTCAAAAAAATATTTTTTTAAATGCTTGTATTTGAGATTTCTCTCAAAATCTACCTGGTGGTATTAATTCAAATTTTCAAGAAGTCTAAGTCGAGTGGACCACTTACAAATGTCGCAAACTGCGTTTCGGTCGGTTAAGATATTCAAAAGTTATGAGAGATTTATACGGACGCACGCACGCACACACCCATACAGGCATACAGAAATCACTTGGAAAATGATCAAACTAGTTTCCTAGGACCCTAAAACGTCAACATCTGATATAAACTAGATTTCCAAAAATCGTCCTGAAAATATTAGATATCTTACCAACTTATGAAAAATTTTCAATTATCATTGAAATTCAGCAGAAAGTTAAAAAACACGTGTTAAAACAAGTGAATTTCAATACTCATCCCAAATAAGTTCAGTGACATAAAGAGGTTAGAATTTGAATATATAACGTATCTTAAATTTTAATGTACAACAATTATAATAATTGTTGAACACAATTTATATTTTATTTAACAATGATCTATTGATTTAGTAACGATAGTGTCTTTATCGACATAAGGTGATAAGGATACTCTGACAAATAAAACGTCAAGGTATAGTACCTTTAGCAGCTATCTCTAGGTATAACATCTTATCGTATCGGGACACCCTCGGCAACGGCTGTAGATTGTCAAGCTTGTGGCGACAAATCGTGGTGCCACACATGGCGTCGTACATTCTACCAGTAATAATTTTTTACTTGAATTAATAATGATGTTTAAAATCAGCAAAGAATTGATTAATTGTTCTTGGCAATGGAACCCATTCTGTTATGGACTTCGCTGATCCCGTGTTCGTTCTAAACTAAACCCTGACTAAATCTCGATGCCGCTCCGTTCTTAAAGAAACTAAAAGCGATTCGGCGTTGCTATGAAAATCGACATCGGGATATGTGTTGTTAAAAATCGCGCACCACAAAATCTTGCCATTAATTATTTTTTTTTTTGCAAAAACCGATTAAGTAATACATTAGGCATTTAAAGTGAAAAAGTGGTTGTATTTAGTACTCACGAAGACCTTTGAGATCTGATAACAATCGCTCTTGCAGTATAATGATTGCCCTACAGTAGAACATTATTCATTGTTCTAGCACCGGGAAGTATCGTGCTTATTTTACGTAAGTGGCAAAAGGTTATATGTCTCCTCTATAATAAAATTGTTTTGTAGTTATTGAATTTCTCAAATAATTATATGTTGTGAAAACTTGATATAAATAAGTTGAAAGAGTTCATTAAACATTCCTGGAAGTTTGCGAACTAAGGAAATATACAAGTTCTGCTGTTTTAAATGTCTAGCAACATAACATCTGTAATAAATTATTCTTGAACAAACTTGTGATAAATTCGTGCTTTAAAAATATATTACAAGCCTGCAGAAGTATTTCTATTTTACAGTGGGATTATTGTTGCTATAGTTTTGAAAGAGAAAGGATCGAAGGGAAAAGTACAACTCGTAGCGAAATTGTGGTTTAAATTTGGCGTCCATTTTCCCTTTTGAAATCAGTGACTATCATCACTATTATCGGACGCCCGCCTGCAATATGCAGGAGCATGCGGCATGCAACCCACCGCTGATCCCCGAATCTGATCTTCCACGACGAATCATATTTCAACAAATTGAATTATGATTCAAAAAGATTCAACAAATATCGAATACCGAATCAAGTGTTAATTTTGTCAATCCGTCACGTTAATAAATGACAAGTATCTACGTACGTTTCGTGCTAGTACAATGTATTACGATTTTCAAAAATATAATGGAGAATTAGGTTACGTTTTTTGAAAGTCGATACACGAAATGCTGTGAATGTCAATAAAACTGTCGCTACAAAAAAGTATTTCGTATTCCGCAACACTTGCTTAAATCGGTGTTGATTGAAACTTGTCTATTTTCCTTTAATTAATTCGCACCGTGTAAAGGTGATTCGCCATCGAAATCCGAATTAACTCAAGAAATACGATTTAAATCTTCTATTTTAATTCTGCATTAACTCTTAAGGAAGTCATTGGTTGAAAATCTTGATCCCATCGCCTGTCTCCTTATTATTTAAGATTAACGCCTTTTCTCCCTCAGCTGCTAATAAAGTACCACTTTACCACCGCTGAATATTAAAGGTTGTGATCTGTGTAATGGCATACTAACACAACCGGTGCCCGTTTGACCCATTGTTGTATAGTTGTAATATATATACTTAGCAGGGAATATATACCAACCTTTAGTTAAAAGTGGATTGACTTTAAAATTTCTTTACACCAGTTTTATGCTAGGCGGGAAATAAATCACTTTATACGTTTGACGTCCAGCGAAGGATATAAGCTCTCTCTTTAACCTTATGCTATAATAATAAAAGAGTAAGTAAATAAATAAATACACCGTAATGATTTACTTATTTTGATATTGTTATATAGACAGCAAATACCGAATCAAACCCGAAACTGCCTTTCTTGATCTCATGGTGATTAATAACGCTAACATTACGTACAGCATTTCGTATTTCCCTCGCAAAGTATCGGAATTAACAGTTAATTCACGCCAACGAGATGGCTAAACAATCTCGCCGACTCCACTGTAATACGGGACTATTTCTCTTGTTGCCCCATCTCGGCACGGCTGATGGTTCGGCATTTAAACGTTGCCGGTTTTAAATCACGAAAAGGATTTGCCAGAATCGAAAGCTCTCATCGGAGATTAAGCCGCGGACACGACGCCGGCGACGGCCGGAGACCTAGCGTTAGGTCTGCCGAACACCGTGAGATATTTATTATATTGCGACTATCGTTGTTTCGAAAACTTCTTCGAAATTGAGTGGTAATCTATGGTGAGTTTGTTTGTGTATTGTTAAGGTGCAATAAATCGATTTAATTTAATTCAGTCAATTTTGACTAGTATAATTCGAAAGTGTTTGTGCAAGGGTAAGTAGGACATATTTTATTGCAAAATTTTAGATGAAGAAGGAAAAAAGATGTATATTTGAGTAAAGCAACATGTTATACCAATCGTCAATTACAACGATAAGCATGTAAAACGTATTTTTCCAAAGATATGTCATTTACGCGAGAAATCGACGACGACTGACTTGATTTCTAAAAGGATTAATGTGTTCGTATAAAATAAATACTAATTAAACGAATAAATTAATTCGACGCATTTAAGGAATGCCATCACTGATAACGATAATATGTTTTGTTCATATTATTGTTCCTGCAATTGCTATTGTTATCGCATGTCGATAGGTGTGTGCCCGCCCTAAAGTATTTGGACCGCGACATTGTGCCTTGAAGTTTCATTGTAGAGAGAGAAGCTCTCGGATCCTGGTGGAGCTTATAATATCGCGGGCGCGTAAGCCTCGCGCGGCACCTGAGCTTTCATCTTTTGTGGGCTTGTTGCGGCGCCCCCACCCTTTTCGGCCCGTACCCGTCCCCGGCCCCCCGCCCCGGACGATCTGCGCCGTTGTTTCGACGACGTCGGTAATTTGGTGATGAAATGTGCAGAGGGAAGCGGCATAATCGTTTTCCCGTTTCTGTTTCGTTTCCTGATCGCGGTCCGAGTTCTCGCGACTCCTGCGAGGCTATGGCCCGGATTTTTTCGTATATGTTCACTTAACTTCCGCAAGATTCTGTTTGTTCATTTCCCCTTGAACGTTTAGCACAGAACTAAAGTTAATATACATTTTTGTACAGTACTGATATTTATTATAATGTAAAATTGACCAAACTTTAATGTAGATGGACGTTTTAAAGAGATTAAACACCTCTTTACAGGAACCGTCTGTTTATTCATTTCAGTTCTAACATTTAACATTTTGTGTTTCAACACTGATAACGAGATAAAATACATTTACATACATTTAAATAATTTGAAATTTACGGAACTTACGTACTTAAATTATGAATTCACAACGAAGATGCCCCGTGCTTTATTGCACGACATGAAACAAACAGAATTAGTTTTCAGTAATTCGTGTGTAACAACAATCACCCCCGGCCGCGTCCGCGCGCTTCCGCCGCCCGTCTGCACCGGAACGCCGCCGCGCCGTGTTCAAATATATGCATTGGCAACAGTAGAGTATTTAATATTTTTTAGAGTTTTCATTAGCGAAATAGTTAAGAGCATTTTTTTCTAGATAAGTAAGAATGTTTCATTTTAATTATTGTTGATTAGATACAGGGGTTATTACAAAGTAATCCTGTCTAACACTTGCGCTATTATATATATAATAGTGCGATATATGTATGTTTTTGTGCTTGTGCGTGTGTGCATGCGCCTTCTAAAACAGTGTTACAACTCTGTTTTAGAAGAAAGGCGATGGCAAAAATAGTTCTGAAAACATCATATTTATCAAGTCACAGAGAAGTATGTATGATATTTTCGGAATCAATTAACTCTATAATTTTAATTTTCCCTAAAATACAATATATTGTTATTTATTTATACATGTTTTTCTTTTTCATGCTTACCGATTGTTACAACCTGCCTGATTTGCTTTTTTTAGCATTATTTTTGGAATGATCATTTTTCGCTTCAGTTTAAAAACTTCAACCAAATAAAAAAGAAAAAGCCGTTCCAACTTCTGAATTAAATGTAGATCTTTCAATCGCTTCAGAAGTTACAGACAAACTAATTCCTCAAAAGCCATCTATTCGGAAGTTAAACAAGTAGTCAGTCGCGCTCTCGCGATATTTATGATAGCGCTGGTGCCGGCGCACTCTTTCGCGGACACCTGAAACTTCGAGCACGGCCGCGCCCTCTGCTTGTGACACTCTGTTATTAATGACTTAAATACGTGGACACCGCGTCATGGCATGTACTTATTGTACAGTCTGAAGGCGAATTAATAAAAAAAACTAAATGATTAAATTACTGCCCGAACAACACTCAATAATTAAAAAATGTAGTACATGTAATATAATTTTATATCTGATCAACGTTTTTTCTCGCACAACGACCTCAAAGAGTCCCGCATTGTCTTTCTTAACCACGTTACGATTTGTCTCTTGCGAGTGATTTTCAATAAAATAAATAACTGTGTCGTAATGCGTGTGCTGCAATAAAGAGATTTGAATGACACCGCTTCGACGCATTGTCGTATCCTATTTCTAAGTCGTCACATTTGTTGTCGTCGGCGATTTTTTAATGTTTGCCCTGTCCAACACCCTGTCGAATATGTAGCCTGTAAAAAGCAGTCATGTTTCGCCAGGGAGATGTAAATAGCCCCAACCCGACGAAATGATGAGCCGGCACCTCGGTCGCCGCGGCGCGCGTGCGGCGGCACGAGCACAGCGCCGAAGCCCCGGCTCCGTCCGTTTTCCGTCTTTATTTTGTTAAATACAGCGGCGGCTTCCGGCGGGCGCGCGCCGGACGCGCGGACAGAATCCGGCGCGCACTTTTCTCGGCGGGCGTCCGGCCGACTACGCGTTTTCCGGATTTTCTTGGCTTCCGTTTCCGGTCGTTGACTTTGGCCGAAACCACGAATGGCCATCGCCGCTTTGATTTACCGTTTTTTTTTCTTAGAGTCGCTTCAGGGTACGTGTTAAAGGAAAAGGCTTTGAAACTAGTAAATACATATGGCCTTTGAAAATGCTTAAGTATTAACTGTAGTATAGAGTATCTAATTGAATTGTCCGTTATATGAAGAAAAATATTAAAATTATAAAAAGATACCTAAGACTAAAATATTTTATATCTTGAACTTATGAGTACCTATAAATTTATATATATTTAGATATAACAAAGAATAAGTCCACATAATAACCCATTGATGTTGAAGTCTTTTCTATAAGTTTTAATTTTAATTTTATTTTTTTCTATAATGTATATCTTAACTGTGGAGACTAGTTTTTTTAAAAAAGACACCAGATAGGAACGAAGTTCCTTATTATAAAAATACTAATTTCAAGTTCTATTCGAAGTATAAAGAAAATAATTATTGGAGTACACATTTTTTATTATGATTTTTTATCGATAAAAATAAAAATAATCGTAAATGAATTATACACATATAACCACAAAACTAAAACACGTGGTACTCATACAAATAACCAAACAAATAAAAACACGTGTTGCTTATATGCCAAATGTTTTAAATAAATTTTTATTTTTTCTTACATAGTATTTGGTGACTTTATACAATTGTCAATCGTCATATCTGTCCATTCACTTTCTATCAGTGTATTTAATTTACCATTATTCAAAATGTTTTCTATGTAATTAATTCACAAAATAACACGAACACAAGCCACGCTTAGATCATGAAACGTTTGTGGAATGATATAATAATAATAGCAAACTGCAATAATAATAACAGTCATCTCGTAGACTATACATCAGACACTGTAGAGCCGTCATCCATAGACTATACATAAAAATCTTACCCTTTTTTAACTTTACGGACGTTTTTTGCCGGCTAGGGTACCCTCCGCAACGCCCCATAAGGAACTTTGTTCCAATATGTTTAAAAACGTTCACTTTAATTTTTATTATAGCCTAATTTTATCAATTTTGATTGGAGTTCCTATCGATTTTGATTGGAGTTATTCCAATCAAAATCGATAGGAACTCCTGCTCGTCTCATTTAGTTTATAAAAATAAATATTATGTAATGTATACGATACCCAAGTGTTACCATCGCATAGTATGAAATAAAGAAAATTATTACACTTATATGTATTATAAAAATCAGTAAGTTGCTAATTATTTACTATATCAAAGTGGTCCATCTAACGTAGCAAGCCTCGTTGCGTGATACATTCGAGTCTGTGTTTTTTTTCAATTTGTTACTGAACGGGATGTAAATTATTCGAGGAGGCTCGCAGCGGTCCTACCGTTTAAACTGCAAAACACTACCGATTTTTAGTCCGGCAGAACCTTTATTAAATAGCATACGAACATATTTCGGTCAATGAAATAATCACTATATCTCTCAGCATACATGTTGACATGCATATTCTATGAAACATCACAGGTCGCGCAGGTCATGTTACTTCATATTATACGTTTCGTGTCCTAGACATAGCGTGCATAAATCGACTTTTCTCTATATGAGTATTACTTTTTGCTTGTATTTCTAGTATTAGTTGTAGCACTAAATATTATATATGTCAATGAATCCAAATGGAAATCGTAAGTAAACGTGAGAAATTCAGCGGCCCAAGGAAGTAGTCTGCAGGAGCCGCTGACGGCAGCCACATGTTTACTTTTGACTTTACTTCTATTGACCTGCGCCGTACCAGCTTCCAGCGACCCAGAGCAAAAATGTGCAGAAAAAAAAAATCTTATTCTCGATTAAGAAAATATTTTGATATTTTTTTGTTTTGAATACAGATTTTTTTTACGATTTATGTATTCAGTAAATTTGGACAAAATTATTTTCGCTGTGTTTGAAAATGTTATTTTTTTCTGTACTCAAAATATACTTTTACCAAATAGATAAACTTTACTACTAAAGTCTGAATAAATTTTCTTAATATTTCATTAACTGAGTTTGAATTCAACGAAATTTTGTTGTTGGAAACATTATATTGAGTGACTCGTTTGATGATTCACAATTTACATGCTTGTCTTGAATTTGACTACATCTACACTAACGTTATAAAGACATGAGTTTGTTTGTTTTACGCAAAATTGTTTCGTAATTAGAAAGCTGCACTATCCCTGAGTATTAAAGAATATCATTTATTTATTTATTTAATATTAGCGTAGTTTCATCACAATGCAATAAGTGGTAACTAACAAATCTTCACACCCATACTTTCACCTTAATAATATTACTGTGATATCACAAACATATAATATATATTTTATATAAATACTACAGTAATTATGATTAGACTTACGTAAACGAGTAATGTAATAATGAATATAATCTAGAATAAGAATCTTGTCTACGTTATGCGGCACATAGCAATATAATTTGGCGTTTTTTTTATAATTGGTTTGGCAATTGGTGTATTTTGCGAACTCTCCAAGACTTTGTGTTTAACATGAACTCTGATCGGGCAACTACGTCACTGAGGAGTAACAGCCTGCCAAATCGACTTTCTGGAATCATATTTGAGTAACAGAATTCAGAGGTTCATGGGTATACCACAGGGATCAATTCTTAATCCCGTTTCCTTTTTTAATATTATATAAATGACTTACCTATCCTTGTTAAGGATCTTCATGAGATAGATGAGTACAGTTTGCAGATGATGCTGCTTTGTTATTTAAAGTAAAAACAACACCCCGCTTATGACAATGTTAACAATGCTAGCTCTAAGGTAGAGAAATGGTATGCTGCAAATAACCTACTTTTTAACGAAATGAAAACAAAATGTATAAAATTCTCACTTCGAAATCTAAGATATGGATCCGAAACTATTAAAGTACGTAGCGAAGAAGGGGAGTTTGTTAATGCTACCATGTTCCTGGCAATTAGTTTAGATAATAGGCTTCAATGGGGTCCTCATATAAGGAAGTTAGCGAAAAGGCTTAGCTCTGCCGCCTATGCAGTCAAAATAATAAGAAATTTATCAGACGTTGAAACTGCTAGATTAGTTTATTTTGGCTGTTTCTATACCCTGATGTCATATGGTATTTTGCTCTGGGGACATGCCGCAGGTTTAAGGAATTAGAATTTTAACTCTGGCATCCCAATTCATTTATGAAAATTTATAACATGTAAAAGAAATTGGAAATGTTCAAAAAAAAAAAAAATAGTGATCGACATAAACTCGATACTAAAAATAAAAATAAACTGAGTTTACATTTTAGTTAACTGTGCAAAGTCACAAATTCATATACAGGGCTCAGTGTGCCCTTGTTCAATAGGATTCATATGAAAGTACAAGATTTATTCTTATATAAATTTAGAGTATTATTAAACAGTCACTCTGTAAAAATGGTATTACACAATTTTCAAATATTTAGGAGAAAAATATCTATAGGCTTAGGCTCCACTTCTTACCGGACTGTTTCGTTCATTTACGGTTTTGTATTTGTTTTGTCTATGCATGATGAAATTAGAAAAGAGCTATTCTTAAGTTTTTTGCTCGTTCTTTTTGAGAGAAAACTGCCTTCCGAACGAACGGTAAAGTATAAATATTTTGATCAAAAGATATTTTGAATTTGAGTGAATGACCGTAATCGAAATTAAACAAAATTGAGATCGGGGATCCAAACAGACAGTGGAGTCGAAATGAAAGTCGAAAACGGCATCGGGTGCGAAATCATTATTGAAAGAGAGAGCGGTAAATTAATGCATTCTGTAATTCATTAAATCGTGGATGAAGTCGCGTACGATAGCTCGTGTCACATAATGATACTCTGTGACGAGCGCCCCCTCTCGCGGGGCAGGACAGCAGCTCTCGCTCGACGTGATCCATCGCTTTAGTGCCGAGACGTCCGCCGTATCGGGGCGGGTTTTATACGTTTCGTTTTCAATTAGAGGGGCGACATAAAAAAAGTTGGCGCCCGGGCCGGCGCGCGTAAAGCGGCAGCCGGAGTTGAACAGTCCTCGACGGGCACCGCGCGCCGCGTGCGGACCGCCCGCGATAAAATGCATTGATATCCGGCTCCGGTTTACGATCGCTCTCTTTCTCCGGGCGGATTTCGCCCCGCGTCGCCGCCGCCCGCGCTCCAACCTCGACGCGCATACCCCCGTGTGTTCGTTTACGTAATGGACCTAGTTTATTTGTACTCTCACGGTGAAGGATCTTAGATCCAGATTAGATTAGATCTTAGGTAATTTGGGGCGACTCTTGTATATAGTATATGAAGCCTAGTCTTTTCATTTAAATCACCACTATTTCATTTACCTTGTAGACGGACGTTGTCGAAAACTTCTTCTAAGATCTGCTCCTTACCAATAAAATTAGATTTATTTTAAGTAATTTAAATATTGATTTATTTAAAGCAATTTATACTTACTGATATAGACTCGCTTTTTAATACATTCTTAACCTAGCTTACAATTTTCAAAATTCCCCAAAAGATTTACTTCTGTATCTATATCACATAGTTTTTCATAAATGTAGTGCAGGCTTTATTACAACGTGGCAAACTAATTAATATATTCAACTGTTCTTGTATGGTGGTTGTTGACTTATTGATAACCAAATAGTATCTAAGAAGTATTAAATTGAATGCGCGTGAACTGGAATGGGAGGCCTCGACCGCGGCACGAGGTCAGGCGACCGCCTCTCTCGATACGTCAAAGTTTAACGTCGAACATTGAACCGGACGGAAGAAAGTAAACACTCCCAGATCAGTCAACCTTCTTTTTTGGAAGGACACTTTTTTTTCTGCCAAAAAAAGTCGCAAAAATAATCTGATTTCAAACTTAACTTATGCGTGAGTGGTAAGTGGGTACCTTAACTTAAATAACAGTTTCCTCGAAGCGATTGCCCCAAACTCGCCGCTTCCATCCGATAGTGGCGCGGCCGGCGCTCGTATCGGCAGAATCGTTTAATGAAACTTAAGAGAATACTTTCCCGAAATCCAATAGGGACGTAGCGACAAACCGGGATTTATTCGTGGAACGATAAAATCGCGATACCGCGCCGTCCGAAGCCGTCCTCCGAATCCTATCTAAAAGAAATTATAAGAGTATCCCGAACGTCCTGAAGGCAATTACAAATATCTGGATCGGCCGGGCCGCGCTCGTTCACCGCCGCGCCCGCTCCCGGACACTAATGGTTTCGGCGCTCACAAAGAAAAAGCTCTTTTAGTTGGAAAACCGCACACGAAAACGTATTTACATTGCATACTTATTGCCTGTGTGGGTTAGGTGCGAGGCTAAGAGCTGATATGCTTTGTAATAATTCATAGAAGTGTAGTGATTATGAAAGCACCTGCTGTATTTCAAATGAAATACACTCTCACTCTGAAACAGAAACGATAGGAGTTAGCTGAAACGAAATAAGTTTCATCATGTGCGTACGGTCCTAATACCACATATCTAGATATGTACTCATGGAGAATTTGCATAATCTTCAGCATCGACTACATTGGAAAGCAAACTTAACCGATATCTTTTTGACATGTAACTTCAACCTCCGGTTTACCTCTTACTTTTCTAGCTAAAAGTTTAAGATAAGACCGATATTACTAAGATGAAAAACTACCCGCTTTGGACGTGCAACTTGCAAAATATTGTGTTTCCAACATACCTAACTGTATATAGACGTTTAGCAGTTGAGTCTGTATTTCAATTGAAAATAAGAAGCAGATTTTCATAAACCTTAAATGTTTTTGTTGATTGTTATTGTTATCTTTTGAAGTAGACGAAGTAGATAGTCTTAAAATTGAGAAAGCGGACCATCGTTCGCAGAAATTAAATTAACAATTATTTATTTTAAAGCTTCAATTATTTTACTTCAAGGCAGTTTCGACTTTCGAAGTTGTAATAGACTTCCGAAACTAAATAAAGCGGGTTTCATGCAGACCATAAAATGCCATCGTAACGCGTTTATCATGCAGCTCAAAGTTTTTTATATGTTATCTCTCACGAGTCGTTAGGCGCGGCGGCTGCACTCCGCCGCCGCGCCTAACGCTCGTGAAAATAGAGGGGATGCACATAAATCACCGGCGACCGCAACAACTGACTACAAATATTTTAATATCGTCTGATATTTGAATAAAACTCGTGACGTTCAATAGGTTCTATCTGGAAAATTTTGTTTAGTGTTTTTTACCCTTGATAACTAGATATATGTCAACTTTCCTAAAAACGTAATACTGATGCAAATTAGACATTTGAAAGAATTTCTATCCCGTGTCTCATCCATGTTTATATTATATTTATACGATAAGATTTCTTGGGAACTCGGATAACAAAAATACGTAGACGCTTATTTTTCAAAAGTCACAATGTTTCGTGACTACCGGTCACGAAACATCTCGTCTTGTAATTAGAGTTAGTTGACTTGATAATATACATTGATATATTTTGATATTGTTTGATTTTAGTCTTGTTTAATGTTAGAAGAGGAAAAGACTTGTCATACGTCATGTAATAATTTATTGTTATACTAGATCACGTGGACTTGGAAATAAATACCAACAAAACCTTGTGACTTTTGAAAATTAAACATCCAGGTATTTTTGTTACCCGAGTTCACAATAATTTTTGTCATATATATATATGTATATATAATTTGAAAGAATTTTTATTCTAATGAAATATAAGTTCGTTTTTTCATACTACTAGTATATTTTTAAGCTATGTCCCATATTGACGATTGTCGAAAATCAAGCACGGCTCCTTTTGGGGGTGCCACGAGACCGCTGAACCGTCATGTATTTTTAATCAAATCTAATTGCATTGCTTTATTTATATTTAAGCTTCCACGTAACCAATCTATGCGGAGAGTTGAAATTTGTGTATTACATGGCTATCGGGGTATTTATTTGGTGTCCCGCTGCAGATGTCGTACCACAATCTAATTTCGCATTGAACACGGTGAACCTTAAGGCCTCCAAACCAACCCAGCTGGAGCTTTAAGTGTTAACGCATAGGTACGTGTGTTGTTTTATAAACAGTCTGTTCAAAATCAATGTACATAGTGTCATATTATAATTTAAACAACAAGTAGTAATAAAATTAATTCAGAAACGACTCGTAAATCTCTAGTTTTTTCCTTTAAATATGACGCAGAATTTTTAATTCACGTATAGAGTACGTGAATTAAAAATAGTATAGGATTTAATTCTGTCATTTCTGCTAACTATTGGAGTTTATTTTCATGAGTACTTTAGGCTTTTTTGCCACTTAATTTAGACTTTCGAATACTCACAATGTAATTATAATGATGTCTTAGCCAATGCTTCATCCCATGTAGCGCTCCTCACTCGTTTGCCGCCGCTTCGTGATTGTGGCGTAAAGAAGCGTCGATTCGTTCGGAGTAGTCGCCTCATTAATCAGGCGCGCTGCATTTAGTCGGCCGAACTGCGGTCTGCGAATCCATTCCGAATTGAGTAAACAAACGGCCGGCCCGTCTGCGCGCTAAGACTTGCATTCGCTTCGCAGGCTCTTGCATTTTTCAAAGCGCTTTAAACTTTATGCGCATTATTAAACTACCGAGTCCGGGATTCTCGCCGCGAACAAGAAAAGAAATTGAGCAAAGATATTTCAAAATGCACGGAATAATTAAAATAAGGTTCGCTCTAATACGAAACCGAGAGAGGTAGGTTTACGAAGTTTAAATATTTCATTAGATATTTTAATTGAGATTCCTTTTAAAACGTATTCAAATTTTCCAGTTCGCTCACAAAATAGATCTGTAATATTACGGTAGGAAAAATAATTAAAAAGGTCGAAATGAATAAAATTATACGATTTAAAAGAAAAATAAGATTTTTAATGTATGTAGCTTATTATGCCATCATTTAAATAGATAGCTCATTTCAAAATGAGAAAATAAAAAAGTAAGGAAAAAATGCCAAGATTAGAGTGTAACCGCCAGCTCCTCGGCGACCGCGCACCACTGAACGAATGTGACTTTTTAACTAAATTTGAATCAAATCTATATGACATTACTTGTTATAAATTCACTTTAATACAATCTATAAAATAAGGATCGACGACATTTCAAAATACAATATTAGTTTACATTTTCAACACCTAGTTGTGAAATCGAGAACTCGCTTTCATAGCTCACATATTAAGTTTTAATCTCAAATTGCATCGAAATGATTTTTAAGATGAGGAGAAAATTTTCTTCGGCCTCGAACACACTCTCCCGGCCGTGTTTGGAATTGTCAAAATAATTTCTACGTGCACTTTGGTCATAATTGGCTTTCGGGTTCATGGAGTTGCATGGTTAGCAATGGGATTCCAAACGATACAACGAAGAAGTTGCTTGGGCTCGTTGAACTTATCTTGTAATGCATTTTAGTTGTGATTGATTTTACAGTCTGATGATAAAGCTGAAACGGTCGCAGTGGAAGTTCATAATTAAACAATGGAATAATCTTCAAATCTACTCTAGACACGAATAGTGTCAGAGCCTAGTGAGCCTGATTCCAGATTAAGTACACCTAATTCTAGCCATATTTGAACTTTTCGAAATTTGCGCAATTCTGTTGAAAATTAACATACCTAAATTTCGCAAGTTTTTTCTTTAAATATGAGCTAAACGATGAAAAAATAATTGAATACATTAAAAAATTACCAAAAAAACACGCTTTTACGAGCTCACCATTGTTTGTAATAAAATATAATATCGAGTGTTAAAGCATTAGATACTTTTCGCTAAAAATAAGTAAATAAATGATTTTTCTTAGGTGCGGCGGCATAATCGTCAAATGTTACTTTATTTTTATATTCGGTTTGTATGCAGTCCGCAGAGAAGTAACTCGTCTAAACTCTAAGAAACGTTGGAACGCTGAATTTAAACGTGGTCCTGTTTCTCTCCATGATAAGATTCCTGAAGGCCGACTTGTCAGACGACTAATTTGAGAAAACAGTAGTATTATTTTTGAGGATATTCGAAGCCATCGGAGGTTCGATACGAGAAAATAAAAAGTCTTTATCAACATTTAAAAATGAAGAAACTTCGTTGTCGCCGTATTCCTTATGAACACATCCAAACGAAGCGGGCCAGTGTCGATGGGTGCAAAAACATCTTGAAATCATCAAACGCTACTATCGAGCGTTTTTCATGTTATTGTAACGGGAGACAAAATATTGATGTCGAAAACACAAAAATTTTGTGAGTGTGGTATCCGAAGGTTACAGTTAACCAGCATTTCTTCTTGTCTTTACTTCGAATAACAAACAGTTGCAATATTAAAGGTTCATATTAAGATATACTTACGTAGCATTGTTATACCAGTGCCGTTAATAACAAGTACACATACAATTTAACGTAATGCTATACTTTATTTTATAATTTTCAAATAACAGAGCTAGTTTATAAATAAATACAATAATCATTTACAACATTTTTCATAGAATTTTATAAATTTCCTTCTTATAAAAGAAAGACAGTGAAAGTAAATCCACGTCGAGTGACTGTTCATTCTACATGCTCATTATTCTAGTTACAGGAGTTCGTTCGATGCGAACCAGAAGCGGCTGACGATCAAAAGACAGGCAATGCTGATGAGTAGGAGGTATCTTGAAGCTCATTTGTTTGGTTTGGTCGGACAAATAAGAGGTCGTATCCTCGTGAAAAAAAAATGGAACTGTTGACCAATCCGACGCACAGTACGGCTCTCACACGATTTTTTCAGTCTGCCTTAAATCAAAGATTTCGCGAGACGTGACATTTACGGCGCACGAACTGCTTTCAATCAGCGAATGAAAACGTGCCCCCAGACCAATGGGTCTCGCGTTTTATAAATGCATGTTTACGTCGAGTGAATATAAAATATAAGGGAGACATTTTCAAAAGAAACCTATGTTTAGTTAACTCGTGAATAAACCCTTTTATTCGCGAGTTGTGCGCCCTATGTAAACACCTGTCGTACGCCACGGCTTCGCGCCTATAAACGCTATCGACTCGATTAAATCAGAGGACATAAATATTCACAATAATTAAGGCAAGGGCATTCGGGCACACCATCTAAATATTTTCATCACAATGCCTAGTGAATTGGCCGTATATTCCGTGTGCTCTCGTGGCCTATTAAATTTTCAACGTAATTTCATTTCATTAGCTCGTGCCGTACGTGACGTGACCGTTTTGAATATTAATAATTTATTATTATTTGCTTGCGACAAAGCGAACGAAAGTCGTACCGGATTTGACGAACAAGATGTAGTATTTATGATTTTGTGTCCTCGAGTTTCTACTTTGGTTTTTGACGTGACAACGTCTTAAATTAGGTTGCGGCTGGGAGTCACTTATGAAAAATGTAACGCTCGGTAACGTAACGATGAGTCACCGAACGAGAGAGAGGAGGCCCGCCGAATGCCTTGCGTCTCTCTCCCACTCAACTATGATCGGTCTGCCGCGCGCGCAGCACTAGAGAATTAGTGCATAGCTTGCAAATGTATTGCAAGTTATTGTATGTATATTTGTATATAAATACGTATGTATGTGTAAAGGTAAAAATAAAATTTTGTTAATATGAAATTCAGTGCGAGATTCTTTGTATAAATTAATGTTTTAAATATAATTCTTTGTATAAATAAATGTTTTAAATTGTTACTATTATTTCATCCTTCTTCCTACTATACGAATGAATATTCACATTAAAATGATTTTACCATTCAAAGTCGTTGTCACGTAAAACTTTCGCCCGTATACCGACTTTACAGGCAACCAAATTTTTTTTTAGTTATTCATTTATATGAAATCCTTTGTGGTTTTTATCTAGAAATAAATTGACCATTTCTCGCTGCCGCTTGGAACAAATTAAAGACTGATTTGCCGGCCAGTACAGTAAAATTCCTTAGATAATTCTGAGCTATCCATTGAAACAATTTGAGCTGTTTATAAAAGGTAATTTCTTGCAAAAAAGCTTATTACACTGCTCGGAATTTCTTGAACGACATAGTAGCTTGAAGTCAGTGCTCACAGGCATCTCTGTAAATTGAAACGATATTGACCGTCTGTACAAGTTAATGCTTTGACCGACCAATTATAATGTAATTGAAAATAGAAAAGTAAAACTTGAATTTCTTCACGCTTCTTTTTGACAGTACTCATTTTACGAAGCGTTGGTATATTTTGACGAATGTAAGTTTTATGGATTTATGCTCCCAATAAAGCATGTAATTGAATTTTTATTACCAAGAACTTATAGATGTGATGTGTTTATACTGAATTATTAATTTGTAAATTAATAAGCAATAAGTACTTTTCTCAAATAAATATGTTTAAAAACACAAGAACTTATAATTTTTATACCTCGTAAAGTTTTTGAAACAGTAGTCAGATTTTTTTTTCAATGATATTTTTTATGCCTCGAAATTGTCAATAAAGTAGTTTTCAAATTTAACTTTACTCACACCGTTACGATGCACAGCCTTCTAGTCTTGGCGGTGTATGTATAAAATCGACGGTGCCGTCGTCCTTCAGCGCCCGTAACGAGCTCTGTAAACATAGCGAAACTCTTTTCCGTTCTGAAATGCTCAAAGTGTACGCCCAGGAGTCGATGTATCGATTTTCATTTTATATCCAGAGGGGTGTATTGACGCGGAATAGCTCCTTTAAACGACGCCGTACCGGATAGTGTCTGTGTTTATATCTGACGATGCTTAGGACCGACAGGCAACCGTGTGGTTAGACTGTACCTCAATATAGAGCTAACGTAAGAGCGATTTTGAATAGAAATGTCGATCGGTTTTAAACGGATAACGACTTTTTTTATTTTATAGTCAGCGCATATTGTGATCTCTGATTATAAATTTATCAACAGTTGACCGTATCCGCTAAGCTAACTACTACAATCATACATTGCGATAGTGTAGGTGTTTCATGACCTCGAAGTTTTTCATCAATTTCTTTTTGAATTAACATTAAAAGACGTCTATGATGATACATCATAGTTCGTTTTAAAATTGGCAACTTTTTCGTCCCCATAGCAGAGTCGCGTCTAAGTCCGTTTTGCTTCAGCTCAAAGCCGGGGCGATAACGAGTACGACCCGGGCTCGGCGCGCCGCCGGCGCGAGCACTCGCGTCCGAACGGACAGTTCTTCGTGAAAAATTACCGACCTCATGCGTCCTACGGCGCGGGCGGCGGCGGCCGAGCCGGCGTCGGCCGGTCCACTTCCGCCGGGGCCTCCCGCTCGATTTACTCTCGGGTTAATTTCTTACCACACGCGACTCTAGCCAACATTCGGTTATTTCAAGTCGCGCGTGCTCGTCCGCTACGTCCGTTTAGTACCTTTTGGCTCGACCGTTCTAGGCGATCCTCTTTAAGATCTCCTCAAATTTGTAGTTATTTAAATGTACAGGTAAGTTTTCACATGGTCACCCAGTATTTATTTGTATGTATAACTTTCAGGCAGTTTTAATCCGTTGTAATCGATTAACTTTTGGTATTAGCTATTTCGCTAATAATATCAATGAGCTAAAATAAAAGTAAATTAATAATTGGAAAAACCTTTGACACAAATAATGCGTCTAAAAAGTAAAAAAATAATACGAATATTCCCTTTATTTTGATCCTAGGGTGTCGGGGGCCGCTGTCTTAATTAACACTTAAACTCATCATTTAGATACTGATGTTTTGATATTTACTACTGTACCTAAGTAGCTGGTAGTGGCTTAGTAGCTAATAGCTAGGTAGCTTATTTGTATTTAAAATTCACACTTAATCATTTTTAGTTGTATACTGTTATAATAATTATAAACTTAACTCTTCCGAATTTAACTTCCCCGACACGACAATGCTTAGATCTAAATGTTACCCACTATTTATAATAAACTTGAAAGGCCAATAAATATTATTATTTTCTTTTTAGTTTGTGTCAGAGATTTTTATAATTTTGATTAAATTTTAGTTCCTGCTCTTCTAACTTTATATATTACTATTTGACACGCTGTAATCGGCAACTGTTCTAAGTTGCGAGAACCGTAGTAGAAAAAACCGATTTAAGGTCAAGCTTACGTGGCCTCAAATCGCTTAAAATGATTATAAGCAATTGAAAAGCAGAATTTTGATGCTTTAACTTTCTTCTAAGTGTTGTATTTTAAAATAATTTGGAATTAAAAAATACTTTGCAAATCCGACTTGAAAGTACTATCAGTAATTAAAATGCATTAAACACTTATCAGTGTGTTTTCATCATTATATTACACAATCCTTATACCATACTGTATTCAACAATTTATTCTATCTTACCAAATCGTAATTATTCATTAACTTGATTTCTTAAACCGCCTCCCACGTTCGTAGTCCGCCTTCCGCACTGTACACCGCCGTGCCTTATTGTATACAGCACTGAGACATTGAAGGACCAAAATTGGAATCTACTTAGATCAAGACCGGTTTCGGAATCAAAAATTAGCTTCGAGAGCAGGATCGGGATCAGAATTGAGAGACTACTGATATAAGATAAAGGAACTAAATCTAAGTGTACAGGCGGAGCCGTGGGCGAAAGCTAGTTTGTCTATCTATAATCTACTCATTGAAACTATTCCAATGAGCCTAAAAACTACCTCTACTGTAAGTTGGTGGGAGAGTTGAGCATCCTGCAAATTCCAGCTAGTACTGCGACAATTGTTCAAAATAAATATGTTCTAATGTTATTGAAGTAACTGAATACCGAATTTCGACTCGATCGGAAGGATAAAATATGCTTACATCTATTCGACAACCTTCTCTATTCTCTATCAGCTATCAACTAGGAAAGGGCTAATAATTCTCAAACGGCTGAACAGTTTTTTTTTAATCATACCTCTCTGGATCGAGCCATCTTTCAAACAAAAAATATAAAATACGTCCAGCCGTTTTGGAACTACGGTGGCATAGACAGACAGATACACAAATACACAGACACACGCGTCAACTTATAACACCCTTCTGTTGCGTTGAAGGTTAAAAATAATACACAGTATTAATATCATAGATTATATTTTTACAATGGTCAAATCTAGAGAACGATAGAAATCGATTCAAAGGATGCGGTATAATTTTTAATTATTGTCACTTCGTTAAAAGTTATGTACTATCGTTTTAATTTAAGCGATCTCGGTGGCCATTTTATGTATTTAATTTATAGATTTTATACGAGTGATGATACACACTACCGAAATAGTGTTAATGAAATATTGTGCATAACAGGCAAATATCCTGCGCAAATACAGCGAATCATAAATAACTTAAAAAATAACCGACCGCGTTTGCTTCAGAAACATACATATGTGTACCAAATACCAACTTAATCGGCCCAGTAGATTCAGAGCAAATTAGGTGTGACAGACGGACAGAGGTTGTGTAAGGGTATCCTATAAGGGTTCTATTTTTTTCATTTGGAGATACGGAACCCTAAAAAGGGTTGTGATCCCGTCGATAGCATTCACACTCCACTGCATGCAAATGCTGGTACTATTAGAACATTTACCTTTGGACCGTGAATAGCACACGGCCAAACTCGACTCCACAAGCTCGTCAAGGTGGCCCGGTCCGCTTATTAGAAGAACGACCACAGAACGATTCCGTCACGAGCGCGAGTAGTGCGCATGTCTATTACAGACAAAGCCGGCCCGCCTCGGCCGATTTGCATAACGTTCCGCGTCGTAATTAGAAACGAGGGTCTCTTTGTGCCTGCCGACCCCTGGTCGCGGGCCGGACGGACACTTTGCGGTGCAGCCGCACCGGCTGCGTCGGCCCCCTATATAATCCATCCCGAATTAAAATTGAAATCTCTCCTAATCGCCGTGACCACGTCCTTGTTCTGTCACGAGTAAAATATATCTATAGATCGCGAACCCATTATCCTAACGAATTGACGTTTAGACAATGGACTTAGAAATATGTTTACGATACTCTTTTATTTTTATTAAATTATTTAGGAAATCAATGCATTTTAGAATATATTATTCACATATACTCAGTTCATAGTTTTGTAGTTTATTTCTGTACGTGTACCTACTCTGTACATATAAAGTAGATAAAGTAGTTACGGCCATTGTAGAAAATATGAGATGACAGGACACGCCTGACAAACCTATAAAAAATATTCTATATTTATTTTTAATATTGTTTCAGAAGTTTTTAATGTTGTTTCAGAAGTATCTCGAAATTTATTTACTAAGAAATTGTTGCACAATTAAATATTGAAGAAAAATTTTGTTTGTAGCGTGACAATATAATATCAAAAGATGATATGGTATGTGATTGGCAGTCAGTAATAAACGAACGTTCAAAGCCAGTGCAACTTCTCTGTGC
The DNA here is from genome assembly GCA_005406025.1 of Eumeta japonica. Classification (NCBI taxonomy): domain Eukaryota; kingdom Metazoa; phylum Arthropoda; class Insecta; order Lepidoptera; family Psychidae; genus Eumeta; species Eumeta japonica. The sequence goes on from BGZK01000322.1 coordinate 471,896, forward strand.
GACTCCGAGGTCAAATACGGCGTCCGGGCCGGCGCCGGCCGACCGCGCTACGTACGTCGATGTAGTACGGGGCGGGCCGCAACCGGAGCGCCGGCGGCGAGACGGGGACGCGCTCACCTCGATCAGACGAGATTTAGATTCTAATTTAAAGCGACGAGCACTGGGCACTACCTCTGCTACTTACTGCGTCTGTTACAAGTCGCGTGCTTAATGAATGTCGATCATGAAAGGAAAGCGAGGAACACGAAATGAACGATGTTGGCTTACGTGTAACATATTCTAAAGAATCTCGAACGGATCGTTTATTTTTATTTGCTTTAATAAAAATATTACGACAGCCTGCGCTAGGAATGTGTGCGTAAATATATATAGTTGTCAGTTGTCACTGTATATTCTGATACCGGTCCCTACCCTGATTCCATTATCATTTCTGATCCCAGTTCCGTTTTGGATTGAAAGCTTTTGTTCTGTAGTGCTTGAGTCAATTCCAATTTTCGTTTCAAAAATTTAACCTGGTTTTGTACGTCAATTGTGTAGACTGCGCCGGTCCTATTCACGTGAGAGAAAAGTATTGAATATAAAAACATGACGTTGATTGTACGTTTGAAACTTTCTTCAAAGTGTTCCCCTCGAGACCATAGAAGCGCTCGAACCCTCCTCTTAGATGAGATACAAGTTTATAAAAAGAAAACGAACCTAACGCAGGCAGTGACTTCAAATTTTCTAAACTAAATTTTCACCGGGTTATCAAAGCTTCTCTAACATTAAACACCGAACAAGTGCAAATAGGACTAGCATCCTGGGAGTTCCTCACAAAATTAATTATGTATATAGATATTTCGTTCATCAAAGTTCTCGACCATGTTTACCCGCTTTCGATGTCGATACTGATGAGATACCGGTCCCGGGAATTCTGAAATATTTTTTTTTTTTTCAGAAATATACTTTTGAACATATCGAATTTTCGGAAACTTTAATCTTCAATTTAAAAATGTTCTCCTATACATCTACCTACATTACAGTCGATAATTTAACTGTAAATGTCAGTTTATCCAAACACTTACATGAATAAATAATATTACTCGGGCATCGATGTAACAAATTTAAGTTTCTTATATGGAAAATTAAGGCTTTAAGGAGTTTTTTGCCGGCTCTTCACCTTTCTGTATTCACGAACGGACGGTATAAAATGAATTCGTTTAACTTTCAATGAGCACATCGAAGCTTTAAAAATGTTTATTAGTTCGCCGATTTAACAGTACAGCGAGCAACTTAATCTTTGGCTCTGTCGTCGTGATCGCTAAGTGAGTTTATCGATCCCGACCAGACTGAATACGTAAACGGCGTCATCCGTCCGCCCATTCCGGTAGTGCGCCCCGGTAATTATTATATACGCGCTCTCCGGAGGTCGCAGCGCGAACAATCGAACTATATTTTAACACCGAGCCCGTCTATTTATAGCTGCCTTGTCGTGGAATGTATCGATCTTACTTAGGATGCGTGATCTTCCTTTTATCGTGTAATCGCGGTATTTCTTTTTTTTTTTGTCGTCAGCAAAATTGGAATAAATCTACACGGGATCGTTTCTGTCATCCGTGTATCAAAGTCGTCTTTTTCGTAACGGGCGTATCGTTTAAAATTAAATTTGGAGTAGTCACAGTTGGGGGCCGCGCTGAAAACCTATGCGAAATTTAATTTCACATAAAATAGTTTACAAGAGTTTATTGGAAAGTTTACATATCCTTAATATTCAAGTGAAACTTTTCCACCGGGCACGTTATGTTTGCTTTTGTCAGCAAAAGAGACGACAGATAAATGATATGTTTCGATCCGCACATAAATTAAACGAACAATCATTGGTGCAGGCTGGAAAATTAGCTTCGTGTCTCCGGCCTCGTAGCCGCTACACTAAACACTAAGCTATCGCTATTCGATCATTGTAAGAACTGCCGCTGCCTTATTATACTAACGCGTATGTAATCATCACGAACTCGATGTGGAAACTATTTGAATCGAAATGTGTTTTAAGTTTTCGCAATTTTTAGTGACATCAGTTTTTAATAGTGAAGATTTTACTACTTTGATGATTCTATTGGAATATTTTGCTTCAGCTACTTATTTATTTTTGGCATATTATTTCATTTCTTTTAAAATTGTTAATTTTTTTGTATTTAAGTCTTTAAGCGAATTGTGCTCGTTAAAATCCATAAAAGCACTAAATTGAGTCATTTTACTTTGTTATACAGATTAAACTTTACCTTCAGACATTACACGAAGCACTAGACATACTTTTAACGCACTGTGTTGTAATAGAGTTCGTTTCACTTATTTAACAGAAAGCTGGGTTTGCTTAATGGTTTAAATGGTAACTCGTACCGTAATAATTTTATTGTTCATAGCGCACTCTCACGAGTACGAAATGGTATGGTCTGTACTTCGCTTCAACCGTACAGCATAATACGACGCTTTCATTTGAAGCTGACTCGAGTTCGAGTCGACATCATATTAATATAATTAAACTGCAGATCGCGTAAGTACGACTTTCGATCGTCCGATTTATTTAATAATTTGTTTGTCGAACACAAACATTAAAATAATCTACTCCTACGTTTTCCTGCCAAATATTCTAGATAAAATGATAGTGTCATTTGCATTTTTGACCATTTATCTTTATTTCCTTACTTTAAAATCATTTTTATGATATTATATTTAATTACATTCGAAAGTAATATGATTAAAATATTTAGATAAAATCAGATAAACGCATTGTCATTTTTTAATATATTTTTTTCATTTTGTATATATTATATATTATGTAATAAAGACAGTAAGAATAAGTATACCATATTGGATAGTGACCGCTTCGGCCCGCGGTCCTGAAATGTAGTTTAACCGATATTCTTGTTTACTGCAAATTACGCCGCTCCCACACGCGTAATGCAAGACCACTTCACTGGACCGAATAGGAAGTGGTTAGACTCGAGTTTATACAAAAAAATTGTTTCTATTATTACCATGTTTTGGAATGAACAATAAATTTCTTAGTTAAGTAGACTTTGGGGCTTGTTTAATTTTGGTAAAAGAAAATTGAATTTCTTACCACGTACAATTGCTTTTTGTTAAGATTACTTCTTAATGATCATTTGTAGAAACAAAAAACGGTTCGGCAGCGTCCACGTTACATCCCATTTATGTGTATACATAAATAATAATAATAATATGAACTCACGTCAATTTGCCAGGAGGATAGGCAGAGACTAGATTTCCACATGCTACTATCTTTGCATATCTCTCTCGCCTCACTGACATCCATCAGTCTTCATGCAAGCTCATCGGATTCGGGTGCTTAAAATTTGACTTTTCTTTAATATGCCAGCAATGTAGTCTGCATAGGATCTTCTAGGGCGACCCTTACCGATCTTTCCATCACACACATTCGCTTAATAGATTCGTATATTAGGGTATATACCATATATACGAAAGATTATCAGTTTATCAAATACAGATAAATTGTTTCAAAATCGCCTATCTTCTCCATGCAACTCGTAACGTCGGTTTGCTCCGAACGTATTCGATGTGTCGATACTCGCTCGTCTTTCATGCACGGCGTGTTTTCTCATATCTAAAAACGGCCCCATACGTTCATAAACGGCAAGACGTTCGATTCCCGCCAGTAAATCCTCAAAAGATATTCGTTTTGGAGCAAATAACCTCTGGTCTCTCGATAACGGGCTCGATCCGGCCCGCGTAAACATAAATCAGCTGTGAAGTGGGACTGTACCGGCGATAACTCATGCGCAGGCGCGGACGCCACCTACCCGCCGAAAGGATGCACGGACACGCTGACGACCGATAGCTTTAGCTGGTGCGAGAAACGAGCAAGGGCAAGGAGATTTACGAGCTAGGCGATTCGTTTCCGTTCAAAGTAAATCTGGTACAAATTAGTACTGTCGTATATTGAACTTAAATTCAATATTAATTTATTAAAATATATATTGCAATATATGTACAACGTATTAAATATACAAGTATACATTGATTAAATACGATGCTTTCGGGCCTGAAATTACTGAGTTCAATATCGATCACGGGCGAATTGACCAAGGAGTTTTTGACATAATCCAAATTATATCCCTCCACATCGTGGCGGACTTAAGCTTTAAACCCCCCTCAATTCTCAAATAAGGAGATCGTAGGAAGATATGTCTTAGCAATGGGGTAAATAAAGCCTGCTTCACACATAACAATAAATTTAGGGTATAGAAATATTTTGCCATTGTTTTAGTATTTGATCTACACGTTAATTTGATTTCGTTGCGCAATTCAGAAGATAAGCACAGTGTATGGCTGAGGTTTGAAAACTTTCTGGTCGAATATTAGTTTTTTACTCTTTTTCACCATAAACGTAATTTTTAGACATTTTCTTTTCTCAGGTGTTACCTTTGAGCTTACAAGTGTTTTTTTTTTTACAATCTTCCCCTTTATTTGTATAATTAACAGTTTTGTGTTTTTGTTAAATATCATCAATTTAAATAATAAAAATTCGCTGGATAAATAGATGCAACATTATATTTTCCTCTTGGACCAACTATTAAAAATTTTATACACGGCAGAAACTGTTTTCCGAAACATGTGAAATTCTACAGTCCAAGAGGCAGCGGAACTAACATAGCTTTCACGTCAAACATTAAAACACATTTACCTACTTTCTGTCATTCAAAACGATACGTCTTTAACACATCCAATTATATCAACATGGCAAAAGAACTCTGTGTTGTCAGTTCTTATCAAAGCTTAATAGTAATTTTCTCTGTTTCAGAAAGCGGAAGAGCAGACGTCCAGTTGTTCTAATAGCAGTTCCAGAATATCCCAAGTAAGTCGGCTAACTTTACTAATCTAACTCCGTAATTGTTTTTTCGGCGTTAAAGTTTGTGTAAATTCGATTTAGACTCGTGTTTTCTTTGCGCAAGTTAAAGGTGACGCGGAGAAAAGAAAGGTTTTTAGAGTTCAGCCGGGTAAAGAAACGATTTGCATTGAACTGTCCTGAAGTTATTAACTCTTTTGTGTGCCGTGCGGTTTGTGAAATGAGGCTAGTGTATTAAAAAAATCATAAATCGTTTTTGTCATAAATGACGCTATTTAATTATGTAGCGTGTGGACTACCTAAAATGTATGATTTTTACCTAATGTAGAAACTAATTTTTGTGACAATTTAAAAAAGATAGTACTATATATGTATACATTACAATGTATGCATATAAGTTTTAGAAATGCATAATAAAAATAATTATTAAGAAATTTGACCCTGACACTGTAGTATATTATAATATAACATTTCTTATCGTCTGTCATCTTTCACGAAGGATTATTTTGTTAATAGTTACAAATCTTAAAAATATTTTTTTCATGCGCATCGTGAAATGGTGTAATATTTAGCGATCAACAAAAGAGCATTTCTATAAACTTAAAGCAAAACGTATAACAATATTTTTATGACGCCAAAATAACATTAACCGAGAGCGCGCGGCGAAACCCACCTCAGCTTGACGTTATCTTAACGTCGTAACGCTACCCATCGAATCTTTTTAAGTTTACAGAATTGGTCTACTGCATGGTCTTTTTTGTATAAACAACGGGCTAATCGTAACCTAATAACAATTTGCATTACAACGGACTGGATATTAGACCCTTTTATTTACGCATCTGGCATAATTAATTCATGGATGTGATGCTCGACGTGCTACAGTTAATTTAGCCGCATATTAACATACGTCTTATTCATAGGCGGCCATTAATCTTTCTACTGGGATCCGTTAAATCGCGAACAATTACTGCGCCGCGGCGTTATTGGCATAAATTGCGATTCGGGGCAAACAAAAAAAAAACGCCAAGTTGGCCCAACTCGTTAATCCCAGTTAAATCGCGGTGTAACCTTGGCGGGTGCGCGCGGAGCGTTTTTAAATCACTTTATCAGCCCATTAAGCAGCTGCAGCGCCCCGCTCTTTTTTCCGGGGGCGCCGGCCGTACCGCCTGCCGCTAACGCGCTCCCGCCGCTAACTTAGCGCTAACTCCGCTAATAAATCTTATAGTCTTCCGGAAAGTGGTAACTCCGTGTTATAGTCGATAACGTAACATCTGTGCGTTAGTGTAGTACCGGTCTCGTTTCAACTTTTCATACGAATTAAAAATATACGATGACGTATACCTCTAGCAATCGATCAAAAAAATCATTTACTCTCATATTTTGCTGTTCATCGCCGCCACACATTCCCGCCCATAACTTCTAATTTCGAATTGACAGCCTAGGCCCTCGAGCGCTCCACGCCGCACGTCGATGTTGAAGGCCGCCAACGACTATGTCACCGGTTCGCTGAACGACGACTGCATGTTCTCCGAAGCACGGAGCGAGTGATTCGCTTAATTCGACTTACACTTAAAACTCATCGGTCGATTGCCCTTGCTCACGATTTCGACTTGATATAAATATATATTATTGGTTTATCTTATTGTGAAGCGTGCACATATGTATTACGATTTCGTGAAAGTTTTCGGCGCAGGTCGCCATTTGTTCGTTTTGCCGGGAAGTACATTTGTCGACGGGCCCGTATTTCAGAATCTAAAGAAAATAATCTTAGCTTTTCTTTTATGTAAACAATAGGTAGTAACAATTTCTGTAAATATGATTTCATATTGCATAATTTTCGAAATATTGTAATTGCAACAAAGTTTGTAAGACCACAATCAAAATGCCTGTAAAATCAACGAACTTCAACTTATTAATCGTAATGCCGTAACAGCCGTCAGTCGCCGGTCCGGAGCGTGCCTGTCGAGAGACACGTAGTGATTAGCGCACTGGCTAATTAATGGTGTAAATCATTCGGCGGCGTTGTTGCGTTAATTAAACCCGCCGCGCGGCCGTCCTCCGGCGCCCGCGCGGCCTCTGCCCATCACGGGCCTATTATGAGCTCATTCGATATCTTAACACCTAAAAGGCCGCGGCTGCAGTGTCGCACGGGTACAATGAGCATGTTAAATTTACGTTTTATCTGTAGAGTCAGTTTCATCATCTCATTCTAAATATTTTCAATTGATATTGATTTATTTTTACGTCTATTGTGTATGGGATACTCAATTATAATCACATTAACGGTGTATCTTAATAAGCTAAATACCACGCCTATAATTAAAAAAAAAATCATTCCATAAAATAGATAAATACGGTGTAAATGTTTGTGTGGGACATGCATAACTTTAGAAATTTTCTTGTATATTTAAACTTTTTGTTAACATCTATAAACAAAATTTTGTAACATTCAAAAAATAATCAGTACACATGAAAATTGCTATTTGAGAAAATAACAATGTAAAAGTATGACAATAGAAGTGTACATCACATAAACGTGAATGTATTTTGACGTTATATTGGATGCGATTTGCTAACACAGGCTAACGAAGCACAAGATTCTGGGTCCGACCCTGACTGACCGATAAGTTTTAACTTAAGTCGAATCAAGCCACTCGCTCTGTGCCCCGGGGAGCACGTAAGCAGTTGTTATCGCATTAGCGACGACAGTTATGCTTTCAGCGCGCCTTGGAACTCTTCGACCTTTTAAGCCTGATCTAAAATAAAAAAAAAAGATCACGGGAGTCTCTGCCTCAAAAGGGGGGATCACAAAAATCTGACACGGTGTTTAGAAATGATGGATGAACCCTTCTAGCTTATTTATTGTTCCAAATGAGGGTTGATATTGTACTTAGTTATACTACCGGTGTATTGTCGGTTATTAAATGTATAAATATACGGTGCTTATCCAACCTCTCACAGGATGTACGGGTGTGATGAGACATTAGGCGGTCAAGTGTACCGTCTGATTACACAGATTCCGTTATGAGCAAAGTTACTAAACAGAAACGGTCAGCCGAACATTAATTTCAACCTTGCATGTCTATTTCCTACAAATTCGTTTCAAAGTTTTCGTATTCTTACGAGTCTAAATTTGTATTACTGCATAAATCTGTAACGTCCGTCTGTATATATAATATTTTTCTCGAATTTATAAAAAATGTTTGTTTCACGATTCACTGACCCCAATTCTACTAATTTTAAAATATTTGTCCTTTTGTCTATCTACACGTAATTTTATAACTTAAGAACCGTTTGACCGATCGTGATAAAAATTAGTAACGGTATAATCTTCGAAATGGCTAAACAGTTTATAATCTAATTTTGAGTAGAAACAGATTACCACCAGGAATAAGGAATAGGATACTTTTTATTTACCTATCTATACGAATATATAAAACTGAACATACGATGTTTTTATAAAATTGTGTACTAAGTGTTTATTCAATGACGCTCTTAATATATACTTATTATTCTTAAATTTTTACTCTGACTACTCATGTACAGCTCTATAAGGGTTATTTGTTTGTTTGAGCCAATGTTCGAAAAAGCTAAATAAATTGTCATCAAACGTTGTCTAGGAATCAGACTATGTTTAATGAGTGTGCCTTTTTTTTCGTTTTGTTTCCATACTTAATAAGCCGTTCATCCGATTATGTTCGATTTGACATAAACGCGCACGAGAGTATCTCTAAAAAAACACATCATTTTTTACTCGACTTCTGCGTCTGTTTATTTGTACTATTGAATCGAACTACTGAACTGATTCAAAATTTTGTTACTAATACGAAGTTCTGCGAGTACAATAGACCCTTAGCATTTCCTTGACTTCATCTGTGTATATTTATGCAATTACAAATCCAAACTACAAGCAGGGCAGCAAACAGAATCGAAACTCGAGACCAGAAGAAATCGAATTCAAGAACGGAACCAATTTCGAAATTGAGTGTGGCATTAAAATTAGAATCAAGGACGGAATCCAAATAAAGAGCAGTACCGACATCAAACTTGATAACAGAACCGAAATCGAGAGTGGAACACGAATTGGAATCTATTTAGATTATGACTGAGTTCGAAATTAAAAATGTAACCGCGGTCGGAATCGAAAGCGAAACAAATTGACATTGGCAGATCGGGACCAGAATCGAGAACGGGTTATCACTCTGCATCGTAATGGAGAGCGTCATCGGTCGATATACAAGATGAAGGAATTCATTTTAACTCTACTCGTGCGGAGCCACGGGCTGAAACTAGTTGTTTGTGTGTGTGTCCGTGTGTGTATATGTATACCCATAAAACTAATTTCCGCCCGTGTATATATTATATATGTTAAATATGGTAATACGAATCAAACCACACCATAACATGTAACTATTTAATGGAATTTATACGAAATTAGTTGATATTTGTGATTAATGTACGATTACTTAAAAATTGTAAAACAGACGAAATCATAAAAAAAGAAAAAGTAAAAAAAGATTATTCTAGTACACATTTTGTCAAAAGCGTCTTCAAATGGACGCATATCCTGTTTATTGACATTATAATTTTATTTTGATGCGACGAGTCCACTTGAAAAATCTACCATTTAATAATAATAGGTGTAGCGCCACGGCGCGAGAGAGACTTCGTGAGATGAATCGCAAATGACACAATAAAATCTCTGAGGTGGAGCCACTTTCGCCCGGAAATTAAGTGTCACATTATTACCGTTTTGTTCGGCTTGATCACCGCCGGGGCGAACCTATCGACTTTCAGTGCGCGATGTGTCCCAATATATTTGTTCTACAAAATATATCAACAATTTGCTTCCCTTAATTTATGTAGAATTTTTTTTTTCAGACGATAAGGCGATTCAATCAAATTCACATAGGTTTTATGTTTCTTTGAGGAAATAAATCCGAATGAGAAGAAATATCGCGATAGAGCATGCAGGCTTTCACCGTCCCCCACGTCAGATCTCACGTACAGATTCTCACTATTTACTCCATTCAAACAACCATTTCTCCTTTCGGAGCGTGCCACTCCATAAGCCTAGCGCACACACTTCAACCGCCGATCCTTCGGAACATAACGCATGCGTAAATCACTCCGAGCGCTGCTCCCTCTCCCCTCACTACATCTATCCACCTACTCTTTTCCCTCTAGCGGCACTAACCGAAAGCTCTCCGGGCACTAATTGGCACTGGAACGAATTCCCCGGACCCTATGATTGTCCTTCATTAGGTCGTGCGGGCCGTGCTCTGCAACGCAGTTTGCGCTGGACGAACGAATGGATGTTTGGTGAATGTCCATTCCGAAACCACTACACAGATCTGATTAGACAGACACTGAATCAGACGTTTTAATCTGATGGGGATCCACTATAGACGTCGGCATTATTACGTTTCTATCTTCTTGCACTCTACAGCCATCTTCTTATGAAACCTTGAACTCGCGACTAAATATTTTTCTCTATTTAAAGAAATCTATTGGGAATCGGACTTCCACATCTATTTAGGGTACACTGAAAATTTTTAGAGCTTCGGAAATGAAAAGTGGTATTTATTGGTTTTTGAAACTTATTTCCCCATAGACTTAAATCAAAAGCTTACATGCGATGTTTGGTTTTACTAGGAATCCGCACGGGAAACCCGTTGGCTGAAGCATATTCTATTCCTGAGAAGGGATGTCTTCAGTTGTTTTGTGGTAAACTCTCACCGCAGCTTGAGCATTTATAAATCTAAACGTTTTCTTGATTTTTGATAATAAAAAAAATTACAACGCGCACCGTCCCTACTGTGAAATAGAAAAACCATTTATGAATGTGGCTTTGTTTCAGAATTATAACAGTATTTCCAAGATTCATGATAAAGACTCTTCTTTGCCGGATTTTCAAAATTTTTTTGGACCAGCCTTTCGGAGTTTCAGTCAAAGAATGGAGATGGAGAATCCATCGACAACAAGTTTCTTCACCTGTACACGATCATGTGAAACGTTTTGTATTGACTTCATTCTAATACCGATACTGCCCGGATTCCTCAGGCCAGTCAATTGAAATCTAACAGCTTTTTTGTGCAATGAGTTGACAACTAAAAGTCGTAGTAAATCACAACACCGAGATTTTCACGAGTATTATATTTCGAAGATATATTATTATTATTTTTTAATAATCTAAACTGAAATAATTCACATTACTAAACAAGTTTTGAAAAAGTATCTGCGCGACTTTTATAAGGTTCCGTACCAACAAATAAAATAACGTGAAATTGAAAATCACAATAAGTTTAAATCAAAAGTATCGTATCCCTTATTTGAAAATGCTTATGTAAAATAATATGAGCACAAATGTGTATTTGAAAGCTAGATACATATTACATGAAAATCCACATGTATGCCCATAATGGGCGGTGACTATGTTTTTATTATTGATAACTAAAAATTGTGAGCATCTAAAAAACTTGTCGACAAATTTAGTTCAAAATTATTTTCTTTCATTTCGTTTATAAAGCTGTTTTTAAAATAAATGGTTGAAAAATTGGAAAGTGGGCGACACAAAGTTATTCCCTTTGGAAGCCGTAGATAATAAAACGTAAATAGTAAGCCGTAGTACTTTTTTAAATACCAGTCCAACGACACCCCACAACCGATAGAGTTCGCGAAATAAAAAATTTATCCCTTTTATGTATGCAAAACTCTCTCAATTTTTTTCATAATATTTTTACATAGTTGTGTTATGATTCAAATAAGACATCTGTGTATAATTTCGTCAAAATCGTTGAAAAAGTGATAAAAGTATAAGTCTGTAACATACGAGCGACCGGACAGATGCACAGACAGACAAAACGAAACCATAGTGAGGGTTCCTTTTTTGCTTTGACTTCGAAACCCTAAAAAAGCGTATCGGAGTGGTCGTTCGGAA